>JAHREE010000279.1:14729831-14933531 GCA_033628505.1 Tringa tobata | reverse complement strand
TAGGGTCTAAATTAAATCTATGAAGAGTTATAACACAACTGAATAATATATGTTACATTTCTAATAACCTGTTAAATTTTTGAAAAGTAATAAAATTGAGGGTATCAGTCAGGTTGATATCCTTCTTAGTTAATTAAACATCAACAGTAACATTAAACTTAAATATGGTGACCCCTAAAGAATATATCTTTGATGGTAGTAACATGAAGTAGCTGGCTTGCAAAGTGCGACTAATTCTTCAAATATGTATTGGGGTCATTACTTCCATTATTAAGTGCCTGTGCCAGCTAAAATCAATAAATTCATAGTAATCTGGTACACCTTGAAAAGTATCGAGGAGAGAAACAATAAATACTTATGCCTATAATAAAAAGGATCTACATCTTTCTGTGGGAAGGATTCATCTTTCCATCTTTCATCCCTGCTCCCTTTTGTACTGTAGTTTACGTCTCTCCGAATGTTTCTATTACAAGTAGAGTTGCAAACGTAATTCATAGCTAGTGATATAATCAACAAATTTCCATTTGCAAAGTTTCTGACAAGTTTTCTTGTATTGATTTGTTATTCATACACCCAGTGCTTCCAGTAATGTTTCTGCATTGTCATCCGTGTTCAAGATTCTCAGATGTGTTGGGCTTGCTGGTTCTCAGCCAGTTTTCAGCTGCCATTCTAGGTGCTGCCAGTTTTTCAGTTACCTAGATGCTATGAGTTTTGCTGGTAGGGTAGCTGCGTCTATTCTGTTTCACTGGTGAAATTCAAACTATGCACCTATGAAAAACACTTGCAGGTATGCCACAAAATATTGTAACACTACCCACCTGAGTCAGCCAGTAGCTACTGGGAACAGTAGTAATTCTATAATAGTACACCTAAGAAGAAATGGAATTACTTGTGTGGTGTGCTGAGTATTTGAGTTTGCAGCATATGCCTTGTTGGTCCTTCATCTTCCATTCACATTATTAAGTGCAAATATACTGAATAGTGGGGGATTGGTTGAAGGAGGTTGTCAGTGTCATGGATGATGTATTAAGACCATAGTGGAAGCTTGAGGCTTCCAGTTGTCGTCATCTAAATAGAGGTATCTGCAAGTGAACTTTGTGCGTGAGGATGTAATTTGAATCAATTGCCTCAGTTCAGGTGTCTAATGCTATTTGACATGTCCTGGCGTGTCTGAGGCAGGCACATGGGGCTGGGGAATGTGACCCAGGCACAGATGGAGTTTGGAGCCAGATTCTCTAATATCTTCAAGAACATCGGAGGCAGAATTTGTTTCTTGAGTGCAATCTAAGGTGGTCTAGTTTCCCACTGATGGGAAACTAATAAATACCAATGAAGTTTACAGGTCTTCCTTGGAACCTGTGTTGTATCTGAGTTGTATCATATCCATGCATCTCTTATGGGTACCTCACAGCTTCTCAAATGACTTTATATGCCTGTATTGAAGTAATCAATGCTATACGTAACTCTCTGTTTACAACAGTGGTAACTTCTTCATGTTTAGACACCTCAATGTATATCAATGAAGAACTGAGCATATCTCACCTTCAGTACTAAGATTCTGTATCACTGAGAAAAACAGAGTGGCATTTTGTCATTGTGTTGAATAACAAGATAGGGATGATACAGAACAATGCAATAGCAGCACATAAATAATGACAGGTTAGGAAAAATTCTTCTACAAAGGAAAAGTGATTAAGTTTGCAAGGGTTGTTTGATGAGTAGTAGACTCAGAGACAGAGTGCAAACCATACTTCATGGATTTTCTTTTAGCTTGTGCTTAATACACTCATCTTGCTTTCATGTAATGCTTTCTTTTCCCATATGCTTCTATACTGTTCTGTAACATCCCTAGTGGAAATGTTCTGACCCCATTATTAAAGAGGGCAGAGTTGCAGTTAACATTGTTAAATCTTCTTTCTTTGATTTTTTAGATACTTGGGGATATTTTAGCTCAGATTTTGACACTATCAGGTGACCCTTACTATGCCCGGGTTAACCTTGGCCAGCAGCCAGATGCCCACTCTGGCCTTTTGCCACAGAGGCCACCCCTGGAGCCCCCTTCATCTACCAGAACCTTGCCATCTATAGCTGATAGTCAGAAACAGCACTTTCCTTTTTGTGCCGATAAAAGTATCCATTCTTCCCTCCTACTGCTCCTAGTTGTTTGAAAATATTTCTGCTGGCCAGAATTAACCATTTTCCTGCTTTTTGCTATTCTTTTATCTCTATTTATTGTTTGACCTTCCTCTTTTGAGGTGAGGAAGTGGTGTGAGGAAGTAGGGTTTGATGAGCTAAACAAAATATACAGGGAAATTAGAGAGACTGAATGACATCAGTGGTGACATACCGTTTTCAAGAATGGAAGGGAAAGGGAGATCATTGTAACATGTACATCCTACATAAAGAGGGTAACAAGAATATTTGCCAAACAACAGTTATTGTACCTAGTAGTTTCATAGGCAAAAGGAAAAAAAAAAAAAGCCAAGAATTGCATCATCAATTCACAAAAATCGAATTGAATAAAACAGTTGTTTTTCATTGACAAGGAGGCATAGGAATTAACCTCACTGGGACACAATTCAGACAAACCAGCAAACATATTAACCAATAGTTTCACTGGTCTTCTTCTTCCTATAGGATTTATAAACAGGGAAAAGAGCAAGCTGTATTCCTAGTGTCCTGCCTCAAAAGTACTGCACCCCTGAGAAGTCCAGGGATTTTCTTCAGTGCCTTTTTTTTTTGTTTGTTTGGGTTTGTTTTGGTTTGTTTTGGTTTTTTTAAGCAAAAAAAGACTAACTCATAACAATAATTAATTTCAAAATATTGTCTCCAAAGAGCTTCCTGTGAAATGTATACAGTACACTGCAGAAAGTGTAGTGAATAAATGGGGTGAAATGGTAGTTAACAAGTACACTTCATTCTCATCGGTGCTTATAAGACATAATTAAACCAGTCTTATCTTACAAAACATCATCATTGATAGTGCTTCCAATTTCATTTCTGGCAGAAGTTGCCTGACTATGGGCTTTTAGTATACAACAATGACCACATCACTAGATTTTATTACCCTGCTTAAAACCCCTTTAACAAAAGATTAAGACAATCCTTACAAGAAGACTCAACATTAGCATTAAGAACAAAATTATGTTCAAGTGAGGGAGGATTATAAACAGATAACCTTGTAAAGCTACTGATGGGAAAATCCTGATTGTGTGAAAAGTAAATGACTGAAGTTCCCTGTATTATGTCTTGAGAAGATGGAAAAAATGCCAGCTATCACCTGAGACCGTAGACTATATATCTTCAGCTGGTATAAATGACTAACATACTGATGCTGAAATATTCTAGTGAAATATGTAATAAAAAATACATTTTAAGGCACACCCAGCAAAAAATACAATAGCTGTACTCACATGGATTATTTTATCTAGATTCAAGTTGAAGTTTTTTATCCCTTTTCCCACATGTAAATAAACATAGTGTTGTTCTCAGCAAGATAACTTAATGCAGTAAAGATGATTAAACATGAAAACTATTCTAATACTGTGTTGCATACGTATTCACGTATCTGAAATTTCAAATTTTATACAGCAAAAAAAAAATAAATTGGATTTGTCTTAGTTTGAGAAAACAGTACAAAGTGTTTTCTAGTCAAAAAATCAGTACAGAAAATATTTGTAGATAATCCAAAGTTGTTGGAGACATAAAGCAATGAAGAAATAAGAACTATAAAGAAAACTTAGATACCTGGGTAATGTGGAATATCTAGACCAATGTCAATTTCAGAGGCTTAAATCCAAGGTTGCATCTCAAAACAAATAATGTAGATTATCCTCACACAGCAGAACTTCAATGGAATTCAGTAAAGTTGAGAAGGACTTAAAATTGAGTGTACACGACTAACTAAACATGTACATCAAGTGTGATGCTGCAACTAAGGCAGCAAATACTGCTTTTGGTTGTATTAAGACGTATTTACGGCATTACTGAAATGTTACATTAATTTTGATCACATTTTGGAAAGTGGCTAAACATTTGCTTCTTTTTTTTTATTTTATTTTAAAAATTGAAGTTCAAGATTTCACACTGAAAAGTTTAAAGCTGTTTCAAAAGAGATCATTAATACTGATAGAGCAAGAACATGCTCTTGTCTCAATGTGAATACGACTTATGACTCACACCAAGACTGTGAGGCAGGGCTCAGGACGATTTGCATTAAGGATATTCCTTGTTATGTTCTTGAGAATCTCAGATGGTTATTACAGCTCTAATTAAGAATTAGATTTTCAAAAATACTGTATTTCTAAGACCCATCATTCTTGTTACCCTCTTTATGTTCCACCTTGTAAAATTTTCAACAAAAGGTCTAAAATCCTCCGATATTGTAAAAATTATAGTGGGGATAAAATTCCACTGGGGACAAACAGTAAACCAAAGCCCTGATTTTTCTTTTTATAGTTTGGTAAGTGGGTTAAATTTTTAATTCTTTCTTTCCAAAATATTCCCAATACACAATGCTCTTCCAAAGTACACTGCCTTTGCTAGAAGCTCACCTTGCATTGGCTAAGGTGTGATGGTGATAAAGTAACAGGGACACAAAAGGAGCCCTTCTCACTTGAATTTAAATGTCTGCATCTTAGATAAACAGAACAGTAACTGTAAATGCCTTTTAATGGAAAGAAATAAACACTTCTCAAACATTATTAATCTGGTCAGCATTAGGATGAGATGCCTACTTCTCTCCAATGACTAGAAAAGGTGCCTGGGATTAATTCCTTAGAGGTAGATGTCTATGGTGTAAACATTGGGACAGAAAATTCCTATTCAGAACATCTATCATTTTGCACTGATGAAAACACAACACTTCATTAATGCTAACTGATATTTTGCATAAATAGAGGCAAATATACATAACCTACATTTTTCGTATCATTTAAGGAGATATTTTTCTTCTAACTAAAATATCTATTTAAATATGAGTGCTTCTGAAAATCAGTTGTGAGCTTGTTTATGGGAGGATTGATTGAGTTGAGCAGATTCTGCATTTAATGACAAAATAACGTAAAGTTGTAATATTTAAATTCCAATGTAAGCCTACTTGGTAAAATATTTTAAATATTGTTGGAATGTGGAAGGAAGACATTATTAAATGAAATGAAAATGTTTTAGTGACACAGAAGCACCAGTTACTAAGTGATTGAGTATATTTAGGGAACTAAATCAAGATACAAGCTGTTTTTCAGGATATGTAAAACATTACAAGCTCATAATTTTCAAACTTACATAGATTGAGTTAAATGCAGTATGAGTGTAAACAAATCAGCAAAGTTTGTATGACTTGCATCTTCTGAAAACTTAAAGCCATATGTCAAGTATTTGCCAAGAAAATGGCATATTTAACTTTGAATTTGAAAAGATATGTCAGCAGATTGTGATTTTGTTTAGAATCACTTCTTTTTGAATACTTTTTTTAGAGAAAGGAGTTTTGTATATGGAATAATTTTAAATTAGAATGTTTAAATCGAGCACAATAAATTAAATTCCATGATACTATCTGATACTTACAGAAGTTAGCAATAATACTCTTCAAACAGGAACTATGAATTTAAAAACATGTTTTAGGAAAGCTATTGCTCAAATTGGTAAGGCCATTCATGTGTAGATAATAGATATCAAAGAGGTCACCTTTTTAAAGTAAGTTTAGCTTGATAGATATGTCCAGCAATTCACAATTTCTTCCATAAGTTGTTTAATTTAATTTTGTGTTTTGAGTCAAGAATTTCCAGAAACAGTGATTTTTAAAAACATCTTGTGTGTAAGCATGAAATTATGGTGAATCCTCATATATATCAATAATCATATGCTATTTATAGAATATTTTTATTCTCTCAAGAATAAGCAGAACCCCTATTTGTAGGGAAAAAATGCATAGCTTTTCCTAGGCCTTCCTGGCTCTCCAGGATAAACAGCATATGAACCAAAGGCCACAGACATTATCAGAAGGATTCTCCTGTACCTCAGTACCTTGTATTTGGCTTGCTGCCCCTTGACTCTTCTGAACTAGCCACATATTTCAATTATAATTTTTTCATCTGCAAGAAGCCTTTCTGTGTGATGAAGAGAAAGCAGTAGTGTTATTTCTGTCAGGGCCTGCTTTGCTGTCCGAATTGTACTGAGATATTCATCTTTCAGAAGATATTTTCAAGCCAAGCAAAACAGTTGTAGTGCTGACAGAGGCATTGATTTTCTTGTCAGACTGTGACACGCATCTGTTTTTAGAAAAAGGGGATGATAGATGAATGTGGAGTCTTCCTTCTCTACTTCCTTTGGACTTTCCTTGGCTTTCTGACAGCTGACTCGCTTCTGGGTTGGGAAGGAGTATAGGTATCTCATTCAAACCTGACACTGATGGTTCGTGTTTGATTTTGTCTTTTTAAATTCACAGAATCATACAACAGCCCAGGTTGGAAGGGACTTCAAAAGACCATCTGGTCCAACATTTTCAGTAGAATCCCAGATTGCTTCACTTGGTTTCTGTAGACCTGCAGTACTGACCCTTATTAAAAACACTGCTACTGACTGATATTTTCCTGCCACTTGTTGAAAAGACTGAGACTGCTTTCTAGGGCGTCCTCAAGTATCTTGTCAGTCACAGAATCACAGAGTAGTGATTTTCCATACCAGAATATGGAAGCAGAGCCCTCTGAAGCCTGTGATACCCAAGCTGACCCAACACAAGTTGGTAGCATCATACAAGATTGTATAGCAGCACATGGACACACTACCTTTAATCTAAAGCCTTTCTTGGGTCAGTTTTGTGGCCCAGCCAATAGGAGCTAGTTCTATATTGTCAGGTTCACCAGGCAGATTGTTGATAATCAAACCATGCTACTTCCTTGTGTAACTACTGTGGCAGGTGGCTTGCACTGGCCATTGCATTTTCCTTGATAGCGGTACTTTTAGCTCATGTATGTGTATACCTTTTAGAGATCCCCTTATTTGTGGTATCCTCAGGCATTTGTCTATCTCTCTATTAATTATTTTTTAATTTGCATGTTGCATTTACTGCTGGTGGATGTGTCATCTAGCCACAATTATTTTTATTAGCAATTATGTACTGTAAACTGGAAATCACACACATTGTAACAAATAATTAGTTGCAAAATTTAACTACACATTTTAACTTCCTTCCAACAGCACTAGTGGATAGAAATATTGTCTGATTTTAAATACAATGAGCAGAAGTATAGAAAAGCTAAGTGCTTTGTCCAAGGTGACATGACACTGCAGGTCTTTGACAGCCCTGTATCTAGGATCCATTCAACGCAGGAAACAGTTATAACAGTTATAATGCATCCCAGATAACTTTTATGCTCAAGTGAAAAAACAAAGAGAAACAGATTTGAAATTTCTTACTATATATATATTTTAAAGTAGCTATAAAACCAAATTGTCGCTAACTATTCCTTTAGAGCATACGAACTTTGAAATTATTAAGATTATGTTTACAGTAAAAGTGCAGGATTATGATACAGCAAAAGAAAGTGTGTAAGATAAATAATGGTCTCTAATAGTGTGGCTTCATATGATTAATGTCACATTCTGTTGGCTGTAACAACTATATTATGCTCTGTACATTGTTTTGGGGAATATTTGCATAAAATGTGTAAAATGCAAAACAGTATCATATGAAAGTAACTTTCAGAGGTTATTCACATCCTCTTTCTTACACATTTCATTTATTTTTGTGTGCTTTTATATATTGCATAAGAATATATTAACTCACATTTGAAAGTATAGTGTATCATTATACAATCCAAATATTTCTGTAAAATGGATTACAGAATAATAACCAAAAGATTAAAAACATATTTACTTTTTTTTTTTTGGTGGTGAATAAACTATGGATAAGGAAGGTGCATTTACTGCATTGATTAAGTTGCAAATTGAACAATTACTTTAGATTATGAAAAATATCAGGTCTTACCAGAATTGTTTGCCTAGAAATCATTGTGGAACACTTATGCCTGCTAAACAGAAAGTTCTCTAAATCCTTAGTACAAATAAAAATATCCAGCCACAAAACTGTATGGGAACTGAAATTAGAAAGGCTGGTACTCTCTGGTGGAGGAGAAATTTATAGAATATTAAATGTCTGTTTACTTTTAATTTTCTTTCTTGATTATGTCATTAATGAAGAGAATACAAATAATATTTTTTTAATGTAGTCTGGGCTAGTGAATGAAAAATGTACCTGCTTAGGGATCATTCTGACCTCCTCCCCTAACACCAGTAAAAGACTGAAAATTTTTTTATAAAGTTAGTGTGGTTTTCAGTCACGTGTGCTTCCTAATAATAATTTGCATGTAGCTATGCATTTTCTCACTTGGTTTGTTTGAAGGTTTCTAGCGTGGCTCTTGTTCATATATGGTCTGGCAATAAATTGATTTACGGAAGGAAAGGGGCATCTGATCTCATTGATAAAAGCTTGTTGGTTTTATTAACAGCTGAATACTTCAGCTGCTTCAGATGAATGCTGCCGTAATTCTTGGGCCATTTTACTGAAATGAATAGTCTTTCATCCTGAAAGAAAATGACAAATGTGTTAGAAGGCAGACGTTAATTTTGCCTGATAAGATTAAAATATATCATTTCGTTTATACTTATTACTCCAATTCTCCAAATGTTTTGTGAAATAGCAATAAACCATACATCTTTTAACATATTTTACTGGTGCATACATAAGCTTTGCATCTATATTTGTGCAATTAGCTGCTGGCAGTGGGCAGTAAAATGTCTATTATGTACTCTTCTTTCCATATGGGAATGGATTTCGGAATTAAACTTAGCTTATTGCAGGAGAGGTTGGCTTATCCACTGGCAGAAGCGTCTCACCTGTACCAATGACAGTCTGCTCCTCAAGGGAGCCAGGGCAGTGTTAGTGCTGCTACTGGTGCCCAGCAAGTGCTGGCGCAGTGGCCAGCAGCAACACCTGAGAAGAGGGAGGAAGAGGATGGTCCAGGCAGTACAGAAACAGCATTTATTCCTTTCAAAGTAGCATGTATGTGCGTGTGCATGTGTGTGTGGTGAGAGAGAGAGAGAGCCGTTAGCGTGGGGTTTTATTTAATTATGATTTCACTTCTGAGATCACACATGAGAAGAAGAGTTAAAACCTACTTGACCCTGAGGAGAAAGGAGAAGAGAGTCCATTTATTTGATACTGATCTACACCCAAGGACAGAACCTGTTGGCGTGTCAGCATCCAGTCTCTGGTACTATACAGGTCTCTAGTTCAGTGACACTTAGGAAAACCCATTCATTTACCTTAATATGGAGTTAGTCTATACGTGGAAGTCTTGGCTTTCAAAAGGGTTTATGCCTTTTTCTGATCAGAGGGCTGGGCACCTCTCCTATGAAGACAGGCTGAGAGAGTTGGGGTTGTTCAGCCTGGAGAAAAGAAGGCTCCAGGAAGACCTTATAGCAGCCTTTGAGTACTTAAAGGGGGCTTACATGAAAGATGGAGACAGACTTTTTAGTAGGGCCTGTTGCAACAGGGTAACGGGGTAATGGTTTTAAACTGAAAGAGAGTAGATTTAGATTAGAGATTAGGAAGAAATTCTTTACAGTGAGGGTGGTGAGGCATTGGAGCACTGGAAAAGCTAGGGATGTCCCATCCCTGAAAGTGTTCAAGACCAGGCTCAATGGGGTTTTGAGTAACCTGGTCTCGTGGGAGGTGTCCCTGCTCATGTCAGGGGAGTTGGAACTAGATGATCTTGAAGGTCCCTTCCAACTCTAACCATTCTATGATACCCTAGTATGGTTTGTCAAAACCAGGGTACCCCTAAATTATGCCAGTAACTCCTAAGAAACTTTCCTCCATGAGGAATCCTTAAGTCACTAACCTCCACTGCTGCTCTCACTAAATTCAAGGAACCGCATTTCTGTAAATCCCCCATTTTCTTTTTCTTAGAGGAATGCATTTGGAATAGGAAGACGTATGGGTTTTATATGGTACTGGTCTAATGTTTAACCCACTTCTGCAGAAATTCTACATGGAAAAAAAAAACACATCACAGAAATGACCAGATTACATAAAGCACATCAGAAATTATGTGCAGCTCCAACAATGGGGTAACTATCCTTTTGGTGTTATTTTTTTAAATTATGAGTTGAGCATTTGTGATGACAGTACTGACAATATTTGTCAACAGAACTCCTGCTTTGATACATTCAGCCAGACATAAGACTGAATGGTGCACAGGATTAGGAGTGGGATAAAGACCAGTAAGCTTTGCATTCTTAATTCAGAAATGTTGTGTTACTAATACCTACTAATTGGTATCTTAGAATTTGGTGTTGTGGCTAATTTGCAGTAGAAACTATTTTTTATAATTGAATATTCATACCACAACTGATAAGTTTATCAGAAAGCTGGTATCATTAAATCATGGAAATGCAAAGCTCGAATTGACTTGAAGGGATCATCTAATTCATCACCTATACTGAAAGGAGGATCAAGTACATCCATATGTGACAGATGCTGGTGTATATTCTGTTCTTAAAGTGTGAAAGCTTTTCCTGAGATCAGACATAAATCTTCTTTGCTGCAAATTAAGATAATCTCTTCTTATCCACCATGTCCACAAGGAACAATTGATCGCCATATTTTCTACTGCAACTTCTGCCTACTCTAGTCAAACCCCTCTCCCCTTGCCCCTTCCTGCTGCCACTTACTCATGGCTGCACCTTGTGGGCTCCTTTCAGCTTTCCCTTATTAAAATTACATACTCTGGTCTGTTAGTATCTTCTTGTTTTCAGTTGGGGTCTCCAGTTTGTCTAGACTAACACCCCAAAATGCTGACAGTTCACTGGAAAAAGTTCACTGGTGCCAAGTACTAGAAAGTAAATACTTCCAGTGTCTCGTATAAATATATGCTTGTTAACAAATCCAAAGCGATACTGCTTTTTTCCTGCAACAGTGTCATGTACAATTTGTGATGGTCACAAATACTTAGGAATCCATTATAAACCCCCAAACACCTTCTATTGTACTGCTGAGTTTCCAGGCTGTTGTCATTTTGGTATTATATTAGACCCCCTTTTATAAGTACCACAATTATGACTATGTCAGTAGATTTCTTTAGTTCACCAGGTTCATGTGGCGTTCTGGTTGGCTGCACAGTTATATAGAAACTTTCCCAGAGTGATGCTGTGCCCTGTGAGCGGTGTTAGCAAAGTCTCATCTATACCACAGTGCAAATGCTGGATGAAGCTGGGTCCAGGACAAACTTCAGTAGAGTTACAGTTGCCCATTGTCCTACGAGTCGTTAAAGAAACATCAGCAGCATTTTGTGTGTTGTGTTTTCAACATGTTTTGGACCATCTGGGGCTCAACTCGCACGTCCTGTGTAGATGTTCGATCTGTTTGAGACATCCTGTGTTTTCTGCCTGACCTCCAGCTGCAAGGTATTGTGGTCCAGTGGTAGGGTGCTCCCAAAAGGTCTGTGTCATATGTAACAGCCTTGTGTCAGGAGACTTACACGTGTGTGGATACCTCTCTCTTATTCCCCATGGCTTTTCAGATGCTACCATATACAATTGCCTTATTCTTCCTTTCTGACCTCATTTCAAAAGCAAATCAGACTTTTGATTTTTCACATTGTCAGAATATACATACATCTGTGAAAATTTCCTACAGGCTTTTACTACTGGATTTCTTCAGACCTAGCTGTAGTCTTCCTTAAGAGAGATTAGGCGTGCCCTTAGGGAGATTCGGCATGTTTTCTTATTTCCCTCAGAGGTGGACAAGAGAAAGAATCCTCTTCTTATGCTTTTTATTAAGATCTATCAGTAAAGATTTTCCAAAGACATTATTTGATTAATTTGTTAGAGTCACATTAATTCAAAATATAAACAATTTGGTCTAGCAATTAGAAATACCCTTTTTTTTTAATCTCCTCAACCCTAAAGGGAAATCATCATGTTGAAAACATGACAGTAACCTAACTGGAATATTGTTAGACTGCAATGTCAATATGTACAGACATGTCATATGTAATAAGTAAAAGATTGGAACCATTGATGTTATATAAATTTCTATTTTTCCAATTTTAATTTTTCTTTACCTTTACAAAGGATCAAGTGCTTTCGGAAGAGATCCTTTCAAACTACATATAAGCCCTGTGTAAAGACAGTCAGCAAAGTTGATAAGGATAATTTTAGAAATGAAGCTGAGTGGCTCAGTTTTTGCTATGAAAGAGATGTGTAACTTCAATAAATGAGAACATTTATATTTGGCTTGCGGGAGGAATCATTTGATTTAGTTGAGGCAGTTGTTGCTGATCTTACAGTTTCATTTTTTAATATAAATTGAAACATTTCCAGTAATGACATATATGTTGATATTAAACCTTTCACTGAAGATAGTAATCATATTGATATAAATACATTGCACAAGGATACTAACACTTGGAAGTAGCATATTTTATGTTAATCCAAAACGGATAGCTAGAAATAAGTTGAAACCCCTTCTTGTGTATCATTTTTCAACATTATTTGAAATAATGGGGATTGTTTGAACCTTTTTTATCAGTATGGCTCCAGAATATATGCATTCATTTCAGTTCCCTTTGAAGATGATTGCCACAGGAAATTAGTCTTTATTATTGCATTGGCCTTATGCAGCAGAATAAAGCTGGAAAAACAAAGTTCAAAAAAGAAAAAAAGTACTTTGCTTACTACATCTTCATTTTTTTTCTCCTTTTTTTTTCTTTTTTTTTTTTTTCCATGGAAATCATTGGTTAGCTTCTGGTTAAATTACTTCCTTTGCACTTGGCAGTGTTTCTGAATTATGTTTGGGATTAAATGAACTATCTATAGATTTGGTAGATACTGCTGAGACTTAGAAGTTGGATATGGATTCTTTTAAACATTTAAATGAACTCCTGTTATTGAACCTGAGAATCTTTGTCAAACACTAGGATTTACCATCCATATAAAGAATCTTTTACCTTCCCAGATTATTTTCTTTTGCATTCAAGAGTTCAACCTCCGTGTAAACTAAGAAAGAGGAATCAGAGGAACATCCGAAGGAAAAAACATGTTTGTTGTATGTTTTAAGTGATGGCTGAGTTTTGTTTATAGTATCTTTACAATTTCTGCTGAAAAATAAATGTTTACAGATACTTTAAAGCCCCTGTACAACAGACACAAACCGATACATCTAGATTGTTGTAAATTAGGAAATTCTGAGGCTCTCTCCACAATGTGCCAGGGAAACATTCATGAAAAAGAGAGGGGTACCAGGAGAGACCAGATGTAGTTCAAAGGACAACTTCTAGCTGCCTTGGCAGGCCCCAGTTCTGACTTGAACTCTCTGAGCTGCAGTGGAAAAGTGTGATTTATGACTGATGAAAATGGATTAAAGCTGCTGTGCTCAGGGGTATCCAACAATCATTTTGTCTGTGGAGACACTGGACTGCACAGTCAGACAGTTGCTGTCAGAGGGATGAATGTTGTCCTGATGGAGAGTTAAGCAGCCTCACAGGCAGCCCAACTTGCTGGGTATACCCTCACACCCCTGTCATTTATATTGACTTGTGTTGTCTATTCATTTATTTCCTGTGGTTGCCAAATTCCTTGCAAAATATCTAAAGTTGTATATGTATAAGGAAAAAAAATAAATTCACATGCTGCTTCTGAAAAAGCCCCACTATATCATGGCCTTACAGATCCTCTATGCTGGTTCTAGTGCCAAAGTGAATATTCAGTTTTCCAAAGAAAATAAAACATATTTTTGTAGCAAAGGTAATTATGCATTTTAGGTATGGGTGCCTCAGATACACATCCTTCATGTGAGAGTATGTCATAGAGATTATGTTTTAACAAAGATATTTCAATCGTAAAGTCTTCTTTCTGGTGTTTTAGTGTTAGGTTAGGTTTCAGATGAAAGTTAGAAATTTGAGTTTCTCTTTGCCATAACAGGAACATTTTTGTGATGAATCTTTAATGTACTAGCCTCTGGTAGGTAATGCAGTTGCCTGGAGGAAATTTCAAAAGCTTTTTAAAGTGCAGTGTTATCAGTAGATGCTTTGCAGTATCCCAGTTTCACTTCTAAGATTGACTCAGAAGTGTACAATGTTCAGTCATTATGCACAAAAATATATGCTAGTTCACCTCGAAAGCAAATGAGGTTATATAGAACGAGTTAAGCAAAAAGTGAAAACAGACAACAAGAAACTCTGTAGAAGTGTTTGAAACAGAGAGGGAAGACAAGAAGAATAAAGAAAGAGTGATCTTTTCAGAAACAAATTTGATTAGTCTGAAACAAAGTTTTGTACAATGAGTTGCAAATAATAGTAGCAAAAATTTCATTAGGTTTACAACTTTAATAGCTAACAGTGCATTGAAAATTAGAAGTTGATGAATGTGACCTCCCTGTCCGTGGGGATGAGGATGTTTCATGAACAACTATTTGAATTATCCAAAGCGTAAATTTTCAGCTAATGGCAAACTCCAGCCATCTGCTAGGAGAGCAACACAGCAAGATGTGGAAGTGCTTGCAGCGAAATGAGTTAGGTAACATAGTGATGTGGGGCATGGAATATTCAGTGCTTTCCTGTGTTGGATCTGTGCTGGAAAGGCTCATCTCAGGTCTATCAGGTGGGGAAGCAAAGTTTTTGGAGAACTGTAAATCGGGATCAAGGTAAGGGCTTGGTGAGCTGGACAGGCACAAATCTATGGTGGGCATCTGGCTAACGTTATTGTGAGGTTGCTGTATTTTTGAAAGGTTAGAGCAATTGGAGGACATGCCCATGATGACAGAAAGGCAAATGTTACATCCATTAAAAACAGGAAAGACTATATAGGGAGCTATACACCAGTCAGTTTCACTTCAGCCCCTGGAGAAAATGTGGAGCAAGTTGTTGTGGAAAATTTTTACAGGTACATGAAGACGAGATGATCGGTGGAATGAAATGGTCATTTTTATGTACAAGAAGAGAGCAGTGGCTGTCCTTTACCTTAATTTTAGGAGAGCTGTCTATGCGTTAGTCAAATCTGGGCATCATGGACTGGAGAGGTAGACTGCAGGCTGGGGGGAAAATCACCTGAACCATCAGGCTGCAAGGGCTGAAATTAGAAGTACCAGCTCTTCCTGTCTGCTGTCTGAGTGGTGTGTCTCAGGGCTGAGACTGGTGCCGATACTGTTTTAACATCCTCATTGGCAGCAGTAGGAAGTGCATAGCCTGCTGGTGGCAGAGACTGATTGACCCCTCTGCTTAACATAGGTCAAAATACATCTGGGAAACTGTGGCCGATTTTGGGCCTTGCGGTAAGGAATACTGGCAAACTGGACAGTGTCCAGTGGAGGGTCATTGTGACTGTTGGTAGGTTGGAAAATGATGTACAGGGAGAAGCAGAGAGAAATTATTAGTTCAGTCTGGACAAAACAAAATGTTGGGGGCAATCTAACTGCACTTTGCCACTACCCGTAGATTGTTATAGAGAAAATTGAGTTAGACTCTTTCATAAGTCCATAAGGGAAGGACAACAAGCAACAGTCACAAACTGCAATACGAACTTTTTGAATTGAATATAAGGGATAACAATAATTTAGAGCAAAAGTCTTTTACCATAAGGAAAAACTGCCCAGAGAGGTGGTGGAATCAACTTCAACCTCATCCTTGGGATTTTCAAAAGTCCACTGGCTTGAAGCCCTGAGCAATCTGATCCAGCTTTTCAATTAGCCTTGTCCTGAGCAGAAGTTTGGATTAATTGCCTCCAGAGGTCCCTCCCAACCTCAGTTGTTCTGTGGTTCTTTAAAGCCAGCTAGTACGAAGCCCCTAGAAAAAACATGGTTGAAAATACAAAGGCGATTTACTCTCACTTTCTTTAACCTGCTTAGTGAGGATATAAAGTGATTTATTACATCAAGGAACAGAAAGTGCAGATCATAATAAACCCAGTAAATTATAGGAGAACAAACTAGTAGGGCTGATGAGTCAGATCTCATTGCAGATAAATCTAAGGTAAAAACCTCTACAAGCACTGGCAGTTCCCCCTAGACATCAAGTTTAAGGGAGAAGCACAAACCATCTCAATACTTGTGAAGCCTAGGAAGCAGCTCCCTTAAGTAAGTCTTGACTTTAGTGGGCTAAGGCCCAGGAAGAAAAATGCTCCTCAGAAAGTGGAAAGTAGGTGAAATTATCAAATTAGTGTAAATGAAGTAACACTAACATGAAGGCTGAGAAAATGGGGAAGGTCAAGACATAGAATTATGCATGGTGTAAAGAAAAGGACATACAAGGAAACTAAAAGTCATTTTATAAACACATTAATAATACGAACAAGAAAAAGAAGAGTTCATATGCTATCAAACATGGAAGGAAAGAAATTGAAAAATGGTATTAAACCTGCAAAAACGCTTAATGTCTTCTGCAGTTTTCCATTACTGGAGCTACTGGACTCAGTTAATGCAATTACTAAGCCTAAGAAAGGGCTAAGATGTCAAATTGGAATGATAAAAGAGCTTCTGGAAGTGCACATATAGAAATTAGATATTTTCAAATGAGCTGGGCTTAATGAAGTTTATTGTATAGTACTTAAGTAACTAGATGAAGCATTCTTGAGTTCTCTTGAAGAACCTGAGGTGAAGCAGTTCTCTGTTCCGAAGAATTGAGAAAGTTTCAGATAACTCAAAAAGAGCTGACTCCGTGCCTGCCTTTATAAAGGAGAGGAAGGAAGAGCTGGGCAATTATAGACCCATAAGCACAATATAAATTTAATTTAAAAAAATGCTGGAACAAATAATCAAATCAAATGAACTGTGAGCACATGCAGAGTAGCAGGGACATGACTAATAGCCAAAATTAATTTATCAAGGAGAAATTGTGTAATACCAGTCTAATATCCTTTTGTGACAGAGTAACAGTTCTTGAGAAGAGGATGAACCAGGAGATGTCATCTATCTTGACAAATAGATCTTGTGATGTTAACTCATATGACATTTTCATAGGAAAGCATTAAAAAAACCCACAAAAGAGAAACTACACTACTATTAGGTGAGTGCTTAATAAGTAGGGAAACTATGCAGAGTGTATTGTTCCCTCTCAAGCTGATGTGTGTTCTGTAGGAATCTGTCTTCAATTATGTACTATTGTACATTTTTAGTAATGACATAGACAATGGAATAAAGACTAGTGTAATTAAATTTCCATAAAAATGGGTGAGAGGGGAGGATGAGCTGAATCAGCAAACACGGTGAAAACTCAAAAGTTGTTAAGTTAAAAAAAACACTAAACAAAACAGTTCTGTGATGACAAAAGCAAATTATTATTTCAGGTGAAGAAAATTCTTGACATGAATACAAGGAGAAACATGTTTAGAATTGAACCTTAGTTAATCTCGGTTTGTCCTTTACAGTTATAGATGTTATTTCCATGATTGTAATAATAATTCTTGGTCTCATTTTTTGAAGAAAAGCTTCAAGTAATGTAAATTAGATACTTTCACAGTACATAGCTCATTATGAAGGTAAGTACGTGCAAATTTCATATAGATCTTCCAAGGTCCTTTACTTTGATCTCTTGTTGCTAGAAAGAAAGGTAGAGCTTAAACTTTTGAATTTTAGGAAAATAATTTTTGTCTCTTTCCAAAACTTAGATTCCAGTATGTTTTCATTCTACCTTTATAACTTCTTGATTTCTAGATAGAAATAATTTTTCACATGGTCCTCCGGAATAATTGTGCCCAGTTTATGGTCCATGGTCATGAGTTTAGACTATAGTGTCATAGAAATATTTTTTATAACTAATAAAAAAAATCATGAAGCTTTTATAATGTTTTCAGCCAAGAGTTTCTATGATATTTTCTTCAGAAAAGTTACTGGCCCAGTATTTTTATAAAATCCTCATGGATGCTCTAGAAACTCTCTCTAGTGGATGCAAACCCAAATTTCAGGGCATGGATTTCCATCATTAGTAAAAGACTGTATGGGTTACAAACCCATTGAAAGGAATCAGTATTGATAATGTTAAAATGATATTTGTATCGGTGTGGTTATTGTAGAGTCCTTATTGTTTACATTCTTATTAAAATGTTCTCAATTTTTCCATTTTTACACAGGTAATATTTTTGCATTTCTTTTTCCTAATTTTCATAGTATAGCCATCTTCACCATAGGTTAACAAAATGTATTTCCAAGAGATATCTCATATAAAGTACAAAAGGGAGAGTAAAAATTATATATTAAGTTCATCTAGATAGAAAAAGGTACATCAAATAAAATGGTACCATTTATAGGTGCTCTTAAATTTTATTGAAGCTAAGCTAACATTACTGTAAGATGAGTAAACTAAGAAAATTGTTGACCTAAGAATTCTGAGATCTCTGCTCAAAATACAAAGGATTTAATGATAAATTTAGAAAAGAGACATTATCTCTAGTTCATATTTGTTAGTTACATACCACTTTAAGAATAGAACAAAGGCAATGAAGTTCCAAATGTTTTATTTCAGACAAAGCATCTGGCTCTAAATTTCCCCAGATCCCTTCAAATCCCCCCAGATTTGAAACTGGGGGGAAAAAAAGGGCAAGCTGAGTCAAGACATTTGCCTCTACTTTCCTATTCCAGAACATATGTACACACAGACAGTTTAACATTTTTAAATCTTTGAGCAGGATATGCAGAGGACTAGGAAGGGAAGCAAGAAGCTTACTGCAGAAGTCAAGAAGAATTTTGCCAGAGAAGTGACATTCAGGTTAGACACTGGGGCCTGGATTTACCTCATCTAGTTTTAGACATCTAGGTATCACACCTCATTTAAGTCAGACTTGGTCACTGTCACTGGAAAATACTTAAAACACTGAACTTCAGCTACTTCACCTAGATAAGATCTCATTCTTAATAGAGCACCTTTTCAATCAGCAGTAATCTTATATTGTGTATTGCATGCTTTGTATTGCAGATTATTCATTTCACTACATCATATTGCATACCAAGTAAGTCAATCTGGGATGAAGTTTCAAAGACACAGCAGAGAAAGAAGGCAAAACCCACACAAATATGTATAAAGAATAGTAATGGTCTACAAAAACAATTTAATCAATAGCAATTCCTTTGAAATTTGTTTTAATAACATTAATCATGAGGTACTCATTTGGGATTAATGTGGATGAAATACTTAAAGGATTTCACTGCTAATTGACCATGATTTTGATATTCCTACATGAATTTTGAAGTCAGCATTGCACACTGAAGATGACTTGGTTGTTAGGTAGCTGCAAAACTACAGAAGTATTTTACGTATGAGTATACGATTTAGGTCTGGGGATTGTTCTGCATCCTTTTTGCGCAAACTGTGAACTGCATGTAGAATCTTTTGTGATTTGCTTTTGAACTTCATTGAAGTTGCTGAATCAAGTTACATAGACCTATTTAAGTCAGTAGGTATCTACGCATAAAAAGAGGGTAAGTTTAACCATCAGGAAAGAAGCATTTACAGGTAAATTGCCTACATTTCAGATAAATTATCAACCACTGGCTTTTGAATGTTGCTTTGTTTTTAATAACTTTATCTTGGAACTAAGCCCCATAACATCAATATAGATTTTTGAACCATTAAAATTGTGGGTTTGGCTCAGGACCAACTTCTTTCATACTGAGCACTTGTCAATGGGCAGTATATTCAAATCATCTGAAATCAAAAGGAACAATGACAGTAGTAGCTGCAAGCGATTATCTTTACCGTTGCAAATTGGTTTTCTGTCTACCTCCTTGTTTTTATCATCTCTTTCTCACAACGTTATAAAATGATCATCTTTTGGACTGCCCAAATTTAGTTCTTCCTGAAAATATATTTTCAGTTTCTGTTTTGGAAAATCTTCAGAGAAGCTTGAAGTCTTCCTGGGAAGTGACACCTTTGACTCTGAGGTTATCATTCATCTTCTGTCTTTTACAATCTCTACCGAATTGGGAAATGTGTGCTTTTTTCTGAATTTGATCCATTTTTATAAGAATAGCTAAAGATAGATATACACTATACAGCAGAATACAGAACAAAGGTTGGTAACCTTAGTCTGACTTCTGTTTACCATGTGTCACAGTGCAGTACTCTACAGAGGTGCTAGCTGGTGTCCCAAAATGCATATTATACAAAACATTTAAGATAGCTACTCTCTCTAACAGAGGTACTGAAAGAGAAATGAGTTTTCAAGAACTGATGTTCAAAAAGGGGGAAAAAAGAGTTAATTCCCAAAATTCATGCCTGGCAAGTGATTAAGGGGATTGCTGGAGGATGTTAGAGAAGTAAGCAGAAGAGGTTATCAACTATGTTACCCAGAAGCCAGAAAGGTTATGTTTTATCTCTCTCCATTGTCTGAAAGGAGGTGTACAGTTTGTATGTGAGCAAGAATATGTATGGTATTCTACATTTTTGGGTTAAAGTAACAGAATCCTGCTTTTGTAAGTGAGAGAGTCAGAAAGTAGACTAAAACGGTGGAACATTGTCATTATTTTGATTTAAAGTCTTGTGGGTTTAATCATATCCTTTGTGATTAACAACTAAGAAGAAACTTGAGCAAAATTCAGCATTTGCAATGTTGCGATTAAAAACAAAATCAGAAGCTTAAAATTACACTTGCTCAAGTTTTTCTCAGTTGTCAAAGTTCACAGGCAGAGCAGACTGAGCATTTTGACAATAGACAAAACAGTAAATATAAATCTAGTCCGGGGTGACTAATTCAATTTAGAAGTTTTAGACAAATAATTCAGGTCAGATATGGTATTAAAAAGAAAATTTATGTTATTTCACTAGAGTGTGAAATATTATTTAGGAAAGCAGAGAGCATTATTTATAGTTTTGCAGACTCCCTGCTTTACTCATTTTGCTAAACTCCTTCTCTACTGTAACATGCAGCAGTAGATGTTTCTGGGTAGACTTTATGAAGAAATGAAGCGGTAAATTGCATTATGTTTTGTATTATCTCTGTCTGCCACTAAACAATGCAGCATCAAATTGAGCTCATATGTACAACAGCTTTTACTAGAAAAAAAACATCAGTTCTGATAAACTCATCATGTAAATAGTAAGTTTTCTCCCTCATGCAGTCTCAAGTTAGTTTTTCTGCACTCTTTGAGTGTGTTGCACAGGATTGTGAGCCCAAGTTCATCAGTTTCTGAACTCTGTGAAGATATTTCATTTAGTCCATCAAACCAGTCACATCCAGTTCCAAGGAGCTGCCTGGGATGGGAAGGGAGAAAGGATGCTGTGGTCCAGCTGAATCGTGCTGGCTATGGGTCCTTCAGCAGCCTGTATATGCTGTGGGTAGCACACACACACTCTGGGCATCAGTGCTGACAACTCCAGTACTGCATGTATGCTGCAGCCTTGATCCTGTGTCAGGAAAGGGGCTTTAACCCATGATCCTCAGCGGCTGTGAAGAAGATATGTGGCTCTGAAAGACAAACCAACTGAACAAGAATTTAAAATGCAGTAGTTGGGGAATGCTAATTCACTATCTGGATATTTTGGTTACTTAAGTGCTTTCTTCACAAGACTGCTGGTCTACATCTGTGTGGTCTCATGCACACATGGATTTAATATGTATTAAAGATACACCCTTGGTCAATTGGCTTCACATCCCATCTAGGAAAAAATTGTTTGTTGTGGAAAAGGGACGTATAGAATATCAGACTGTTCAATGGTTTTGCTAAACCCCTACAAAGATCACAGCAATCATAAAGTAATTGTTCAGAGTTACTCCTTTATCTGCCACTGAGCAGGTCAGTCTCTTCTGGAGTTAAACTACAGCGGTCATACTGATGGCAGTAAAACTTGAAGAAGATTAGGACATGCTCTAGGGAAATAAATAAGAGGAGGTGGAATTAAATACCTGACTGTGATATACTGTTTAATATACACTCCGTTCATGGTGAGCCACAAATTAGAGCTGACCGATTCCAGTCATCACAGAGTTCATTATTCTTCATTACCACCCACTTAAAGATCATTATAGTCTAAGTATAAAGCACTTTTGGAAACAAAGAGGGAGGAATGAAACTTAAAATGGTAAGCACCCAGAGGTTTTTATGCTTCCCTGCTGTGTGCCTCTTTTTAGTGACCCTTGTGGCACTTTTTCTTCCATTAAACAAATCACTTCTAAAAATTTGCTACATCTTTCACCTCTAAAAATGAAGATGCAGTACTCTGTATCTCTTAGCTCTCCCAAAAGTACCGTGAAAGCTTTCTCTTGACAAAATCCCTTCCAGTCTGTGGGAGAGGAAGAGTATGAGATGAAAATAAATGTTCTGTGTCATCGGTCTTGTAAGAATTTGAAGGAAGCCTTCTTTGTTCGCTTTTTTGCTGTGCACTTCATTTCCACAACTTAGTTATGCTTGTTTTAGAAACTATTTTGCTTTAACTGTAAAGGACTTTGAAGATGATTTACTTCTTTTATTGTCTGCATATAGTTAAAAAAATCTGGGTAAGGAAGCCTATCAAAACAAAGATATTGGTCAGTGATTATTATTAAAAATTATTAAATATTAAAAATTAAAAATTAAATGCAGGATTTTAGAAATAAAAACCTTGTAGCAAATTTGTGCTCTGGAAGCTGCAGTACTTGCATAAATAAAACTCTACTGATGTGAAACAGTTTAACTATAAACCAGCTGTGTGCTCTGATGGCTGAAGAAATTTCCATTTTAGTGTAATGGCTCATATTGTTGAAAAACTCTGCTAAAGATGATGAAAAAAAAGGAACAGTAAATGTTTTTTATTATAAAATATGATTAACTTTTCACATGATTGGGCCATATGAAAGAGATGGAAGAGGAAAAGGTAATTTAAAAAATAATTAAAATTGATATTTGCAAAAGGTTTATTACCTTGATTTTTATTAAGGTTTTCTGCTAGCTGCTCTACTCCCTGCTGCTCCAAATCTTTCTGCTAGAAATCAATCATAGATTTTAACAGTAATTTGCCTGTCACCAGGAATTTTAATTGTCAGTGTGATCATTTATTAAAAACCAGAAGTTGATCTGCCCTCTGCTATGCAGCATGTATTTCCATAGATTCAAATTAAAGCAATTATGCAAGCATGTGTTATACAATAGAAATAATACCAGCAGAAGAAAAATTGCTGTGTATAGGCAATTTTCTAGTGTTAATAATGCTGAAAGTGTACTTACTAGAAGATACCACTGAGGGGTTTAGTTCTACGGGCTGTAGTATATGCTAACCTGGAGGAACTTCTTTTGTATCACTAGGGACATTTGAAAATGTCCCTTTTCACCAAAGGAGCCTGTGCATTAAGAAAAAGGGACTTCTAGAGAAAGTGCACTTCATCCCATTCCTGGCAGCAATGGAGCACAAGCTGTGTGGGGACAGCTACTTCTTTCCTGCAGTCTAGATGCTTGGGGTTGGAAATGAAAACACATGATCCTGTCTAAGAGGCGACATAATAAAATTTATATAGATCCTCATTGATAAAGGCTGGAATTAAGCTATTTTTGCAACAAGTGAAAAAAAAAAGAAGACCCATAATGAATGGTAAATCGAGATCTATCTTTCAGGAATTGTGGCTTCTAGTCTTGTTCTTTAACCCTGGGAAAATGTTGTTTCTCCTTTGTGTATATGAATTGATATTTGAAAATCTGATTTTGCTACAAAACCTATATACATAAAGGAACATGAGCTCTTAATCGTTGGCAACACAGGCCAGACTCATCCTTAACTTTACTTTAGGCACCTGCTTGAGGCACTGGAGCTGGAAGAGTAGTTGGCTAAGAGCCCTCTACCATTAGAGGAGTGTCTATATCTTTCTGAGGATATAGAACAGCTCTGAGGAAGAGTGTCTATATCCTTCTTCATTGGCTGTAGAGGAAACTTCAAGTCATTAAGCTTCAACCTTAAATATAAACAAGTCTACCTGGACTTGTGCAAAGTGTTCGACACTGTCCTGCACTACATCCTGGTCTCAAAATTGGAAACTAATGGATTTGATGGATGGACCACTTGGTGGATAGGGAGCTGCCTGGGTGGCCGCACTCAAAGGGTTGTGGTCAATGGCTCAATGTCCAATTGGCGGCCAGTGACGAGTGGTGTTCCTCAGGGGTCCGTGCTGGGACCAGTGCTGTTCAACATCTTTGTTGGAGACATGGACAGTGGAATAGAGTGCACCCTCAGCAAGTTTGCTGATGACACCAAACTCGGTGGTGTGGTCAACACGCTGGAGGGAAGAGATGCCATCCAGAGGGACCTGCACAGGCTGGAGAGGTGGGCTCATGCAAATTGCATGAAGTTTAACCAAGCCAAGTGCAGGGTCCTGCACCTGGGACGTGGCAATCCCAGGCACAAATACAGGTTGGGCGGAGAATGGCTAGAAAGCAGCCTTGAGGAGAAGGACTTGGGGGTGTTGGTGGATGAGAAGCTTAACATGAGCCGGCAGTGCGTGCTGGCAGCCCAGAAAGCCAACCATGTCCTGGGCTGCATCAAGAGAAGCGTGGCCAGCAGGTCATGGGAGGTGATTCTACCTCTCTACTCTGCACTCGTGAGACCCCACCTGGAGTACTGTGTCCAGCTTTGGAGTCCTCAACATAGGAAGGACATGGACCTGTTGGAACGGGTCCAGTGGAGGGCCACGAGGATGATCAGAGGGATGGAGCACCTCCCCTATGAGGACAGGCTGAGAGAGCTGGGGTTGTTCAGCCTGGAGAAGAGAAGGCTCTGGGGAGACCTTATAGTGGCCTTTCAATATCTGAAGGGAGCCTATAGGAGAGCTGGAGAGGGACTCTTTGTCAGGAAGTGTAGTGACAGGACAAAAGGTAACGGTTTTAAACAGAAAGAGGGGAGATTTAGATTAGATACTAGAAAGAAATTCTTTAGTGTGAGGGTGGTGAGACACTGGAACAGGTTGCCCAAGGAAGTTGTGGGTGCCCCATCCCTGGAAGTGTTTAAGGACAGGCTGGATAGGGCTTTGATCAACCTGGTCTAGTGGGAGGTGTCTCTTTCCATGGCAGGGGGGTTGGAACTAGATGATCTTTAAGGTCCCTTCCAACCCAAACCATTCTGTGATTCTATGATTCTATATCACATTTCATAAATATTGGACATTGTAGCCACATTTGGGACACTGGACTCTGTGGTCTTGTATTGAAACCTAGTCTTCTCTGACATTCTCTACCTCTTTTCCTGAGTTTTCCTATATAGCGATAGGTAACATTCAAAGAACAAGGAAGAGAGAATACAAGGATATATAGGTGGAAACAAATCTTGTTTACTGATCTCAAGAATATATGTATTTGTATACATTGATGACTTAATTAAAACTATGCAAGTAGTTCTGAGTACAAAGTGTCACCTTGCTCCCATATGATGAAGAATATAGCATGTATATCCAACCGAATAAGGGCTGAGGCTGACTATGAAATTTTTTAGCCTATGAAGATTGACAGACACCCTTTCACATTGTCCTTACAACAGTCCTATACTGATCTGATTCTGTTAAATCAAATGGAATTTTGCTGAAGTGAAATTACACCAGCACTTGTACAGTCCTTCAAAATCATACAAAGGTACTATTCAAACAGGTCATTTTTTATTAAACATGCAAATAAACATAATGATTTAGTGACCAATAAATGCTTGTCTTTTAGCATAGTTCTCTGCACCTGTGGATGTTGTAGCTTTGTCTGGAAAGGGGTTTCATTTCATTGTGGGCTTGGTGGAGTCCTTCCTATGAACTAGAAATCTGCACTGTGATTGGAGGAGGATGCTGGATGTAAAGGATGAAAGCAGTCCTGACAAGTTCTCAGAAATGTGTATGTCAAGGACAAAAAACCTAGACCAGAATTCATTGCATGCCTACCTTGTAATATCTGGAAGTAGGAAATTACAGGCACAATGCGATATTAAAGCAGAGATTTCTTTCATGTCTTCTAGGTATGGAAGAGAGCAAAGCTACAGGCATGCCATCAGCTAGAACAGGTAGCATTCAAGGTCTTTTTACAGGCTGATTACAAAGGAGTTCCACCAGGAGCTTCTTTCAGAAGTTTGCTTTCATACAGGATCTCCCACCCCTGGCAGGGAGGATTATCTAGGCACTAAACTATAACTGTTGCATGAAAGAGAATAAAACTTGTTCCCATATCCTGCATTTACCAGGTTTTGGCTAGCACAATATTTAAACTGAGGAGTTTAAATATCTTTCCAACAGAGATTTATGTTAGACTGGCAACTTTGATACCCAAATAAAAAATACTACTGTGCAGCATGATGTCTGGAGTCCACAGAATACAGAATGAGTGCAAAGAGACAATGCTGTAATTTACTCTTCTCCTCTGGACACTAACCAGGTTTACTATTCCCTCTCTATTGGTGGACACCCTTTTCTGTTATTCTTTTTTTTATTATTATTATTCTTTTATGCCTCATTAAGGTTTTCTTGCAATATTTACAGATATCAGGTTCCCACACACTTGGGTGACTGCCAAGAATTCAGAATTTCACTTAGCACCAAAAATTAATGTAGTTCTGATCAGGAAAAACACTTTATTGATGGAAGTGATAGTCGGGTAAATTCTTAAAGGTAGCATTTATTAAATCCTCTCCTTTTCAAAGGCTGGTTTTAAATTAAAAACAAAGGCTTATGTAATATGTTTTATTATTTGTATGGAACATTGCTTCAGTTAAAATTAAAAGGAAATGCTATTAAACTAAGCAGTAGTCTAAGTCATTTTTACATGACTCCTAGCTCTTAATAAAAAGATAGCTGTTTGTGTAACTCAGTATAATGCTGGATAGCGATAAAATGTCTTCCTCATTACAATCAATACCTATGAATAGCAAAGACCTGCAGTGTGCCATGGCCTTTCTCAACAAGCAGCCTCACTTGGTGGTAAGGAAAATTGCTATCGTCTTGTATGAAACCATTTTAGCATCACCCTGAGCTTAATAGAGCAGTCTTTCATTGCCTGTTAACAAGCTGAGCTATTGCCAGAAAGTGTTTAAACTGGCAAATGTTGTCAGCTCTCTTTCTATGCAAAGATATTTCTTTTTTTTTGCTTTTAGTGTGTTAACATTAGTTTGAATTCTGTCAAAATGTATGTTAATTATTTTACTTAACAAACCAATCAGTCCATTAGTTCAGGGTACAGAAAGTCTCTAAGTAACAATAGCCAGATAGCAGCGTACCTGTGGTTGAGTGGCAGCCCGTATGCTTGCAGCTAATTTCATCACGATATCAGCTGTGTTTAAATGTGGAGCAGATATGAACACTAAGAGCTGTACTGTGTTGCCCAACCTCTGGCTTGGAAGTCAGTCATCATTCCTATGCAATATACGATGCTGTTACAGCAACAACCCACATATATCAAATGTGATGGAATGATGAATGTCTCGTAAAGGCCAAACATGCTGACATTCTACATTTATAGTCATGTATGTACTTGCAGCTGCGTATGATGCATACTGATAATAGCATGGAAAAAATAAGACAAATGAAGGTACATGATTGTCACCGTTTCAGATGAGATGGGGTTAACTTTCTTCTAAGTTTTGTGTAAGCTGAACGGTCACATGAAAAAATTCAAGAAAAAGATCATTCCATTGCTCTGTATTCTGGGAAGGAAAAGATGAAACCTAAACCTGTCCAAATTTGTTAACAGGAGAAGAATAAAACATGAAGGCTTTTTGGGGACATACATCAATTTTATTATTTCAGCAGTTGGGAGTGTAATAAAGATGCATTATTTGTTCCGCAGTGACTTTCAAATTACAAAAACGGTCAAGCTGGCTTTGACCACCTGCCCTCCATTTATGTAAAGCTTTCACGGGCAGTTAGAGACAGGACAAGGCAAGAGGACATGATGAAGAAGGAGATAGGCTGGTGTAGGCTGCTATGGGCAGCTTCCTTCCTGCTTTATTTTATTACAACCTCAATTCCATAATTTACCACAAGATAACCCCCCTCATCCCTCATGGCACAAAGCTATACTGTAATGTTGTACGTATCCAGCTGCCTACTTTGCGGAGTGCACTTCAGGTAGACCTGGTGGATGATATGTATTATTTTTTGAGTGTCATAGATCTAGTAGTGGTTTTGCTTGTAAGCCTTATGGTTAGGATTTTACTTTTCAGTAAGGCTGATCAAAGGAAGTTGTAGTTTTTATTTTATACAGGAAAAGTACTCATTTTATTCTCTGTGTCTCCCCAGGAGCCTGTAGCTTCATTGGATTTCCTGGATTGAAAGTGGAGTTGGATGTGAAGGGAAGGAAAATGCAATTGTTAGTCTGGACTCTCTAATTTCAATTGGCTTTCAGGAAATAATTATCAAATTAATTATGTCTCTTGATTTGAGCTGGAATAAACAGTTATTAGGCTCTGCAGATAGATTCTTCTATTTTCATGCAGTCCGGAAGTGACCAAAAAGACCCTTGAAAGAAATTAAGGATCTTTCATTGAGAGTTACTTTTTCATTCCCTTTTTGAATATAAACTAAGTTGTAGCCTTTCTGCGACATGTGCTTAATGTGTGGGGAAAAGTAATTCTTTAAAGATAATTGTTTTTCTTTATGCTCTAAGAAATGGCTGGAATACTGTAGTGATTAAAAAGGAGGAAAAAGAACTAATTAAATACCTTTCTTATTCCAGCTGAGTGTTCAAATCCGTATTTCTTGCTATTTTTCTCAAGATATGCAGACCTAGGAATAAGGCTTCAAAGCAAGAAAAAAGCTAAAATGTAAAGAGATATAGAATCTCACAAAGAGGGGAATTGTCTTGCTTTCATACTTGAAAAATCACAGGGAGTCAAAAGGAGGACAGAGCAGTGCTATATAGTCCCCTGAGAAACAGTCCTCCACTATATCCCGGAGAAGGAGGATTGTGCATCAAAATCAGGCTCACGCTACAGCAAGCCTCAATGCAAGCACTGTATTAGTTGAGACAAAGGGAAAATGAGAGGAGGGAGCAATCAGAAGGTAGAGATAGAGGAAACTCCCACTTCATTTAAAACAATTCCAAATTGCAAAGTTCCTGAAATAATGTTTGAGACAACTCTAAAATTTCCTGCATTATAATTACATACAGCAAAATAAGATACAGGCTTTTCAAGAATCTGATCTCCATTGTTCCTTTCCATGTCTGTGAAATGCTGGTGATGGCTGAGTGTACAGCCCACTAGGTCGGGGGACCAAGTTAAACTGAGTGCTGTAACTGCATAATAACTATGTTCTTCTTCGTGAAATGTTTGTTATATTATGGGACAAGGTTTTCCTGTTTCCTTGAGCTATGGCTTTTAGCACAGCTGTGTAAGTGCTAAGAATTTTATGCAAAAAACAGTAGTTTCCAGTAGCTATGATATCAGAAGATACCAGAAGTTTTAACTAGCTACACTTTGTGCAGCTTGTAGGAAAATTTTGGGTACACATAATTTAATTTCTAGTTCTTCCTAAGCAGTGCTAGGAAGTTAAAATACCAGTGTTGTTAAAATACCAAACTTATTTGGGGATTGGAAATAAAATACATTTTTGTTAGTTTATTTATAACCTTTTATCTGAGATACCTCATTTCAAATGTGTAAATGAGCAATGGCCCAAACTAAATGATCGCAAATAGTACCTATGGGTACATCAGGCAGATAGAATGTAAAAGTTTATTATACTGTAATAAGTTGGCATACTACTGGGGATGAGACCCACATTTTTGTCATCGGGTCCTTGACTATTTAAAAAAAATGCAGAAAACTTTTATATAGAGTGTACCATAAAACAGTTTGGAAGCAGAAATCTTTTTCTTCATAATCACGTAATTGTACTTCTGTTCCAAAATATCCATGGTTGGAAGTTTTGGAGTCTAGTTTGTAATAAGTTCTGAATTGGATTTATAAACATTTACACTTACTTTGAGCAGATTTTAATTTTTGGAGAAGTTTCTCAGTGCTAAAGAAAAGCATTTTCATTGAACATTGCATCTGCTGTAAAGAAACAGCAGATGAGTGTTAATATCAGTGAAGATATTTGTATATGGGGCCTTTTCTTGTATTTTCGTGAAGTTTGCATAAAGTCTCTGGAACATTTCTCACCTTATCTTCCTGCATCAATACATTAAAGCCTTTCCAGAGCAGCAGGGACACTTTCATAGAGTTTGCATTGCGTTCATAAAATTATCATCAGATTCCTTTTGTTCATGTAGATGTCACATGATCTTTCTGAATAGCTGCAGAGAGAAAATAAAGCAGCTTGCTGGCCGCCAAAGGGAAGGTTTTCATGTAAATGTGAGGGTGACCCTAGCAAAAGAGTATTGCTAGGGAGTCCAGATCCAGATCAAATAACAATAATAAAAGTGTGGGGAATGGGGCCAAACACAGGAGCTCTGTCTTCTGAGAACTGGACTGAATCTCTTTATTAAAGGCTGCTGTGCTAATTGTTTAAGAAATCCGTGTTAGATTGCTTTTGGCTACCTCTAGGTGAAACATCATATTTTAAAAAACAAACAAAAAAGTCTGTTGCAGTTTCAGGTATGTGTAGTCAGTCTGTGGTTTCAGCTGTTTTATGCATTAAACTATAAGCAGTGTAGTTGGCTGAAGAGAGGTGTATGGAAACAGTCTTACACCTCGGAAGCAGATAACTGAAATCTACAATATGCATCTATTTTTCTGCTTCAGTCATTCACTCTCTTTTGGGGAAATATTTTAACAGTGCTATTACAAGAAAATGTATGCACAATTTCATGTTCACCAAGGTAATGCTGAGGTCTGCTAGGAAGGAAGACGACTTATTTTGGAGCCTGTTTATAAAAATGTGTCTTAATTAATATCTCAGGATTGTGTCTGGAATCTTGTTTGCTGTTCTGACTCCCAGTTTCACAGGATCTGCCTGTGTGAGAGCTGTATCTCTCAAAAATGCTGACATTCATTTTTAGGCTTTAAATACAATGATGAGGGGAGCTTTTACTGTGGGGCGTTGAATTAGGTCCTATAAACTACATAGTATGTGATGACACACCAAAAAGATGCAGTAGATTTTTCTACTCAGGGCTTGTATTTTCAAATACTTGACACATTTTGAAGCTTTATAAATGCAGTCTCTTTTTTTTTAAGAGAATTCTTGCTACCTGATACAAACCTTGCCTGGACAAAATAAAATTCTGATCCCCTCTCTATCTGGAAATATTGAATAGAAACAGAAGCCTGTGTTACTCATAGGTAAATGTCCAGGCTTTCAAAGAGGTTGTGAGGAGAAGCTTAAGGGCCAGCCTTATGCTGCCAGTTCAAATTTGGTGCTGCTAAGGAGCACACTGTCTTGTTGCATTGCATCTAGAAATGGGGTTGCACTAATAAGCCACAAAACCTCTGCTGCTTTTCTGTTAATTTTTGTGTAAGGATTGCATTTTGTTGCTGTCTCACCATCTGTAGCTTTTTGTTCTCAAGCCCTTCACACAGGCTGCAGTTTAGCTGTGATAGTAGAAGTGTGAGTTACTAATATGAATACAATATTGAACAATGATCACCCTGGAAATCCTTGGTGGAACTGTGTGACTACTGGGCTTCTGAATTTGCCACCTAAACCGAGAAATTCACATCTAGTGTCTTCAAGGTCAGACATTTGAAGCAGTTACAGTGGGTTTTGTTGATGAAATATTGCAGCAGTAGTAGTACATAAATGATGATTAAGTGCTATTGACAGTCATTGGTAAATTATTGGCTTGCTTTTGCTGCTACTGCAAGAAAACTAATTTCTGCAGACTTCTTACAGCCCAGGTAAACAGTTTTACATAAAAATGCAGTGATCACAGGGAGCTGCTTACAAAAATGTTGATAATGGTTAAATTGTGTCTCTCTTATAAAATATGAAAAGACAGGTTTTTTGTTGTGAGAATCATCCTTTTTTCTAGGGGTTTGTGGAAATGAATCCACAATACTATCAGATAGCTTCCTAAACATGTCAACAAACATATGATCTTATTTCAAGCACAAAAATAAATCGTCTTTTTTTTTTGGAAAACTGCCTGGTTCAAAGCCTATTAAATTCAATGGGAGTCATTTTACTGACTTTCTTAACAAAATGGACTTTTGCTTCATACCTTTTTAGCTTTCCTCCCCAAACCTCCTTTCTAGGCACTCCGTACTTACCATATATGCACTGTGTCTTCTATCATCATGAACAGATTCACATACTACATAATATGACAAAATGTTCTCCATGCCCTTCTGTCCATGTAGTCCATTTTCTGGTATTTTCTAGGTAGGTCACATTTGTTCTGACAGATGCACTACATCTGTGCTATAAGTTGGTGTGCTGAATCCCTTGCATGATTCACTGTGTTTCTTAAATGTAAATGTTGTCAGGAGAATTAACCAGTCAGAACTACCAGATATGTTTATTAAACCCATGATCACAGAAATGCAGTGAGAAGCTCTTTATCCATCTGTCAAGAAAAAGATCTAAAACCAGCTCCTTGGGAATGCTTTGGATTCCCCAGTGTAAAGCTGTGTTTTATAGTCACCGAAAGACACATCTTCATCCCTCAACCCTATCATTGCAAGCTCTGAAGCTGATCCAGGTATTTTCTAAGGAAAGAATGGTTTGTTGAGCTTTGGATATTCTGGAAATTGTGCCAAGGAGATAAAGCACTTGTTAGCACATCGCAATACTCACTTATAAATCTGCTAAGTAGTGCTGGATGAAAAATCCTGGCAATCACCCCTAGCTCAAATCTGTTGAAAATAAAAATGGGGAAAAAAAAAAAAGATTCTTAACGGGCTATTTTGCATGTTGTAAATGGTTCTAAAAACTGATCAATAAGTGAAAGAACAAAAATGCTTTATTTTCTGACATCAAGATTAAAACTGAAAGGTCTCACTGTGGCTATATGCATTACATAGAGGATTATACTTCCTACACAGCATTCAGGTTCATTTTGGGAAAGAACTGCTTCTTGGCGGGAGTATTGGCTTCGTAACTAATCTCTTTTCTTGAATGTTGGTAGGGCTTTGGACTGGGCTTCAGTTCTTTCTGCCTTATTAACTTCTGTTTTTGTTAGGACTTAGTTTTACTGTTTCTCCAACTGAAATAAATGTGTCCTTAAGGGAAAGTGTCAATTCCTGCATTTGATGACCACCTCTGAGTGGATAAGGTATGGTGTCACACTGCCTTCATATCTGGTGATCTGCTGAGAAGTGTCTATCCAACTAATATCCATTTACGTCTTTTATCAGTCTATACACTAAAAATAAATTTGATGCAAATTCTGTAGGGAATAATGTGTGTAGTCATTACTGAGTAATGAATGAGTCCTAGACACAGTGCTAACTAACCACTTTGAGAAAACAAGGAATTTACATCCTTGTCAATCTATCTCCACCATACTTTTCTAAATATACCACTTCTGAATCCCAAAAGCTAGTAATGAATCTAAAACCTATGAGAAAGCTATAAAGTTCATAACACTGAGGTGTGGGTCAGCACAACATAACGCTCTTTCCACACCGCTAATGTGAATAACCATAATTCAGTCTAAAGGTGTCACAAATGTTTAGACATGAAGTAAAGCCATAGTTTCACTTAAGCAGTAAGACCATGAAAAAAGATCTCTGTAACATGACGGATGAGGTAGAATAATACTGAATGACAGCACAAAATACAGTAAGATTCAACAGGAGAGTGAAAGAGATAACAGCATCTTTTTTTCTACTGTCTCTTTTTGGCTCTTTCTCTGCCAGCCAGGTAAAACGGGAGCATCCATGCAGTGCACTGTGCAGCCCTGAATTTCCCAGCCAGTGTCCCACCCAGCCAGTTCTGTAGCTGGGTAAAATCTGCCACCTGTAATTATTCTTTCATGATCTGTTATATGGGAAATACTTCATTCCAGCCAGTAAGGCATAACATTCTAATTAAGGACTTCACTGTTTGTGTTGACAGAATTACCCTCAGTAATTTAGTATTTTCAGTAAGATAAAAGTTTTGCCAAAGCGAAATGAGATTTTGTGTGCCCTCAGACTCTGAAAATGAAGACTACTTTAAAGTACAGTTTTTGAGAACATGACCCTTAAATTTATTAGGGATGAAATTTTCTCAAATTTTCCGTCTGGTTCCTATCCTTTAGAAAATTTTCGTTGGTCAAGAAACTATAATTAATGACCTTATATATGATTCTCAATCTTTATAATAAGCAGACGGTAACTAATAATTATGTCTGGTAGTAAGTCAAGAATCTTATATTATGGTATCTAAATATATCTGAGAGAAAGTTTTTGAAACTGAAGTCTGCTTTAAAGTGGTTTTCATTGTTTCTCTGTGTGATGGATCTGTACCTTGCAATCTTGTGATAAAAAGCTTTTTAGAAGTTATGTCTTAACTATGTTGCTGGCATTAATTCTTCTGTACATGGTATGAGTGTTTATCACACAGTATTATTCCCATAGTGTTCTTCAGTTTGGGGAGAATTTTTTATTTTACTAAAGATGTTTTTATTTCATAGTGTGGTCTGCTTGGCAGTTACCGCTGTGCCTCTAACTTTTTCCTTCCCAATACTACCTCTAATTTCATTGAAACACTTCCTGAAACAAACAAAAAAAGCAGTTTGTGGTTCCCTTCTCAATAATTCCCTTCTCAATAAGTTGCCTACTAAATTTTGAGATATTTGGAGGTAGTATGAAGCAAAATTGAAAGCGCACACAAGGATAATTGCTTATGTGTCATAAAGTAATATCTCCAAGATCCAGAAGTTTAACATAGTACTTTGTTGTTCACTAATGATTAGTTATGTGAACTGGAACTTGGATAAGAGTTTTGTCCATGATGCTGTAGCTAGTATGGAATCCAGAATTCTTTGGCAGAGAAGTCTATATTACAAAGAGCTGATAACAAATGAAAGTAAATGTTTATTCTCCATAGTTATTGTAAATAATTATTTAGCAACTTCATCAACCATAGCCACATTTTCAAAGTGTAAATATTTTACTGTTACTTCTGTTTTGGCCAAAGTTACACTAGTTTTGTTTGGTTTATGTTCTTCTTGTTTCTCTGGGTTGTGGCTTTGTTTTGTTTTGTGTGTGTATGTTTTTGTTTGTTTGTTTTTAATTTTTCTTATTTTGTCCGGACTTCTAATAAGCATACTGAAGTAGATCTCATTTTCTTTCATTGTCATTGCATGTACAAGACACAATATAAAATGTGCATTGTTGTAAGGAAGGTAAATGGCTTCAAAGATGTTGTATAGCAGATACAGAAATGCTATATCATAAAAATAAAAAAAAAGTATGATTTTAATCAATAGAATGGTTAAGAGCTGAGTGACAATAATTAGTTGGACTGAATTTTTGGATCAATCTAATGTTGCAATTTAACATGGCTCAGTTTGTAAAATGGGTGTGATAACACAGTTCTGTAAAAGTACTCTCCCAGCCAACTCTGCAGCATCATTTTCCAGATGCCATAGTAACATTATTGCATTCCTAAGGACTCAAGTAACCAAAGAATGCATAAGAATGAAGCTCCAATGACATTGAGAAAGAGGTGGTATGTCACCAAGGTGACTGAAGAAAGATGGGGCTTCCCCAGTCATCTGTAGAATAGAAAAGTCTTATAAAAGCATAGGAGGTAGATAAGTGTATCGATTTTTTTTAATGGATAACTATCCTATTTGAAAAGTTAAGTTACAAAGGAAACTACAGCTTTTTCAAAGAACGCTATCCTGTACCTGTTCCTAAGTAGCAGATAGATGTGAATTTAATTTGGATTTGCTGAGGACAATTTGGTTATTACCTATGGGGACTACAGTTAAAGTTCATAACTGACTACAAGTTTGGGAATATCCTCTTTGTCCTTTGCTATGCCCGCATAACCTGGGAAGCTGAAAAATGATTGAACTACCCCAGAACTAGTTGGAAATGTGATTGCTTCAAATTTATACATGAAAAGAGCAAGGAAGGAATAACACTTCTGGTGATCTGAGGGGGAAAAAGTTCACTAAATTCTTAAAGTTAGTTTGAATTCTCATGAATGTCATCATCAGGTGCACAAGTACTTAAATTGCATATTTTAGGAAGGCAGTCAATCACATTCCAGCAGTGCTTTCAATCTGTACTTTTCACTTTATGCTCTAAGTAGAGGAATGAAGTTGTACTTAAAGGAAGACTATAAACATTCTGATTGCCTGTAACGGAAGCAATAGATTCTATGTTGTACATCTTTTCAGAGAGTTTTTTCAGGGACCCTTCCCCTCCACAGTATTTTAGGATTTTATGGACTGATTACTAAAGCTAAAAAAAAAAGGAAAAAAGTCTGTTTCAGGACCATTTTTGCTGCATCTTGCTCTTCTGTCAAATTGATATATGGCCTTTAGTAAAAGGAACTTTTGAGATATGTGAAAAAGGACTGTTTAGACTCTTCCTTCCCTAGTGTAACTTGCATACAATTATTTTAATATCTCTTAGCTTATTATAGAGAAGAGTGTTATGCTATAGAGAAGTGAATAATCAGGTGAAATGACATATATAAAGGATGGAGAAATGGATGATGCACCAGTGAAGACACAGGTTCAGAATCTGGGGAATGCACAGGCTGTGAATTTGAGTATGAAAGACTATTTCGTAAAAGGTTTTCTGAATAAGTCTGCGAGGTGGAGATATATCCTGAATACAAGGAAGTAGAGCTACCACTCTTAGGTTTTGTATCTGAGGAGGATGATGGAATTATTCACAGACATACAGAAAAGCAAGACTAAAGAGTTCTCAGGCTGAACAGTAAAATTTAGAGTTCTCTTTGAGCCATTATTATCTTAAGCCAATAGTTAAGAACTTCGTGGAACATATCAGAGTTTTATGTTAAAGCAAAATTATAGAAATAGGAATAAAAGCAGAAATGAGTGATCTCAGAAGCTGAAAGTTGACTATTTAAAGAAAAATCTTGTGTCAGAATTATTTGAAAAATAGGAGGGTGAAAATTAAGTCTTGATTCTGCTTTTGCCTAAGAAAAATCACCGGGACTCTTTCTGGGAAAGTTGTGTCCATTCAATACAAGAACAGAAGTAATGCTGAAGCAGAGGAACTCCAGACACAAAGTATAATTAGAGGAAAATAATGTGAACTCAGAGATAAATGTATGAGAATATTTAAGCTGCTGGTGTCAGGAAATGTAGGTGGTTGATTATGATTTTTTTCTGTTGTGTTTTTTATAAAACAGAAATGACTAAGGGTTTGGACATAAATGTTCTTCCTAAAGAAATTACCATATCTATATTTTGCCTCACTTCCATCCTAATACTAAAAAATAGCTTATGCAAGTCTTAGTTTTCATTATATTAATATTGCAGCTCCAGGGTCCCGAGCACTATTAAATACAATAAGATTTTTTAAAAACCCAAATAAATATATACATATATATATATATATAAACCCACCTTATCTGCAATAAGAACATAAGAGTGATAGTGGTGGATCACTCCAAAGAGATATAGAATCATAGAATCATAGAATGGTTTGGGTTGGAAGGGACCTTAAAGATCATCAAGTTCCAACCCCCCTGCCATGGGCAGAGACACCTCCCACTAGATCAGGTTGCTCAAAGCCCCATCCAGCCTGGCCTTGAACACTTCCAGGGATGGGGCATCCACAACTTCCCTGGGCAACCTGTTCCAGTGTGTCACCACCCTCACAGTAAAGAATTTCTTTCTAGTATCTAGTCTAAATCTCCCCTCTTCCAATATGCAGTGTTATACTGTACACCTGAGAGCCACCACTAACAGATGCTGAAGGAATAAATGAGTTCAAGAAAGCATACAATGTTGTCCCTGACTACTTTCCCGGACTCCAGCAATGTATAGGTCTTGTGCCTTTTTTAAAAATAGTTCTTAATTTAATTTTCTTCCATGATTTAGGCAACATTGCACTTCACATTACAGTAAATTTGATGATGGGACATAACCTGACATTATCCTTTCAGTCATTTCTGTATGGAAAAGATAGCTACAGGTAGAAGCTGGCACCTATCTCAATTGTGATCTTATCTAACCTCTTGTTAGAACAGAACAGAACGTTCTCTTACATATGCTTGACTCAGTCCATTTCTCTTTGCATATTTTCCTTGTATAAAATACTGTTCTTTTTTACTTGCTATGATTTGTCATGATGAAAAAGGCAGGAGGGATGAAAGGGTTTCAAAGGGTGACAAAAGATTAGGATGGATTTTGTGCCTTTGTTTTGTGAAAGGTGAGAAAGTAAGGGATAGTTCTTTTTGCAAAAGATTCTGTCATCACATGTTCTTTTTTTTTATAGCTTTGTAGCTTTGGACTTTAATAACTGTGTGGTTACACAGCTAAATACCTCTCAGATTTCAAGGATTTGGTCTGAGAATCAATATTTTAGTGTTGGACTTTCAAATCTATTTCTCAAATCTCAGGTCTTAGAATAAAACTCCTAAACAGTTGCATGACATAAGGTATATCATGTTGCTCCTGTCTTGAAATGCTATGAAACTTTTTTTTTTTTTTTAAAGGGATTTTGTCTGTGTCACTGTAACTTTTTTAGGCTTTTTATTTAATTAGTTCATTTTATTTTTTAAAATTCAGTTAAAACTTAAGCTGTGACATTTCTTCCTAAATGCCTTTTTGAAAAGTAGTGCCATTATTTTTTCTTCAGCCAACTGGTTTTCCAAGAGTTGGTATTCTACTGTATAATATTCTCCTAAATAATGAATCTAATATGCCTTCTAAGCATATGGCGTTTGAATACCATTTAACAGCAAATTCTTCCTTCTGTCTTACTTTGGTGCAGTTGGGTTTTTTTTGACAGGGAAATTCAATGTAGTTCATTGAAGTATTATATGGTAAAGAATAGGAGAGGTGAAGAGTAATGCCTGCTTTGGGAAGTCTGCCATGTCATCTTTGCTTTGTTATAAAAAAACATTGCCCCAAAGTCAGAATTTACTGACAGTCCAACTTAGTATCTTAAGGATTGCTTAGGATCTTCTGCATTTTATAGTGGGCTAAATTTAAAAAAGGTAAGTCCATAAAATTACTGAATCCCCTTTGAGCAAGATGTGACAGAAATAGCACTAATGCATGACATTGATAGCAGATATACCTGTATTTGAGTGAAGTTCAGACAATTATTTTGGTATTAGTAAACCTAGTCACATTGATTATCAAATGTTTTTGAAGCCATACACTTAAATTTTGACTTTGCTTCCACTACTTCAAAGAATCAATATGGCTAATGCAGTCAGAAGAAGACTGCTTTGGTTTGGTTTCATTTAGTTTGGTTTGGTTGTGTTGTGTTTTGTTTTGTTTGAACTCCTTAAAATACTAATTCAGTCATGAAATAAGAAGGCTGACTTTAGCTGAGTTATATCCCCATATACGCTATTTGGCCCAAGTTAGCTGATGCAGAGAAACACCATGTTGAACAACCAGTCTGTTTGGTTGAAAAATATACCTCTCAACACGCCAAGGACCAAAATGCCAGGGGGTAATGTGGAACAGGGAATCAGAATGAAAGACATAAATATTACTAAGGTGTAAAATCTTAAAGTGCTCTGGGATTCATTCTTTTGTAAAAAAAACCCTAAAATCCTCTTTTTGTAACTTCAGTTTAATAATCTTTATTTCTGATACAAATAATTCTTAACAGTAGAAGTAAGAAGAAAGCAAATGTAGTGGGGCATGCAGATACCTTAGGGACTAAAGATTACTATATGACTAACATGACTTTCTTTAAGTGAACATAAAAAATGTGACTTCCAAATTTTGCACTCACTAGAATACAAAATAGGCTATGTAGCTGGAAAAATGCATTACCAATAGCAGAAGTAAAAATCAGTACTGCAATCTAATGTAACAGTCATTGCAAAATAATTCTTGAAACTGTCACAAACAAAGGAAGAATAATTCCTAACATGTACATAAGTTACTTGAAGTGCCTCTAGTAAATGTTTGTACTTACAAGAAAAATGGAATTTGGGCCCATTTATTTCCATCTATCTAAAGTTCATTCTTTGGTGATAATGAATCATTTTGTAGTTTCACTATATTCAGCCTGTTTCAGGGCATTTTTATATTGGCTGCATGACAATACTTTAAATTAGTTTATGCAAGTTGATAATATTTGATTGTATTTTATTTACAGTATATGTTTGATTTATAAGTAGCTTTGTTTTGAACACCATGGCAGATACAGCCTGCATTTATGATATTTTATTTTTTCTCTTTGAGTTACATTAAACAATTATTTTACTGTACTATGTATAGAATCTATAAAACTACTAACCAACAATTTGATGAAATCCAGAAATCATTATGAAACTCCTTACAAGCATCAGACAATGTGTCAAAGCCAGTGAAAAGTCTTGCCACACCTGGAAGTCGTTTCCTCAAGGCAGGCAGCCTTCCAGTTTGGTGAAAATTATCTACAACTGTAATTGGGATTTAATGTTTGTTCATGCCCCTTTTATTTTATACCCTCTGGAAGCCAAAATGTTCAACTACAGGAGAATACTAAGGTCCATGGGTCCTGTTTGCAGACGTTTTGCGGGATGACTAAAAAAGATTTTTACTTTCTCCCTTGCTGCCATACTCTAGTAAATGTATAATGAGGGTCATTCTGTGGCACTGAGGCCAACAGCAGAGGAAGATCACATCCAGAGCATCACAGCCTAGCTTCGTGGTCACACATGCTCCTGGTAAAGTGGTTAGAAGAATGCGAGCTGGCACAAGTGAAAGCTGTGATGGTAGCCATCCTAACCCATTCACAGCACGCACTGTTGAGTGATCAATTATTTGATATTTTCAGAACCTGACTCTCAGCTAATAGTTATTAGCAATAATTTCTAAACTTTAGCTTTGCTTTATATATTACATGACCATATTAGTACAGTAGAAGATATGCATCCTATCACATACTGCATACCTCAGAGTAATGTATGGGGCACTGAGAGATGGCTTTAAAAGTTGGCAAGCCTGTAAGGGTAAAGTCTTGTTGTCCATCAGATTGTTCAGTCACCAGAAATTATTATATTGCCTTCTTTTTCCTTTTTTATCTTCCTTACTCCCCTCCGACACACACATACACACCCACTCCCCAACAGCCTTTAGGGAAAATACGTTTATTTAAAAAGATTTTACTGCCATCGCACACAGCAATAAAATCTTTCCTTGGTTATTTCAGTGCCCCGGCAAGTAACAAGTTAAATAACACTCTGCTTTCTGACACAGAGTCTGTGGATTGAGAGTTTTTACGAAGCATTTTATCTGTTTCAGGTGCTAAAAATTGTCATCGAGCTGCTCAGAGTGGATGCTCTAGACAGCCTTGTCTCTGTTCCTAAGTAAGCATGTATGTTTCCTTCCTTCCTTCCTTCCTTCCTTCCTTCCTTCCTTCCTTCCTTCCTTCCTTCCTTCCTTCCCTCCTTCCTTCCCTCCTTCCCTCCTTCCCTCCTTCCTTCCTTTCCTATGAGAGACAGGGAACGCTGTTGGTGACTGAGTAATTTTCCTCCCTCTTAGTTACTGTTTCTCGATAGCAGTTTAATATGTATGTATATGCGTATGTATATTTTATACAAACAGAACTATATATATATGACATTTCATATGTTTATATAAATAAACATAAACATAGACATACACACATATATATAAAACATATGTCTAAAATGATAAATATATACCCACAAAAAAGTCCTAACTTCAGGCTTCTTTCCCCCAGAATTCCTCTTCTGAAAATGAAATCAAGAACATTTTGTATACCATATCACGAGGAATATTAAACATTGGAGCTAATTCCATTGACTTGCTGTGCCATGTTTAGTCTGTATGCCAGAGCCAGGGCAGGTAGGAAGAGCAGTAAACGTGCAGGAAGAAGACACCCTCATCCACCCATATTAGCTGTTACTTAGGAGCTCTTTCGGCAGATTCTAGGAACTAGAGCACTCAGACAGACTGGATGAAGACTGGATGGATTGTAAACTGAAGGATAAGATGTAGGACTAGGTGGAATCTCCTTCTTGACCATATATTCAGACTACTATAATGAGAAGTTTTAAGATACCAGGAGTTCTCCTCCATGTTCTAGAATTCTTGGAAAACTCACTTCAAATTTTCTCTTAGCTGAAAGTACTTAGTCTAAACTTTCCAGAGTTCATGCCACCATAATCATGGATATCATAAGCAATGATCTGTTTCTTTCAATTCATTAATAAAATTTTAGCTTTTGAAGTACAAAAAAATCTTCTAAGTGGTGAGTTCAGTTGCCTCTACAGATTTGCTGAAAAGTGTAATATCGCATTACTAAGGAGTCAGAGAAGTGTTAGAAATTAGCTGTATTTCTATAACTCCATCCTAGAACAGAAGATATGCTTTAAGAAAATTGTCTGCCATCTTATCATTTCTGTTTGAATTTATAAGGTGTGGAATAAAGAAGTGGCCATGAAACGGTTGAAGCTTTTAAAAGCACTGAAAATCTTTAAATAGGGATCGAGACAAGCCCGCTATCTGACTTGCAGCTGTAAAAACTGTCAAGTGTTACTTGATACAAATGATCTGAAAACATGAGAAACATGAAAACATGAAAAAAAATTATCTGAAAAAATGAGAAAGTATAGATATGGGGCAGGAGACAAGGCATTGAAATTGTCTTGTGAGGTAACTCACTTGAGGTCTAATTTGCACTACAAAATTAAGTGATTATTACATTTCCAGTTATTCAGGAGTTGGTAAATATGGTCAAATATTTTTTTCACAATGCCATGCAAGAATATTCATTTGAAAAGCATTCTATGCGTACCCTCTTGTATGATATTTAGAAATAATTTCTTTTTTCTGGATTGATGTCTTTAAGTTGAATTCATCAGAACTTAGAATGAAAAATGAAATAGTTCTCCATTGGATTGTATGGTTTAATAACAGGAATAGAAAAAAGAATTTTTTTTTATTCCACTGTAGCTGTGCTGAAATAAATGTCCAGTTTTACAATATCTGCATATATGCAGATTTTCTGAACATTTTTAAAAGGTATATTACTTGGAATTGCTATTAAGTTTTGTTCAGGTCAAGGAGCCATTTCAAAATGCAAAGTATTGGTTTAAAAACATTTGCATCAGAGGTGAGGGTAAGCAGGCCTCTAACATGGCCTCAAAACATTACAGTACCTACAATTTATTTTCATGTTTGTGGAGCTACTGAGATTACTTTAGGGATGTTGTTAGATGTGCGCCTATATTTTTTTTCTAGTAATGCTGCTTTCTTACCTGAAAAGTACAACACATTCTTAAAAACACTACAAAGATACAAGTGGACGTAAGCTTACATTTAATGCTATTGTGCATACACTGTGAAGCAGATGGTATTTTCAGTAAGTTATTCATGAAGGATATGCTTTGCATCACCCCTTGAAAGAATTAAGTATCTTGTTTGCTAGTCATATCTTGTTAAAATCTTTTTTCACCCTTTTGTTCTTGGTATAAGTGTCCAATGGGATAAAATTAATCCCTTCAACCATATGTGTTATGCAGCACAGAGATCATAATATGATTTTTCTATTTTTTCAAAATAGCTTTCATGACTTTTTTTTCTCTATATAATTCATGATTTAGTAAGCATATGGTAGTTGAAGTCCTACAACTTTTCTTTTTGACTTGTTTTAAAATTAATGTCATCCTTTTGATCATCACAAATCCTAGAGATTCTGAGAGATGTTTGAAAATCCCTTATTCCCTAGAAGTGTTTTCAAAAAAATCCTATAAATTGATTTCACATCTTCTAAACATATTGTCCAAGAGAGTAATATGATAGAGTGAGCTTTATTGCTAACCTCAATATGGGACTTTATAGCAGAAAGAGCAACAATCTGTCTGATGTGGACAGCTAAAATACTATAGGCTAGGTATTATGGTGATTTGAGAAAACAATGCTATCTGGGAGGTTTAGCTAAATATGAACTTATTTCTACATTTGAAAGAAAGTCTTAGAAAACTTTGGTTCATGCCTTGGCCAGATTGTCCTCTGGTTGAGAAGTCCACTAAGTTGCCTGCCACTGCATGAATGAACTGGGGAACTGCAGTGGTTTGCTACCTACAGATCTCTGCCAGAAGCAGATCTCAACCAACAGGACCTATTACCTGCAGCAATAACCTAACATAGTTGTCATAATTTCCAAGCAGAAATAATGTGCCCTTTCCAGCTGTTTTATTTGGAATGATGGGTTTCAAGCTCAGTGCCATCCTCCCTAATTAGAAGGCCTTGAAGGTCTTAGCCTGGGGGTTGTTCAATCAAAAGGTATTCTCCAGCACAAACATATTTTATCCTCGATATGAGCATGCTTTTGTGGTCTAACTGCAGTTCTTTAATATAGAGACATACACATTTAGCTTTGGGCAAACACCGTAAGCAGCATTTGTATTCGAGACAATAGGCACTCATCAGTGTAAATTTCTGTCTACTATGCAAGGGGCATCTTTTGATCTTTTAGAAAGAGCTGGAAAATTGGATGGTATTTGCAAAAGTCTTTCAGCTGAGAAATGTCAATAAAGTAATCGTGTTGAGACCAGTACATGGAATTGACTTCTTGAAGGGGCCACAGGGATGGTTACAGGTGCAGGAATGAATTGTGTAGCTCTTGATTACATAGACCGAAGTTCACAGATGAGAAATTGCGCACAGGTTCAGCGTCTCCAGGCTGTACCACAGTCTCTCATTTGACGTGGCGAATTGGAGTGGAAATACCAGGATGCAGTTTTTCACCCTTTATTTTTATGCAGTGTGTATGGAAATGCTTTGTAAATACTTTGCCTTCAGCATACTAGGAAATACATAAATCCAACAATGCAGTGTGATCGCACCGTTATGGTTGGTGCATGTTAACAAATGTGAGTAAATGCGTAACATAATTTCTTACTGAAACATTCTTTCACAGTCTGGTTCACCACAAACACTCCTCCTCCACAGATTTTGCAAATCTGCAGTGCTTAATATGTCTCTCTGCAGGTCACTGCTCTCTATCCACACTATTTCCCCACTGTCCAGACTACTACCCACGCTACTTATTCTACAAAAAGAAATAATTGCCAGTGGTTTAAGATGATTATTGTTCGTTTATTACATGTGTTTGTTGTTAATCCATTAATTTGAAAATGCTACTGTTGAGGGGTTTTTTGTTGTTTTTTTTTTTTTTTTTAAATACATCTGGAAGAAGCAATCTAATAAGTATATGTAAGTCCTTTCTCCTTCTTGGACATCACTGCTTTGAATGCAACATTCTTCTAAGTGTATTCCTTTATTAATCCTATCAAAATGTCAGGATGTTTGAAGTACAAATGCAAGTTCTGTACTCAGTGTAATATTGCAGGATTGCCAGGGTAAGCTGATAGTTCACTAAAAGGCTTGTTTTAATATAGGAGAGGAGTAATCAAGAAGTGGAAATGAGAAAATAATCCAAACAGAAATACAGGGGAAGGGGAAAAACTGCTTAAGGGAATATGTAATGCCAGTGCTTTCTTACTGAGAAGGTGAGTATATCATGTGTAGGAAGGAAAAAGTGGTAGACTGGTGAGTCTACTGCTAGAAATACCAAATATAAGTTCTCGTGATAGCGAAATAAGATTTTCAGTTTTACTGATTGATATGTGCCTTCTTTGCTGTTCCTTGCGCATCCAGCAGCATGTAGGAATTTAACAGTGCTTATTTGAGCTGCAGAGGAGCCCTTCAAAAATTTTTTTCTGTTGTTTCTATGCTAATATCTTCCTATAATTTTCAGTAAAGTATTTCTCAGTAAAAGTTCCTTATTCGGTGGCCACAGAGGAGAGGAGCTGATACAACAGCTGCTGAAGATACACATTACTAAAGATGATATCTAATGCTTGAGACTAATTATTATTTCTTTTTGGCGATACATGGGAACTTTTTAGCTGCAGGATGTACCCATTAGCTCTTTGAGATTTTCACATGTGAGTTCTGGAATATAAATATTTCATATTTTTATTTTGGTTTCTGTAAGTATTAATCCAAGATAATGGTTAAAAATAGAAAAAAAAACCTCAGAAGATAGATATTGTTATATTATATTTGAAAATTTCAAAGCTTGATACAATGATATAAAAATATATGTAGGGGCATATCAGATTAGACCAAATGTTCAGCAGTTTGTATCTTGACTAAAACAAATTAATAATAGGGTATTGACCGCCTAGGGAAGAGTCTAAGATGACAGCAACATGCACAGAATTTTTCCCAGGACTTCCTGAGCCATAATGGTAGGTTTGTATTTAATGGTTCCCAAATGGGCTTTTATCCAATGAATTTGTCCAGTCAGTTTTGGAAACTTTGTAAAAAGTTTACAAAGAGTTTCTTACCTTAATTTCATGTTAAGTGAGACAAGCTATGTCTCCCTCCTTTCTTTTTTTTTGGGTTGGGTTTTTTGTTGTTGTTGTTTTAATAGTAAGTCATTCCCTTACTCCTTGTACCAGAAAAGAGAATGAACAGTCTATATGCACCTTCTCCAGATCACTGAGAATTTAATAGACCTCTATTATATCTCTTCTCTATTTATCCCTCATCCAGACTGTTTCTTGTTCTTGACTGTTTCATAGTTCCAGATACAGAAAACCTGTAAAGAAGCCTAATATGTTAAGTGCAGTTTAATAAACCAAAAAGCCAAACTGCATATTTTAAACAGTTGAGTAGAAAGAGGTCTCCATGGCCTGTGTTCTTACAGGCATTAGCTGATTTTGAACATTTGAAGTTTAATCAATACTTTGTTGCTCATTTAGGAAGTGTATACATCTTTGAGTTTATCCTTTATAATTCTTCCTAGAAATATAGGTGTGATAATAAGAAACAGGAAATCTAAATTATTTAAATGTGATCTTTGTGGTGATTTGAAATAAAAAAAAAAAAATCAGACTCCCTTAACTGTGGTCTTTGACATGCACATATTTAAATAGGGCAAGATCCCCTTATGTACACTCTTAACTGACACGGTATGGTATTAACAATGATACTTTCAAACCTGATGTTACTGGCAGGGGCTTTATTAACTCAGACTTGAATTTTGGAAACTTTTGCCTGAGTTTGTGTGAAAATATAGATGGAAATTAATGATGAGACTGGGAGTGGAAAAAATGAACTTTACTGGCTTTTAAGGTTTGGGGTTTTTTTACCAGACAGAGTAAAGCAGATTTAGAAAGATTGTATTTCTTGACAGATATCACCCAGGTTTTAACATTTCCCGACTCCTAGCTTTGTGCTGAACCTTTTAAAACAAATACTAGTTAGCTCTTAAGTTTGCAATTTTGAGCTAGATTTTAAATACGTTATGCCAACTCTTTCTATATATATATACTTATGGTTTTATGGATTCTGTGGAAACCCAAACTATGGCAAGATAAGAAACAGAATTAGTCATTCTGCAGTTCCCATCTTGCTGTCATTCGTTACCACAAAACATCCTTCTTGTGTGTGCAGTGGAAGAAACAGCATTAACACCCTCCCCCAGATGTTTGGAGAGCTTACACAGATCCACAGCTTCTCTGAATGATGCTTCTTTGATGCTAAGTAATTGTTGCATGGACAATAGCGCATGGACACACTACTTGTTTAAAAAAAACCACTTTGGACATTGGCATATGGCAATACTTGTGTTGGGAATGAAATAGCCCAAACAGTTGATCACTGTCTGGATGGAAATGGCAGTCTTCATTGCAAGGGTATTTGCAATGGTATTGTCAGATTGGACAAGAATCCCCAAACCGGTCTTTTACTGACTTGTGTTGCTACTTGACCACTCCAGTGCATGCATGGTCCATTTTCAGGAGCTATGCTAAATAACATGGAAAATGTCTCCTAACCATCTTAAAAGTATGTGCAAAAGACTGTCCTACACGAACATTTCTGCATTTGCGGCAAGTTTCTACAGGCTATTTTCAAGTGGCTTACCTGGGTACGATTTGATCAGTTCCCCAGTAAGAATTCACAGGGACACTGTATTTAGGACACTAATCAAGACATTTAAGCTCACAAATTGAACGAGGCACAGCAGGAGCTGCCTGGAGGAATCTCTACAATTCACTGAAATTCCCACCTGGAGAGATCCTGTAACTGTAGCTCCTCAGTAAAATAATTAATTGTGATGGAAGATGGCTTGAAGTTCAGTCAGTCACTTCGCTTCAAGTCAGTCCCTTGTCTCCAGCCAGTCCATTAGCTCATCTGTGCAGAAGACTGGCCTGGAAAGTCCTGGGCCACCCAGTAAAGTCATTACTGTGTGTGCACACAGGCACAGCCATGATATCCAGCTACACCATGGTTGCAACTGTGCAAAAACTTAAGCTTCATAACTGGAGCCGCAGAAGAGCAACAGGGGAGGGGTGTCATCTGGAAGGGACATGGAAAGACAACAGTCATGGGCTTTCCTACTCCCCCAATCTCTATTACCTCCTACAAACTGTTACTTAATATTTGCAACCAAATTACCCCTCCACCCACAAAATCAAAATATTTTGCCCTGTCCTGTTTAATAATGTGACAGTGTTTCTGTTCTTAGCAGCTGTAAAAAGTCTCAATATCCCACCAAATTCTTGTTTTAGGACCCTGTGACATAAGAAAAAATTCTGGATAAGATGATATTTGTACTGGCATTACTGGACGTCTATCTTCAAGTTTAGGGGATTAATTCGGTAATGGCCTTTTGGCCATGGTAATGGTTCTTTTTGCTAAAGTATGGGAATTTTGCCAGCTATCAGTAGCAGGACTCAGCCTAGAGGGTATAGAAAACTTTGGTATGAGAAACAGTAGTGAAGTTTTTGCTACTGTTATGTCATTTAGAACATGCCTCCTGGTTTGTCTTTAAAATAAAATTTGGATTAAAATACCCACTCAACATCCTTCAGAAAACCTCATAGTATATCTCTTTTTTTTCATGAGAGCTGACAGTGACACAGTTCTCGTGTCAATCACCAGTCTGTTTGGTTTGCTTTCATAAATTTAAAATGCCCCCAAAGAACCCTACAACACTTAGACCTACTCTTCCATATCCTCTTGTGCTAGTGAGGATACTTCAGCCATCAAAGGAAGCTTCATTTTGAATCATTTGCCTGGATTGACAGCTTGACATCTAAAATGAAATGTTGTCCCATCAGAATAAATATTTTAAAAATGTATCATTCAGTTTGCTAATGTCATGATTTTAAAATTATAGAGTCAGCAGTGTTTCAGAGACCTCTTTTTTTCTTTGCTTTGACTTTTACTAATACAGATAGGTTGACACTTACATTGTCATTATTACACTTCAGCAATACCACTAGATTTCTTTCCCACCTCTACCATTCCTGTAAATAAAAATAATAATAATAAAAAACCCTATTTTACTGAAGTGTTACGCAGTATTTTGGCCTTGCCTGCCAGACTTTCAGTAATGCACAAAATGTTTTTCCAGACAATTGTCTACCTACAGAAATTTAAACCCTCTTTTATCTGGGATTTTATTAAAATATCCAGACTCCAATTTCCTCAAGGATGCTACTTAAAATGACAGTTCTTTAACTGTTTGATTAGTGACAAGATGCCACAGATGGAATACTTGGTATCTCAAAAAATATTTTGTAAACCTTTTACCCCTCTGGGAACGTTAACTCCTGTTTACTACGCTGAGCTTCAGAAACACCTAGTAACATGCCACAGATGAATTATCCTCAGACATGAGCACTGGTTAAGTGCATGCCTTGCTGTCAACAATTTTAGTTGACACAGTAATTTATTTTTTTTTTAATCTGAGCAAAATTTAAGTTTAACATAACCTGGAAAGTTGACCCCTTGCTAATTGGCAGATATGCCTGAGAAACACTGTAGCTTGTATGCTAAAGAACACCAAGACTGCAAATGAATATGAATATAAATTGATATGAACTACCACACATGTTTGCCTAGATTAAGAGTATGTCTATGATATATTTAAGCAGTTAACTATGTCTCCCAGTTTCTGGTCCAAAGGCCTTTATGGATTAGTCTTTTTTGTTTTGCTTTGTGTTGTTTTGTCTGACCAGTCTTTTTCTATTATTTTTTTTTTAAATAGATGATTGCAGTCTTGCTGCTGTGTCACTAATTGGTTTTTTTGCTGAAGTAGCATGATCTAAAAGTAAAACATTCTGAACTTGAAATAAGGACCTCTCACATATGCTTCACTATTGCTGGAGACATGCTCTCTTGTATTTTTTAAAACCTGTACAAACCTTTACTTTAATTGCCAAAATATTTTGAATAAGTGCAAAATATATTTACTGGTCTGCAGAGCTTTTTCTGTGATTGATTTTTGTGTATGTACTTCTAAAGACTTGTGGTGTAGAGATATTAAATCTTGGTGGCCCAGTTATACAACATTTTATACAAAATGTTTCTAGGGTGTCCCAGATTTCATAACTCGGCTCATAACTTTTCATAAGCAGATTCAAGCGCACTGCCTGCAGCCAGAACTCCCTGCATTCATTTACTCCCCTCCTCCTCCTCTACTTCACATCACTGGGAGCCTCATGTGCCATCCCTCTAACTCACCAGTTTTTATCCTACAGAAGTGTAGCATCTCCTCATTTCCCACCTCTGCCTCCTGCATTGGTTGGTGTAAGTTCCTTCACCAGAGTGAGCAGCTCCATGTATGCATGCATCCCCACAATGCTATTTAAATAGCTTCCCTTCAGTTTTCACGCTTTCCGCCTCTTTTCAGGGATCTTCTTGGCTCCCATATTGGGATGTCCACAAAACTTGAAGGTGCCTCCTGATGGCAGCTTTCCCAGACCCAGATTCCTGAGTCTCCCCTATCCAGAGCATGTGGAAATCTATTCCCCACCTCCCTAGTGATGGTGGCCATGCAGGGTGGGCTTTCAATTCTCATTCCACAAAAGGAAAAAGGGTTTTCTTTGGGCAACTCCTTCTTTTCTGTCACACTTCCTCCTTTTTTCCACTGGGAAGGGGAAACCAAAGCCTGTGTTATTGCCTGCCTTACAGTTTTAAAGACACTGTTTTCTTTACTAAATGGAACTTTTTTCTCTAAGCAAAACTCATTGACAAGACTCATATTATCGATATAAAATTTAAGATATAACTAATTAATCTATACAATAACTTCTTAGAAGTCATGGAAATATCAGAAGTGTGAGCAAAAATGAGGGCTTTATATTCCAGCTATGCACATTTTGGTTAAGATATTTTCACTAACTAACATCATGTGAGTAATAATATTTGAATGAAATTGCCGTTGTTTTCCATAAAGAAATGGAGGAAGTCTGGTCTGGATTGAACAGTCGGAAGAAGAGACAGAGTAGATTAAAACTGTATGAAGCAGAAATCTATATAGGAATCGATCAGACACTTATTGCCAGAAACATAAACATGAATATGCCTCCCACAAATCTGTACTTTCAAATGCACCAAAGCAAATATGTCAGCATATAGTACAGAAAAAGCTTTTTTTTTTTAATTGGTGGAAGCACAGTTGCTCAGAATACAGATTATCTGAAAGTGCAATAAAGACTTTCCAAGGCTAATCTAATCTTGCATCGACAGCACTGTACAACTATTCTGTATAATGGTAGCCACTGCAGAAACGTTGAAGGTGGCAACATCTCGTGCCGACTCTGGAATCATGGAATATAACTTACAATTAAGTAATTTAAAAGCAATGCAACTGCATTGGTATGATGCCACATCCATACTGTATTCCTGCTCTCTTTGATGTAATATTGCATTTTTGTTAGGACACGTGCATCAGTCTGAGCTGCCTCGTGCAGACACAGGAGCTTGGTCAGCATTAGCTTCAGGATCTCAGTGATCTGCAGCATGATGGAAGGATGTCCTGTGGAGTCCCTTGCTTACACATAGGAAGAGTGCTTTCTCTGTGTTTATCGAGTGCACCACTGAGAAGTCTGTGCGCTAATGACTTCCCTTTGCTTTCATGTTTCTGATGAATTATAAGTTATCAATATTCTCAACAGTAAATTGCTGTTAAAAATCTCTAAGTCATTTAAATCTGCAAAGAAACTTATTTGCTGTGCTCCAGCAGAACACTCATCTTTGGTCAGCAACATTTGGACAAGACTTCTTGAAGCTGAAAATTGCAGTACTTTTCACTTACAGGACAATGTTTCACTGGGAGGCATCAGCAACATAAATACTGTCCTGGGAAAAAATTAGAATGTAATTGTTGCTTCTCATGTTGATATTAAGTTTTGTATTTGTCTTGTCCCCTCTAATGCTCTATATGCAAATTTCTGTGCCTGTCATCAAGCATGCAACGTACAGAACCTTGTAACACAACAAACTGGTATATGAATTGAGTTGTGCAGAGAGTCAGGCTGTTATGCTGGGAGAGCTATTCCTGAAGGACATACCAATTTGTGCTTTGTGCTTATATGTAATTCTGCTGTGACTAGACAGATGGGTGGCTATAAATGAAGTATCTTCCTATTCCCTCTGAGATGTGTGCAGTAATGTCCTTTTTCAGATGTTCTGTCATGGCAGTGCACGCAATTAGCTACAGAATATTAGTTACTCTGCAGGATGCAAATCAGCATCTTTCTGTAAGTGTAGTAAAGGCACAAACCTATCAAATGATATCAAGATACCAGATTTTCACATATACCCAGCTTGTATTAGTGATTTGGTCGCTCACCAGCTGAGTCGGGGGAAAGAGTATAATGAACGGACAGTCTTATGTTTATTTGTAATGAACCACAATTTAATGTTTTCATCTCCTTACCCATTTAAATGCAAAAGAGCACATTTCACTTTGTAATGAGCCACATACACTGAGGTAAAACTTCATTGAAATATCAATTTCTTCCAAAGCTTCTCATTGAGATGTAATAGCTTCACAGCGGAGACCAACATTGTGGTTAAATACCAGTAAGGATCTAAGATAGAAGTAGACTCTTCTTTCATGACCTTTATATAGAAAAGAGAAATGCATCCTGCTGTTAAATTTAATATTTTTTTTGAACCTGAAGGATTTACCTGAAATTCTTTTGTGACCATAGCTACAACAATAGGTGTCTCCTGTTATGAGCTTGCTAGGTAGATTGCTTTAATTGAACAATAGATGGGTTGGATTAAACACCTTAATCTGATATAGGTATATAAAAAAAGACCAGATGTCTGCCAAGGATCATAAATAGACTGAGGATCTGTCATTTTGTTCTTAGACATGAAGTCTAACCCATTTCTCTTGCAAAATCCTGCTTGGAATCTGAATGCCTCATGGGTGCCTCGTACCTCAGAAAATCAAGCTCTAACTGGGACTTGAAACCCTAGAACATGACATAATTTCGGAAGTAGAGAATGCCTTCGATAGCCTCTGTAAAATGCCTACCTTTCTCAGTCACTGTGCAGCAAATGTAACAATTTTATTCACAGTTATTTTATTGTGAGCCATGTTGTGGAAAGATCTAGATCACTCTTCTTGCATTACTTTTGTCTTGAGCAGTTAGTCACCTCACATTTCTCAGACAGAATAAAATTAATAACCCTCTGGAGGACCTAATTTCTCTCTATTGATTATAAGGTAGCATATGGATGACAGGCTAGACAAAGGTGTCTGAAAGCTTGTTGTGTAAATTAGGGTTTGATAACCTCATCCTTAAATACAGCAAAACCTTTTACTGTCTTCACAATCTACTTTCTGTTAGCATTTCACTCAACAAAAAAATACATTTATTGTAAAGTTTGGGTATGGCTTTTGGAAGGACTAAGTCACCAGGAATTTTAAAATCATAATACAAGTTCATAACTTTCTTTGTCCACATACACTTTTTTTCACTGCATTCAGGCAGTACCCATATTGATAAACACAGCTTCCTCTTGCCTACTCCTAGATAACAGTTCTGTATGTTCAGATCTGTTTTATTTTAAGCTTTCACTTGATATGTGATGAAGCATGACAAGTTTGCATTCAAACCTTTACAATTTATTGCATGTTAAGCCCTTAGAGAAGACAGACAATATTATGTTGTTAACAATCCACTTCTTTCTTATTTCCAAAAGAACTTGTTGATGAGCCTTGATGATACTGTAAACATAGGAGAGAGAAAATATGCCCATAACATTTAAAATTAAAAGGCCTTAGGAAATTGAGTCTTCAGTATGATCTGCCAGGAATGATCTTGAGTGCTGGCTCAATATTTCTGGAAATCCAGAAAACCGATCTCCATATCAAAGTCAGATAGAGACCTTTTACAGCAATGCAAGCCAAATTTTAAGACTCTTCAGGGAGTCTGAGAGTGGATTAAGCAATTCATGTAGCTATCAGTACTATACTCTCCTGTCACAGTTGGAAATGTTTGATTGTGTTACTCATGGTAGATTTCAGAGTGACTGTGTTTCCCAAGTGTTAGTTTTAGTCATTTACTAACAAATGTATTGGAGTTGTGGAGAGGTTTTTTTTGGTTTTGTTTATTTGTTTGTTTGCTTCATGCCTACTTTACAGCAAACTTGCATTTGTTTTGGAAGAATTTTCTGTTCTGTGATTACTGAGACAAGTAACCATGTCTTATGGAGCACAAGTGGAGCACAAGTTCCGTTCAATGATTTGTTCTTCTACTTAGGGCAGTATTTATGGTTGTTCAGTGGAGGAACTATTGAAGGGTTAAGGCTTTAGCATTACCCTACTTTAACTCAAGCCTGTTATATTACTGTAGCACTGCAAAACTTCAAACCATCTGTTAAATTCCTTCTGAGATTCCTGACTCAAGAGAGTTCTTGAAAGGGAATAAAGCTCACCCTGGCCCCAAGCCTCTTCCAACATAGATAGCACTGAAAGCAGTTTAATAACTTACGCATAACCATTATCTTGTGTTTGTTTTTCTTCTCTAAAAAAGAAAAAAAAATTAAAAACCAGTGTCAAATCCACATTTTTATTGTAAAGAATGATTGCCTGATCATGTTCTTTTTCATTCTTGTACTTCTCTAGTATATTTGTTAAGCTCTAGAAATGTCTCGAAAGCAAGAATGCTAAAACAGAAGCACCTTCAAGAGTTCTCTCAGGGAATGAATTTTCTCTGCTGATAACAGAAGGGGTTTTTCACTTGGTCTGTGCAGAAATTGATGTAAGTATGGTAGACCCAAATAAACACTACTAAGATTAGAATCATATAAAGCTCTTCATTTCTGCAAGGATCCACTGGATCTAGTCATTTTGTATCACCTCAGTGTTCATTTTGTAAATGCAAAGTCAATATGAATTACTGCTTTGAAACAAATAAGGTTTATGTCCATTCAATTTGAAGACAGGTAAACAGCCGCACACAATTTTAAATATATTGCTTCTAATATAGTTAGTGTACATTAGCTAATGACCAGGCTAAAAGTGGCAAGTCATCCTGCAATTGTTTAATTCTTTAAAAACACATAGGCTGGTAGCGGATATACCGTGCTGAATTTCTCAGTACAACCTTTGCATTCGTTTCTTTTGCCTGACAGCAGCTTCATTTTCTTGCTTGGGTTTTGGCCAACTCAAATTAACTACTTAGTCTGAAGCATGTATTACAAGGATTGTGCTGGATCTGCAAAGTATTGGCAAGTTTTTGGAGAAAGGCTTGTGCCCCAGAGGTCTGACATGTCTAGCCAATTTGGAGTGACTATTAGGAACCCCATTCCTGCTCCCTACGACCATTCATTCTGGCTGTAATTCAAAGAAAGCTCTTCCCCTGGCAAAAGAAAAAAAAAAAAAAGAATTTCTGAGTTGGAACAGACTCATGTTTCTTCCCTTGAGTGTCAGTGTATTATGAATAGATGTCTTATATATACAAAATCTGTTAAAGTATTATGGCAAGCTCAATTTTATATCCAGATGACTGACATACAGTGTTTGTGAAACATGATTTTTGAGCTTTTAAGTTCAAGTTTTAGGTCACTTTCATTATCAGATTCAGAACAAAAGTTTGGCTAGCATTGGTTATTCCATGGAAAACTTTTGAAATTATGACAGGCAGGCTGCTGGACACTTCCTCAGTTCCTCTGATGCTTTTCTACTGAAGCCTTTGATAACTGCTAATCCAACAAAGGTTTAACATTATTTTTAAAGTCAGCTTCGCATTTTCTTAGAAACCACCAGATGCTGCTTTGATCCCATTTTGCATGTCTTGTCTTTTAGTCTTATTTAAAATTACTGTGTCCATTTCAGAGCTTTTTAAGCATGCTCGCATCTGCTCTTTTGTGGTTCATCAGAAAAACCTACTCACAATTTTATCTCCTTAAAAATAAGTTCTGTGTCTCATACCAGCATTTCCTTTTCTTGATGTGAGAAGTTAGCTAGTAATTAGAGTCCTGAGGATCCTTTGTGTTAAGAGGAGAATATGACAATGAGGTTGAATCCCTCTTTGTACTTCCCTTGTGAAATAAATAGGGTTGTGTCAAAGTACTGTTCCTGAAGCACAGTATGTTAAAGAGATGTGCTTTTATTAGCAAATTCAGTTCTTCCACCTGGTTGCTTTGTTACCTGCTGCCTCTGCTTCTCTCTGCGTTTTTTAATCACCTTGCCTCAGCAATAGGCAGGCCTTTGTACAATCCAGCGGAACCACTGAAACATTGTACTCACGTCTACCTGGCACCAGCCTTTGGGCAAGGAAGCGGCCTGGGTTTGTTTTGTCTTGAAACTCCCCTTTTGGTAGTATCCTTCGCTGGAGCTGCTTGGTGGCTGTGCCAACCATCTGGGAAACAGAGCATTGGCAAAAGCCCCGACTTTCCAAGTTGTTTAACCAAAGCATAACCTGTCCGACAAGCTGTGGATGAAACACAGCTGGGGTAGGACAAGATGACCTGCAAAGGCCCCTTCCAACCTCAACCAGTCTGTGACTGATTCAGTGATTGTGAGCAAACTCTGTACAAAAATTCCCTGATGAGAAACGTGGTGGCCCTCAGCTATCCATATAAAAAGTGGAACTAAGTACACATTTCCAGACAATGACCCACTGACGATCTAATTGCTGTCTGCAAAACACTGCCTTCCTCCTTGTTGAGAACAGTGGATCCCACCTACTCCTCTCTGTTAACACTTCATTTAGGTTGTGTGAGTCTCCCTTAATCTCCAGGTAGAGATGTAGGTATTAGAGCAGAACAGTTTGCATGAATTTGAAGGTACATCTTATTTTAAGAGACGTGTGTTTGAAGGGTTCCAGTTATGCTCTGGAATGAAGAACCTTGAAACTGTCTGTATTAATTCATCTCATTTGATCTGATGATCAAATTCTCTCCTTTTGTCTCTCCATTATCTCCATTCTCTCCTTTATAACAGAAGTTCTGTCTTTTCTGCTGGAGCACTTGTTTTCTTTTTGTGGTATTCTACACATCTTTTGGTGTTAAGAAATCAGTTTGAGTATTGGAACAAAATAAAAGGCAATTACTAAAATCTAAACAGTAGAATAAAGATACGTTCTATCTTTAATAGACAATTTAGACTATGAATTTATATAGAGTTAGGATGAACATTCGTAGCATGAATGTCATTTTCATAATGTCCTTATCTGAATAATTTGGAAATACAGAGCAGGTTGTAAGTCACAAATTTTTTTCTGTATCTGTAGGCAATATTTAGGGCTTGAAAGCAAAGCAAGAAAGGAAACAATGTTTTCACTCTTAAGGCGCCTCTGGTACTTCAAAGTCTTTCCCAGTACTGTACTGGAGGAAAACCGGGATCTTTTGGAATGAAAACAAGAGTATAAAGATGAAGTTACATGTCTGAATCTGTGAAAACAGCAGCGTCAACCTAACTCTCACACATCACATGACCTCCTGCCTATTGGATGTAGGTGTACATGTGCTGCCTTTCACAGATGATGACCAGTAATTCCATTTTTGTGAAAAGTAACACTGCGTTTCTTTGGAAAGCTTCAATTCCGCAAGCCAAATGAGAAATTATTTTTGTTCAAAAATTCCAACCACTTTCATCTGCAATATTTTCCTTTGACAAAACAGCCTAATTTATCGTAGAAACATAGATATCCATCCTTTTATCTTTTGCTGCTTTTAAATACATTTTAGGTATCAGTTTTACATGCTACTGCCTGAAAGAAATGCAAAACTAAAAGCTTCTTGTAGAAATTCCCTGTTGCAACTGCTCCTCAGTCTTTTGCTATGTTTTTTAGTCAGTTATTCTGTTTCCATGGAGCTGTACGAATTGGTAGACATCTGGGTAGGGAAACAAGACAAAAAGGCACAAAACTAGAGTGCGTATCTTATCTGACATTTTCAGAAGAAAAACACTGCATTTTCTTTTACTATCAGGAATGTAAAAATGGGCACATTTTGATTGTTTTGAAAGTTTCAGTTACTCTTCAGGCAGAAGTATCATTACTGGAGCACTTCAGCAGAGCTCTTTTCTCCCCATTGAATTGTAAGCGTTCAGCAGATTATGGCAGCTGCAACAGTGCTTAGATTTCATCCCTTCTTTTGTTGAGAGCAAAAGAATTCCCTTTCAGTGAAAATAGCATTAACAATACTTTTCTGTATTTGTAGGACTTCTATCATCTTTTTGTGGCTGAGGACACTGTTTGTAACACAAGATTTTCCTTATTGTGCAGGTATGCTGTGCCACGATCACATTGAAAAGATTCATCAATCAATCAATCAATCAGTCTCTGTATGCTTATACAGTGACTCATCAGTTAATCAGAGTGCTAATTTAATTGCTATTTGCCCCTTGCCAGGTTAGTAAAGATGCCATTGTGGTCCCCATAAATTAAAAATAGTACTGTGCTAATGTAATAGCAGTTGCAATTAATTATTCATAAATTCTTATTTATGTGATTATTCTTTTGACTGTGATGTAAATGATATTTAAACCCTTGGCTCTATTTTTGGAAAACTTAATGGTAAAGAAAGAATTGCCATTTAATCTGAGGTGAATGGAATCTCTAAAGAATAAAGAGAGAAAATAAAAGGAACTGTGAGCCACGTCTTATTATTTTCTTCAGGTCCAGGGACCATTACATAGTGAAAAGGTTAACAATTTGCCTGTCGAATAATAAGCTTCAGGTTGCTCTGCTTTAAAAATACATTTGTTATCTTCTTGAGGGCTGGAAACTACCTAGATGACTTTTCTATCCTTATAGGCCTCAGATAGCACTGAGGCATACACAAAAAGCAAAAAGGTGGGAGTTGTACCCATTAAAAATAATTTAGGATAGAAATAGCTAACTAGAGGTGACAAAGTAAGACTTTCTGTCTGCAGACATCTGCAGTGATTTTTTGCCGATTCTAATAGCAGTATCTCTTGTAGCAAGGTAGGGCTCTCCCTGTTACCCCTAAACTCCTACCCCCAGAGGATTCAAAAAGACTTTGAGTTGTTTCATTACTAACAGTTATATAAAGGAGGGACACATGATCTCTCTGTAATTCTTGTATTTGGGGTAATGCCATCTGGTACACTAGAAGGTACTAGAGTTATTCAGGGTGCAAACTCTTCAGGATCCTTTGTTAGAGCGGACAGTGTGGGTCATTTCTTGAGCAGCCTTAATGTCCCTTTAAGGCCACGGCAGGTTCTTTGACCCTGAATCCCAAGGTATTGTATAGCTCTGCCTTCCAATTCCATTCTCCTCTTTCATTATATTCCTCAAGGAAAAGTGCCCAAATTTTTAGCTAAAAATATTGTGGCAGCTGCTCAAAGTGGTACACTGTAATTGCACTCACTTCTTTGGTCTCCCTAGTTTCTGGAGCATTGTATCAGAAATCCAGGTTGGTGGAAAGCACAAGGTGCTTCAGCAAAAGTTGACACGATACAACTAATTCAGAAAAATAGCCACTAGATACAGTAGTCCTAAAAGGAGCTGAACAAAGGAAGATGGCAGAAGATTTCTGTCTGCTGCTGAAATTTAGTTTTGCAAACCCTCTTAAGGTCACTATCCACAGCATTTTCGCTACATTAAGATCAGTGAAGACTGCATAGTCTGAACCCCAGTAATACACTTTTTCTAAAAGCTGGCAAATATTCTAACTGATATAACTGATATAATAAAATAGAATCACCAGGCCTAGAATTTTTTTTTGTGAACAACCTGCAACATCGTATTTATTTCTGCTACTTTGGGTTGCTATAAAAAATACATGTTGGTTTTGAAAGAAAATTCCAGTTCCATAACTGACATGAAAGGCTCTGCCTCCAGCAACATAGAGCATGAATCTGGGCATTTGCTCAATACTGACTCAAAAATGCCATCTAATGACTCATAGTCATACTTTCTGTTGGGTTTTGGTTTTTTTTGCTATGTACCTAGGGTTTGTCACAATATCTTAATAGTCAACATATGTACATTTTACAACACTGAGCTCTACAGTCAGTAAAACAAGATCAGACAGTACATATAATCCAGTCTATACTCCTTAACACCATTTTATAAGAGAAGTGTGTGGAAAATGTAGGGCAGTATTTTTATCTTTGTTCATGTGATTTCATGTGATAGAAAGTAGGATGGAACTGGTATTTTAATTGCAAGGAGTTTTAATAACATTTGTGTATGACAAACAGCTACAATTTCAGCAGAAAAGAACTATAAATTAGAAAGCAATGTCCCATCAGACTATCCTCATTATAAAACGTGTCAGAGACTCTTTTACAACTCACTTTGAAAAGATATATCCACACTCCAATGATGAAGCTGATCAACATTTACCAATGAAAAAAAATTACTTTATGTGATGTTTGAATTTCCTCAAAATGTTGATAAAACAAGTCCTGCTACTCTTTTGTAAAAAGGAGTCACTGGTATTTTCAATGAGGAGGACGATAAACTCCAAAAAAAATGAAGTGGACCTGAAGTGGGCCTACAGGAGAGATGGGGAGCATAGCAATAGGATGAGACGTAATGGTTTTAAACTGAATGAGGGTAGATTTAGATTAGGTATTTGAAAGAAATTCTTTACTATGAGGGTGGTGAGACACTGGAATAGGTTGCCCAGAGAAGTTGTGGATGCCCCATCCCTGGAAGTGTTCAAGGCCAGGCTGGATGGGGCTTTGAGCAACCTGCTCTAGTGGGAGGTGTCCCTGCCTATGGCAGGGGGGTTGGAACTAGATGATCTTTAGGGTGCCTTCCAACTCTAACCACGCTATGATTCTATGAAAGAGGGAGGTGGGCATCACCATTATTGTCCTGTATCACGGAGGAGTGTGCATAAGGAGGTTTCTTTCTTCATATGAGGAATCTGTAATGATATAAAACCTGTATTTATTCTACTTATTCTACTATTGAGTTTAGCTTAAGCCTGGCTTGTCTTTAATTTACAGTAAGTCGGCTCCTATGCACTGTAAGGTTGTATGATAATGGTTTTATACAACAGTTGCACAACTTTTGGACAACTGGTTTAGGACAACTGAGTTTCAACTGAGGTAAGAATATTGGTGTGTCTGGTGAGATTAAAGGCTGTGTAGTTGCCTTGAGTAATTCTTGGGTTTTTGTCTGTTGCTCAGTGCAGCAGAGAGAAAGAGAGCCTTTTCAAAGTGATGTTGAAGCACAGTGGACACAATGCCTTTAAAAACTTGTCACTTTACTTCACATCACTTTGACCTCAGAATTTAGGAGGATCAGGCCCGTAGCTTCATTACACACATTACTTTAAAGAAGCTTGCACATGTGGAATTGGGACAGAACAAGACAGACTTTCACCTGAATTTAATAGGTATTTTCAGCAGAAATTCACCTGTAGCAATGTGGTTATCCGGGCAAATTCTTGACTGTTTGTATCAACTGAATTTAGATTATATTCCTTTTTTGTGGGGATGTCAAGCTGAAAGCAGGTCAGGGCAGATGTATGCACAGATGTAATGATCAGGATATATGTAGGTGGCCTCCTACAAGGGAGATAAAAAATTAGCAAGCTAATATCATATTAATAGGAAAAGTGTTATTTGACAGAAATTCAGTTATGTGTTATGCAGTGATTTTAATAATCTGGAAAAAGAAATCTGAGAGCATGATGTTATAGAGATAGTAATATCAAGTGCCTTGGTATGCTTACTTGAAGTAAGAGTTGCTGTTGTTACTACTTTGCTAACTTTTAAACAAACTATAACCCAGGTCTGGAATGTTACCGCAGTGATGCTCCAGGGAATGATTTAAGTGGAATAAAGATATATCAGCCTGTTAATTGTTAGTGATTTAGTTGTAGTTATGAGATATTAGTTCACTGGTCAAGCAAAAGAAAAGGGCAAGTAATGAAAGACATGCTTTTACTGGGAGGACCCACCTCCTCATTTAGTCAGTCAAGGGTTGTTATCCCTTTATTACCCTGTAATTTGAGGGCAAGTTCAGTGAACAACTGTGGAGGTCATTAGGAGCTGTCATGGAGAATTTATTTGCCTTTGAATAGAAGGTGGAAGCAGTACGGCAGAGGCTGTGCCGTTTTAAAGTGGATAATTCTCCTTTTGCAAGCTTTTTAATACTATGTTTATTGTTTCCTAGTATGTCTCCCTAGACTGTTCTTTGTTGCCTTTGCTGCTCTTGTCAGGAATAAAATTTATGGAAGTGTGGCCCAGGAGAACCAATCTTATTTTGTGTAGTGACTATGGTAGCAACTCAGAGTGTGTCTTACTGGAAACATGCAGAAAACAGTAAAATCTATACCTCTTCAGAAGCTAAGGTCTGGTGACTTTTTTACTTCACTGCAGTAAAATAGAGGCAGTTGTGGTAAAACAGACTCTTTCTTACAGTGTTTTAACTCCAGAGCAAATCTCATCAAAGTTTGTAAAAGCAGATTAGGTAAATTAAGACGTTACATCCTAGTTTAACAGCGTAAATGTATGACTTGCTATGAAAGCAGTTGTTGCTCCCGCTTTTCCTGAAGTGTAACAAACATCTTGAACACAAGAGAAAAATCCGGTACTTGCTTTAAATAATGCATTATATAAACTTAAAAGGCATAAGAAGATATGTTAATTTAGAGAAGAGACTGGCAACATAAGTTCATCCAGTTGCAAAGGTAGGGGAATTTTATCCTGGAAGAACAGGAATTACTCAAGAAATGGAAACAGCAACTTTGCTCTGACTGTGTTTTTAGGATAAGGATGGGAGAGAGAGAGAGATCCTTTTTTAGCAGGCATTATATATTAGACATGAAGGATATCTGTAAGTAAAGATAACATTTCCAAAGCTCATGTCACCAGTACTCTATGTAATTCACATAGCCTGTCGATGTGCTGGGTTACAGGAGTATTTGAGGAATGTATTTTATTTATTCTAAGTGAAATCAATCTTTGAGTTTTGAGCCACTTTACAGGTATGCAATTTCCTTACCAGGGTTCCTTTTGAAAATGTCTGAGAGAAAGAAAATTAAAAAAAAAACATAAATGGATATGAAAGTATCTGAAAAAGAATTTTCAAAGTCAGCCAGTGGGTTCAAAGGCCTTAAGTTCATGATCATCTACGGCTTAGTTTGAGTCTTGGGCATTTCTCTTCTCCAGTTAATGTTGTTTTGCTTACCACTCAGTATCAAAATTTATAGGTCTCATTATGGTATTGGTACTGTTTATTCAAGTAAATATAAATTGACAGTTGCAGTGCATCTGTGCAGATTTATACCGACTAATTTACCCATTCTTCTTAATACTTTATCAAATTAGGGATTTTTAAATGGATGTCTGTGCATTCATTATCAGGCTTACTCTCTGAATTTAAACACTGTTTTGTTTTCCTGAAAATTGCAGTGTTCTTGAAATACTACAAAATGAATCTAAATTCTCTAAAAACTGTAGTTAAACTAAGTCTGTGCTATCATTCATCTGAAAAAAAAAATATATTTACAGATACACAAAATAATTCCTTAGAGGCTCCTCAGGGAAGTGGTCTCAGCACCAAACCTCTCAGAGTTCAAGGAGCATCTGGATGACACTCTTAGTCACAGGACTTAACTTTAGGTAGTTCTTTGAGGAACAGGGAGTTGAACTTGATGATCCTTGTGGGTCTTTTCCAACTTGAGTTATTCTATGATTCTATGATCTATTTCCTGCCCAGTAATGCATCAGAATTAGAGCATGAACTCTTAATAATATTGATATACCAAATCTTCTAGTCCAGACAGAAGAACACAGTCCCAACTACTTTATTAACTGATCAGCTGCATCCAATCAATTACAAAGATTCTGGCACTAATTGTTTTTTCCTCTTAGTTGCTTTATTAAGAAAAAATAATGAGTATGAACTTTTCAATTGGATATTTCCATGAGGCATGAACTGCTTCATTTTACAAATATGTAGACATTATTTAAAGCATTTCTTTCAACCACTGGCTTTTAAGACATGCATTTTCATTCTGTTATTCTTCTGCTTTCTCTTTTCATCTGTTTTAAACAATTTCTAGAGACATTAGTGAGGGTTTCTTGTGATCTTATTGATAGCCTAAAGGGCAGTTTATGGAATGGCAATAATAGGTACAGCCTGAGGTAGAAAAAAGGTTGGAACACAGTTGAAGATGCTAAATATTTCAAAAATAAAATGACAAGATCTTCCAAAGGACAAGCAATATTCATTAGCTAACCATCAGTTATTGGTAGAAAGGTTGCTTGGGGTTTTTTTAATTCTGTCCTAAACTCCCTGTAACAAACAGATGCAAAAATGAAGCTATATACTCGTTATCCCCTGTGTTTAGTTCTGGTGAACAGCAATTCCTTGGTGAGTAATGCACTCGCCTAGTGGTAAATGATTAAATCAGTAATGGGAGAAGGGAGGAAAAGAGAAACCTCTAAACATATGAACAAGTGGTATCTGACACTCCCAAGTCATTATGAGTCTGGGCTTACCTTTCACATGCTCCTGTTCAGCTGCTGTCATTTGTAGGCTACATCTACAAGGCTAAACGCTGGGTTCCCAAAGCGTTTCCCTGTTCCTCAGTGGAGAGATGCAGGGTGTTCTGGCCCACACTGATCACAGATAGCCTCCACTGAAGGGCAGAGATTGTGTGGTGTGACACAGTGCTTGGCCATGGAGGGTCCTTATGTGCTATTGCCCATTGTGCCAGAGCTGGGAGTATGCTATATCCACGTTCAGAGGCACAGAGTTGTCTTCGTGGTCTTTATGTTTTTAAATAAACAGTACTGAACTTTCACAGCCATACTTCCCAGTTACACTGCTACCCCCAGGGGAACAGTACTTTACTCCCATCCTCCCAGTACTCGGTCCCATCTGGCATTGTTAAGAGCAACAGGAGACTGCACTCAGTAAGAATGGGAGCAGTGCTAGAAGAGATGCTAGATGAAGCTCATTTCCGTCATTACCGCCAACCACAATCTTCACTGCCGTGGCACCATTCCCCTGCCACTGGCCCTCTCCTCAGCTGTGCAACTCTCTACTCCTACCTTCATGTTTTACAGAACTGCTGGTACACCAGATGTATGCTTACACAATCAGTTCCTGCACTTCTGGTGCAAAAGGACGCTTTGGGAGGTGTTGGCAATGCCAAATAAATCAGCTGCTTCTTTGTGAAGTGGTAGATATTTTAGTTAATTCCCAGGCTCTCCGGTGAAGCAAACCGAAGTGTTGCTTCCCTCTAAGGTGAATACAGCTGCAGCTCACGAGATGCTCATTCTGAGGACAAATCTTTCCACAGCCAGGACCATGCCAGGTTTGGTTTCTTCTGCCCTACAGTCCTCTATGCTATCCCAAGGGGCTGTGTACTTTCAAACACACCATATGTTCTGATGCCACATCCTTCGTTCCTTTAGCAGCATGCTGCGTACACATTACTGCGGGCTGACAGATTGCACGACAGCCTTCCTGTTATTTCAGGTATTCGAACCGAAACAACTTTAAAAAAAAAAATCAAGCAATTATGACTAACAGCCACAAAGGCGCAGTGTGAGGGAGTGCGACTGGACTGCGAGCCACTGTACTGCCAGTCCAACTGAGAGGGAGGTTATTCACTGCATGGCCTGGGGCCCAGGAATGATTAGCAGTATAGACGTAGTTTTGTCCTTAACTGGCAGATGCCATTAATCTATCTGCTGCAGGATATTTACTTGCACAGTATAGCCGCATTAGCAGAATGATGTGAAAAAGCGTATCGTGTATCAGTGGTTGGAATAATAACCTTACAGTGGCTCCTTTTTTTCAGCTGTCCACATTCCAGTGTAGGTGGCCAGTATCAGAAAGGTCTTCTTAGACCTCCTCACCTCGCTTATATCAGTGTGAAGAAGTAGGACTTGCAATCAAGACCTGAAAGAATAGCTACTTTGAAGTCATGCTCACACATTACACCATTTAATTGCCTGATTTTCACAGAATGGTTTGCTCTTGCATGTCCACAGGGCATACCAGTGTCACTTTATGGTGCATCATAGCTTCATAGTGCACTCAGAGGAAAAACCACTCATTAAAAAGATGAACAGTGCCTGCTTTTCAGTGCCTATTACTATCAAGACACGTCTGAAATATGCAATGCACATTCTTAATGGGTACTGACAAAGTACTTTCAAGCACGTTGATGTTTTAAATGTATATTTAGACTAATGAACAAGATGTAGCTGAAGATTAACCTTATCAAATCAGTGGGACAGCCTCCTCCACTCCTGAATCCCACTGTTTTCTTTCTTAATGTTTTATCTGTACAGTGATACATTAGGGAGATAGTGAGGCTCCACCTCTCCTTGAAGCATCCCACATCATAGCGAAAAAGAGTGGTAATTCACCAGGGTAAAAAAGAACTGCATAGTAATGACATAAAGGACAGAGCAGTGTAAAGATTATTGAAAATATGATTTTGACCTCGGCAGTGACTTTGCAAAAATGGCACTGTAGACTTCCATATTTAATGTGTCTCTCAGGATTTTCAGTTAAAACTCCCTTAGTTGGAGAGTGAAGCAGCGTTGTTCTTCCAGACTTGCCATGCCTACTGATCCTGCCTCAGCTCTAGTGTCTCAACCAAGCTTTCTCTGGTGTTAGCCAGTTTATCAGCAAGGGTGCTTCTACTAGTCGCCACCCCTCCCTCCATGTGTAACCTTCATCTAAGTGCTTATTTTCTGCAATTCCTGTGAAAGTCCACTGGAAGGCTGTGACCGTGCTCTCACTGCAATTGATGGATGGGCATGAAAGCAACAGGTTTCAGTCATGCCATCAGTAGCACTAGTAGGCTCCGGGAATGTATAGATTGAAGGGCAGCCTGAAGGTGATATTGATGGCGACACATGCCGTGAACAATCTGTCTGAGATTATTTACTTCTCTGCAGGCTAGACTGAGAGCATGATTTGGGCTGTCCTCGCTTGCAACCTGTATGCACCCATTTAATTAGGGAAGAAAACAGAGCTTTGACTAATTTACAGTAAAAAGAGGAAGAGATGGATATATTACTGTTCAATCTGAAGTACTAGTTGCTGTAGCACTCAGTGTAAGAGCTGACTGTTAGAGTAATTTTGTCTAAACCCTGGTTTGGGGAAGAATATTCTAGCTCCCTGTTTTTTTCCCCTCTTGTTGAATGCTCAATTGTTTCTGCTATTTTCGAGATCCCACTTTCTGATACAGTTATGCTTTTCTGTACTGCTATGTACAGTATGTGTGTGTAAAACATGTTATGATGGGACTTCCAGGCAACAGGTTTTAAGTCCGTGGATCACTTTTCATAAATGCAGGATCACCCACTAAGATAAAACAATGTGGGAAACTGCGTAGATCATAAATGGTACTGGAGTTCAGAATACCTAGAGATAAGCCTTGAAAATATGTGATTTCTTTTACTTACTTTTCTTCTTTATTAACTCTGCAGAAATTTTCATCACACTTAGTTTTAGGAATATTCTTGATGTTCCTAAACTAGCAGGTTATTTGCCCTAGGTTTCCCTAATAATAGCTGAGGGAGACAGGCATTTCTAACAGACAGATCAGGCATCTAAGATCTTTATGCAAAAGTGTAAACATTAAATCTTATATTTTCTTTTTCACTGCAGAGAAAGTTGTTTTAGACTAGGTACATATTAAAACATGTGCCTCAGAGACTCTAATGCTAAGACTCTCCGTGCTGCATCGTCTTTGTGTTTGAATACTAAAAGACACAGAAATATGAATCTTATGACCTAGCTTGATTCATACAAATATTAGCAACTCCTGATATAGGAATAGCTGCTTTAACAGTGTGGGGTTTTTACATTTGCTGAGAGAATAAAAAATAATTGTTGCGGTTAAATACTGAAAATCACATATACCTATACATGTGATGTTCTTATCCATTCTTTTTTTAAAAGCATGGAAACAGTAGGAGCTTCGGTAGCATTATATGCTCTGGATGTTTGGAATTTACTTGGTGTTTCTAGCCAAAAAAACCCTCCCGCATCCAATGCCTTAATGAACAGTTTTTCTTCATGTAAATTTCGTAAGAAGAAACTGTTTATGCCTCTGGTAATCTCTGCATTTGTAAGCTTTCCAGATTTTAGCTGAATGTTTTGAGTGTGACGGCTTGATCTCCTAATAGGCGGGCCATTCAGCCCAGGTTATTTCTTTCTACCTGAAACTTCTATCTTTTTTCCCCAGTACCAATTTTCTACTTAGTTGCCTGTTACTTTTCCAGGTCCGTGTAGTTCCCCAGGAGTGCAGGATCCAGAAGACTAGGAATAGTGGAAAACATCAGCCTCTTTGTTGTTGCAGGGGTGATAGCTTCCGTGACTGGCATGTCCTTCTGGGACATTCAATGTTTCAAGTTAACCCAGTATGAATGTTTGACAAAAACTTCTTAAAAGGACTTCAGCAAAAAACCACATGATTTTCCTAGTAAAGTACAAAAGACAGAAGGGTTTGATTCCAACCCAATTTACCTTATCTTACACTGTTTAGATAAAGAAGGACCAAAACAAGCTACACAGAAAAGGGACTCAGTGAGCGTGCAAATTTCATTGCAATAAAATCCTATTGCAAGCAATGCCAGTGAAAGACTTGTTACTTAGTTAAAAACTGGAAGACAAATCAATATGAAATTTGAATATTTCATATTCTTCTCTGTTGCATTTTTAAAAAATTGCTGAAGTATGAAGTTCCATTGAAGAGTTTTGTATAACAAATAACTGTATTATATAACACAACTTTTTAATTCCATAAAATACCCTTTTCTTTTAAATTTACACATACTGTTTACTGATAAGCTTAATATAAACTCTAGATAAATGTCCTATTTCAAACTAGAAGTCTTAAGCATTTTGTTCCTGATACAAATGATCATTTACCAGAAATTGATGTTTCTCATTCAATCTCCTAACTTGTGCAAATCTATTTGAAGTTAGTTACAATCTTCCATACTTCATTAACTGAAATGATGACCTGCAGGCTCCAACTATTTAGTCAACTTTCTCTTCCAGTACACTAATTAATAGATCTACTTAGCATATTGACATTAACTGTCTCAGAAGAGCAGTCTTTTGTAGAGTGTCTTAACATACCACGAGATTTTTATTTATTTGATAAGTTACTCTCTCATAAAATTGTGATTTTTAATATTTTGCATGCCAAGCCATATTTTGTTTGCATGCCTTTCTCTACTATTGACTGTGAAGTCTACAGTACTCTGTATACTGACTGGTACAGAAAAATGATTTTTTCCTGGTGTTGAATATATAGACAAAAAAGATATTCATGAAATAGGGCCATTCACCCATGGTATTTGCACAAGTCAAGAAATGTGCTTTTGGTTTGCTTTGGTTTGATTTGGGTTTTTTGCACCTGTAAGTGCAAGAACTGCTCTAATTTGGCCCATTGCCCTGTCTCAGGAACTATGGGCAATTTTCATTTATAGTCATGTTGCTGTTACCTTCCTTTCATTATTTATGGCTTCATGGCATAACTGAATCTATAGTGAATAACCTTTTTACAGAGCTATCCAAGTATCTGATTTGCATTCAGTGATTTGCTGCACTTAGGCTTCTCCCTAGAGATTTCAATTTCTAAGGATCAGTTCCTGAAAAATGTGTCTCGGAGAGCATGGCAACTCCTCACTCCCTGTTTAAGACTGACAGGAAAAAAGGAAATAGACCCTGTTCATGTTAAACATCTTTTTTTAGTTAGTATTTTTCCCGTTGAATTGCATTTACCATATTTTCCTATGTGTATTTAAAAAAAAAAAAAAGGCACTTATTTTGTCATTAGTGTCCTTTGTTTGTATTACTAAATACAGTAATGTGTGATGCCCATTTTCTATTCTCTCCATTGCTCTTGATGAAGCTGTATGTCTGTGCACTTTTCATTTCTCCTTTCTGCTTCAGGGCTCGTTAGGAATTTCAGTCAGTGCAGTAATTTGAAGGTGAAGGAGATTGGAAGAGTGGCCAGTTGTGTCCAGTGCTCAGCAGCAATCTTCTTATTAAGACAAGAGCTGAGTGAGGCACAAGTGTAGTAGTTCCTGTCTTTATACTTCCATCTGTTTTTGAAGGCATCAGTTGATTTGGGAAATAATTTCCTCTCATTGGAACGGTACGTTCTCATACAGTGGAAGAAACACAAAATGTGTGTATATTTTTGATTATTAATTTCCTAATGATCACTGGAAACCAGACATCATCAGAAATTAGATGGAAATTACAAGTCCATTCCACATATATTATGAAAAAAATTTATGTGTGCTTTATTTTATTCACCCCTCCATTTTTTAGTTTGCTTTTTCTATTTAATATATCCTAACTGGGGTGGATGAAGGAAGGGAACTGTATGAAAAATATTGGACAGTTTGTCTTCTGCAGTTCTTTCTTTCTCTACCTCACCTCGGTACTTTGCTGGTCTCACCTGAGATTTGCAACTATCAAGTTGATGGAAATATTCTAGGTTGCACTAATGGTTCCTAGTCCTACCATGGAAGCACCCTTAAAACCCACCTGGAATTACACAGGGATCTCACTTAGGCATGTAGGGAAGAGGCATTAGGTTGAACCTTTTCTACCAACTCTGGTTCAGCCCTTTTTTGGGCTTGAACAAGTCACTAATGGGGCTTATGCGCCTACGCCTCACGCTTTTTCTCTATGAGAAATTTTGGCAGAGTTCCTGCTGCCAGAGGCCTTTGTTCTGCTGTCACAGAGATTGAAATCTGCCTATAAATGTGACAAACAGGTCCCAGGCATAATCCCCCAGGCTTCAATAGAGTTACACAAGGGATGATTTTGGACATTTTCAGCAGTACTTTGTGATTTTAGTACCTGTATGCATACAGTTTGGAGCACGTATTTAATCTGCACAAGCAATTTGATAGCTGTCCCAAAAAGATAAGTCACCTTTTGCCAGAATTATTGCTCCGTATATTCCACAGTTAAGAGACTATTAAATCATTTACTCTAAAAGCTTAACATTCTCCAACTTTGAGACTTTGCTTTCTTCAAGGAAATACCTAGTCCAGCCTGATGCAAATTTTTTTCTGTTGTTTTTTAATAAATCCCTGATGAACTAAATAATTAATAATGCTGTGGTTGGTTTAGGACCTAAGGCAAATACGTTTTATTAGGCCAAAGACCAAAAATGTGAAACTTCTTCTTTTTCTCTTGGAGTGCTGCATTTCCGGGGTATTTTTTAGGCTGTGGCCTTTTACCCACCAGTCTTGTGACTGAAACCAATTGCTGTATCAAGTCCTCTGTATGTGATCAGAGCCAGGAATGAACTAACAATTAAGCAATTAAGTGGGTGATGAGAGATCCCATGCTTGAGCTTTATCCTTGCCCTCTTTCAGTTTTTGCAGTAGGGATATACTCAATTATTCAATCACAGAAGCTTTTAAGCTAATTGTAACTGGATGCAGCCTCTGCATTTTTAGGTCTATGAGGCCAAATCTCAGGTTGAGAAATCCTTTCAGGGGTTCTTTCTAACTGTTGTGGAATAGCACTGCCTCAGCTCTGAAAAATAATGTCTTGTGCATCTTGATACTCCTAGGGGTTGCAGCCAGGCTTTTGGCACTCTGGAAATCCAGTCTGGTTTATCCTTTGAAGATGACAGGCAGTAAAACAAGGCTCGGCAAAGGACTACTCACCAGGACTTTGTCCTTAAAACATCAGATATTTCGAAATATCCCATATCCTTCTGTTGCTGACCCTTCAGTGAGTGTGATGTTTGGAGAATGAGCAAAGGTGACTCCTGCCAGCCCTTGCTTTTATATGCATCTGTTGGACAGCCGGCAGTGTTTGGTTTCCCTCAAGCAGAGGACTTGCCTTTACACAGGATATCCCTCTTTATGACCAGCAGCTTTAAATTTGGGAATGCCCTAAGCAATTCCATTCACAATATTCTCATTCCACAATGCAGCCACCTATATAGCAGAGGCTTTTTTATTGTTGTGGGGTTTTCTTTTGCAGGAAAGTTTTACTAGAGGAAGAACAATAGTAGCTTTTAAGCTGTTCCATAGCCTTTCCATAAGCAATCAAGAGGATTTCTGGGGTAGAGAACGCACTTGAGGTTTCTTCAGGATTGTGCAGGCCTGTGGAGTCACTTTGCCCCAACATTTCTACACTCAGACCCAAAAGAGATAATAAGTCAATTGAGAAGCTCTTTTCTGTAGGAGCTGTTTCTCTCTGTATTGCTCTTCCAGCCTCTAAAGCACTGTGAGCTGGTTGAAAAGTTGGGTTGTGACAACTGGAAAAAAGTATTTTTTATTTTTATTATAGTGAATCTTCACTTGAAAACTGCAAAAGAATGGTCCTAGAAACGTGAGAAAGCACTTAATGCACTAGATGTTTACAAGGAGGCAAAGCTGCCTGAGCAGAGGTAAAGGCTTCATTCCCATTAGCAGCAGCAATGCTAACTATTCATTAGGATTCTCCGGCACACTGTTACACTGTATGAGAACAGTTTGTTTTGTATTCGGGGTTTAATTACCACATTAGACCTTAGACCTCTCAGTGAACAAAAGCTGCCATTCTGACAGCTTATTTGATAGCAGCAATTGTTAACCTTGAAGGCACCTCAAATGACATTTGAATAGTATTATGGATTTATACAGCACAGTGTGCTGTTTTGCTCACTCTCCATTAAACCAAACAAGACACCTCCAGAAGGCTGTATTGATTCTTGACCACAGACCCTGGCTCTGCAGGATACTAGTCTATTCTTCAGAAAGGTCATGCTCTCTCAGAAATCTTTTTTTTTTTTTTGCAGAAAATACACATTGCATCGCAGCCAAGAGCTGTGCAGATGACCACATAACCTAGTTTTAATGAAGGTTACTGCCCTTCTGGTCCTACTACATCAATAGTGCAGTACCTTTTGCAAAATATATGCATACACGATTTTTCAAAGTCAGCTTTATTAGTCTAACAAGTAGCAGATGTACTAAACTCATTGTTTTGTGTACGCTTCAGTGAGTTCTACCTGAATTTTAGGAACAGAAACATCTCATTTGCTTTTTATGCTTTTCTTGCATTGTCCTTTACCTCTGCCAGGTAATGCCTCCTTCTATGTCTGTAATCTTTTCCTGTTTATGTTCTATTTCTTTACACTTGAGAAGATACCACTGGGAGAAGTCACTACTCTGTTTACTCTTGACTTATCTTACAAAAGGGATGAGCCCTAGGTGTAACTTTATATCTTCTTTTGTACTTTGGAGAGGTCTGAAGAATTTTCTGCTTTAAATGAACCCTATAGACATTTGCATCTAGCTTCTTTTAGACTTTATTTACAATTAGAGGGAATTCTATGTTCAAATAGGTGGTTTGTGGAACATGTTTTACCATACAGCGACCCATAAAAGCAAATAAAGCAAACGAAAACAGACAATCATAGTAATGATAAATATCTTTCTGGGGGTTTATTTTTCTATATTCAAACTACGCAAATTTCAGCCTTGTAGCCTCAGCCTTTGTTTCCTGTAAGAGATACCACATCACCCACTCAGACAGCTCCGAGTGTATCATATTCAGTATAAAGCTAACCCCTCGTTTCTACAAAAAGACATGACTGAATTCCTTTGTAAACTTTCCAGACCCTTCTTATGGACATTTCAAAAGACAAGTTCATTTTTTTGGCTTTCTAGTTTATACTTACCTAGAAATCTCTTCTCTTACCTAGAATGATCCCTTGGCTTGCACAGTGTACATTCTGCTACAGGGGACTAGATAAGGCCATTTGCTACATGATTTTGTAATCCTGAGACCTTCTGTTGAAATCAAATGAATATAATTTTCAAAAGAATAATACTAGTCCTTGAATGTTTCATCCTGATTGAATATTCAAGTTGATGGTGCTTGTTCATTCATATATATACTCCCGAATCTGATTTTTTGCTGGAGTATTATCTAGAGGATTAAAATTAGCAATTGTTACAGGAACATGGTAGTCTGATAAACTGCAGAAACTGGTGAGAAATGGAAGGACTTTTGGTTATAACGCCAAGGAGAAAAAAGCCACTGACTCTACAATGCTGCCTAAAATAGGATCAGAGGATTTGTAGCAGTACTCAGGATGTTAAAGGCTGATCTTCAGCATGACTGATAGCTCCTGACTTCTGCCAATGCTTTTCACTAGGCATTATCAGTATTTTTAGTTATGATGTTAATGACAGTAAGCTAATGAGTTGTGAAACACTTTGTTTTCTTTAGCGATGTACCAGCAATTTTTCAGCTACTAGGCAGCAGTAGGCTACAAGCTGATCTGTTGTATTTTTCTGAAAATTGTCATGGTCCTTAGCAAAAGTAGTATCTTGACAAAGGTCTTCAGTGGATGCTGAGGGTTATTTAATATGGCATTTTGGAGCCACTGAGGTCCTATGCATTTGTAGTTCTCTTGTGACAACCAGTAATGTCATCTGGGGCTTTTTAGTTGTGTTTGTATAAACTAGGTCCTGAAGTTTTGGTTAAAGTAGCTATTAAAAATGAAGGTAATGAACAGAAGTGTGTGGGTGTTGATGAATAGAACAAAAAGTTGTCTATGGCAAAAAGAAACAGAAAAGAATTTTCTAGAGCCTGTTCAGATTAGTTTTCTTATTTTGATGGTATGGTCAATAGAAAAGCTTTCAAAACATGCTTCAACCCTGAATACACAAGTTCATGAAGCTTAATGGAAAACAAAGAAAGAAACAGGAAGCCTTCTAAGATTATGTCTTCTTTAAACAGATATTTCAAAGTAAATTGGTTTTGGACTGCAGTCTTTATCTTTTGCATCTGCTATGTATTTAAATATGTGTTCTTTTGCTTTGATGCTAATGACATCATTTCCCTATTTATAATAATCTAATGTGATAAGTCTAGTGAATCACAGACTTTATTTCCCCAAGCTCTGGAGTCCTTTGTATGTAAACTGAAGTAGTTGCTGATATAAACAGAATAATCAAAACTGCTAATCTGGACATCATGCCTGAATTAAGACCATTAAGTAAAACAATGACATTAGAGAGCTAAACTATAATTTACTTTAAATTAAATTGAAATGGAAACGTTAGCATTATTATACTGTGAGAAATTAAATACTTCCACCTTCTAGATGTTCTTAATTGGTTTTTATTGTTATCTTTTTAGGAAAAATGCGGTGCAACATGCATTATTTTTTGGCTTACTGAGAATAAAGGCTTCAAAAAGCAGACATTGGAAATTGCTTTCTACCAATTGAATAATGATATTATAAAAACATGTAAGAAATGGGGAATACTAACAGATTAAAAATTGTTTAAATAAAGTGTTTTAGAGGAAAAGATAATTGACTGTATTCATTTTCTACATAGTGTTACTAATTGCTCCTAAATTTAACCAGGGATCATTAGAAACATCCATTTTTTTTTCTTAAATTGAGATTATTAGGAAATTTTAAAATTATATTCAGAAGAAAATTTGGAGGTATAAAAAGTAAATTGGTCATTCTCTTGTCTTCTTTTTAAAATTTACAAAACATGAAATTAAGTTATTAAATAATTATGAAATATAGGGAAATGCTCTTATTTCTTCTAGCAGTTATTTTTCTAAGAATCACAAACATTTTGCAAACATTTCTCAGAATTTTAAGATTTTTTTTTTAATTTTGAATTTCTTGGATATCTCTTTGGGTTTTTTTTATAATTTGGGGTGAAACATCTATTTTTAATTTTATTATTAATATTTGGAAAAGAAATATATTTCCACACAGAATTCAGAACCAGCTGTTTTATTAGTAGTCCTTCCTAGGTTCCCCCTAGTGACAGTGCCAGGGTAGCCAGCCTTTTCCACCATCACTTTTATGCTAAGAAAAGTAGGTGTAACTCATGTCGAAAGGACGGTTTGTTCTGTCTCAGAATTTGGCCGTGATGCAGACAAACTGTTTGTGTGAGTTGGGGACAAAAATCTGTGGAGGGGGGCTCCACAGGGACTATGCAGCTGCTATCACAGGCTGCTTCTGCACCCCTACTGCTTTTCCTGCTGACAAATTTATTTGTTTGAGGCATCCAGTGGTTTATAAAATTCCTCTGGTCTCTCTCCTTGACTCTTCACAGCTCTTTCCAATGCAGACTCATTCACACGTTGAAGAGATATCTGAGAGTTACAAGTCTATATTCATCCAAAAATATCCATATTCAGAAACAGAAAGAGCCCACCCTCCTCTGTTCATGGAGTCTGTGGTAGAGCATAGAGACAGGGCTTGCACATTTCTGGATTGAATGTCAAGTTAGATTGAAGGCACATGTACAAGTTTTTCTTTCATTGCTATCTCTACTGCAGTTTATGTAATGAGCCTACTTCCAATGTTTCCGAAACTGCTAGCATCATCGTATTAAAAGGTACAGGTAATACTTATCTGGAAACACTGCATATATATCATAAATGTGGTGGTTATATCCTGAAAGCAGATAAAGGCAAATTTGCTGAGCTGACACAGTAGTTCATTGTTAATAAATGCCTTATTGAGTTGAATTTAAGTAAGGATATTTGCTCCTTTGTGTGAGGAAGGCAAATATAAAAAAATTATTGGCTTGTGATATTGAAGCTACTATGCATTGGATCTAATAAGTAATAGATATAACAGTTAAAATGGTATACATAATAAGGAATAAGTATCTTCTAATATTTAGGCATCCAGATATTCATTAGTATGGTATACTATGTATACCATATACCATGAATGGCATACTATACTATACAGTGAATTGTTCTGGCCAGTTAGAAATAAAAAAAAAAAAAAAGCCTCACAATGCCTTTTCTCAAAGAATGTTTCATTTATTTATTCTTTAGGCTGTTTATACTCTTTCACATGAGGGAGGCAGCAGTGTCTGCCATTGTCCATGCTGGCTGAGCTCTCACCACCCATGCAGGGTTGTGGTGCTCTGTGCATGCCCTTGGGGCTCACGCCTTGCACATTCAGCTCATCCTTGGAACTGTTTGGAGTTGGTCTGATTGCCTACCCAGAGTTTTTGGACTTCATGTGCAGGACTTTGTAGTCCTGCAGATACAACTTGGACATTTAGGAAAGATACTGGTGACATTAGGAGATCCAGCTCTTTTGGGATTAGCAGCTGGAGGTGTTAGATCCCTGGGACATCTCAGATGGCACCACTCACATATTTGCAAGCAAGTACATTTAACTCTTGATTAATATTGAGGAAAAAGAAAGACCCTTGAGACCTGAAAGTGCTCATCTTGTGGATTACACAGCTTTGGGGAGGTCGGACTGGTGACTTCTGATGTCCCTTCCAAACTAAATTATCATGGGAACTTATGAAATTAAGTTAAATTTTGCTTTTGCACTGATTCACTGATTTCTGATTACAAAATGTCTCAAGGGTGGAGATGCTCCTGAGATTTGGGCGTTAGTGTTGAGTCCAGATTCCTAGAGGAAACTGTCTTTCAGCGTGATTGTCTTATTTTAGTACTCATGTTTATGCATAAGTGAAATTAGTTACTCTGAGAGTATTCATGGATTCTACATCACTTGTATCCACTTTTCTGTGAAACTGAAATGACGGGTTTGTACTTTGCCACTCAGATCAGAATTATACATTACAATCCTTCCTGTCACTGTTGGAAAGTGCACCCAGGCACCATAGAAAATGCAAGCAGGACCTGCTGGTCAGCCAGTATGGTTTCCTCACAGTGCTATAGAAAATTATCTCAGATAAGCAGCTTGCTAACTCAATTTCTTTTAAGTGTCTAGAGGAAGATTGTGGTCATACAGTTAAAAAGCTACTTGACAAAAAAACAAAACAAAACAAAACAAAACAAAACAAAAAAAAAACACAAAAAACCCACCAAACCAACAACACACACAACACCCCACCACATCACACCCACCCACAAACCAATAATCTTGGGCACTAGACCCTGAAGAGCCATGTCTACACGTTTCTTAAATACCTCCAGGGATGGTGACTCCACCACCTCCCTGGGCAGGCTCTTCCAGTGCCTGACCACTCTCTCAGTCAAGTAATTCTTCCTAATATCTAATCTAAACCTCCCCTGCCACAACTTTAGACCATTTCCTCTGATCCTGTCATTATTCCCTTGGGAGAAGAGGCCAAGACCCACTTCTCTCCAACCTGCTTTCAGGTAGTTGTAGAGGGCAATGAGGTCCCCCCTCAGCCTTCTCCAAACTAAACATCCCAAGTTCCCTTAGCCTCTCCTCATAGGACTTGTACTCTAGACCCCTTACCAGCTTGGTGGCTCTCCTCTGGACTCTCCAGCAGCTTGATGTCCTTCCTGTAGTGAGGGGCCCAGAACTGAACACAGTACTCAAGGTGAGGTCTCACCAGTGCTGAGTACTGAGGCACGATGACTTCCCTACTCTTGCTGGCCACGCGGCTCCTGATACAAACCAGGAGGTTGTTGGCCTTCTTGGCCACCTGGGCACACTGCTGGCTCATGTGAAGCCGACTGTCCACCAACACCCCCAGGTCCTTTTCTGCTGGGCAGCTTCCCAGCCACTCTTCCCCAAGCCTGTAGCGTTGCCTGGGATTGTTGCAACTGAAATTCAGGACCCTGCACTTGGCCTTATTAAACCTCATCCCATTGGCCTTGGCCCATTGATCCAGCCTGTCCAGATCCCTCTGTAGAGCCTTCTGACCCTCAAGCAGATCAACACTCCCACCCAGTTTGGTGTCATCTGCAAACATACTGAGGGTGCACTCAATCCCCTTATCTAGATCATCAATAAAGATATTAAACAAGACTGGCCCCAAAACCGAGCCCTGAGGGACACCACTGGTGACCAGCCACCAACTGGATTTCATCCCATTAATCACCACTCTCTGGGCATGGCCATCCAGCCAGTTTTTTGCCCAGTGAAGAGTAGACTTGTCTATGCCATGATTTGCCAGTTTCTCCAGGAGAACGCCATGGGGGACGGTGTCAAAGGCCTTACCAAAGTCCAGGCAGACAACGTCCACAGCCTTCCCCGCATTGAGAAGGCAGGTCACATGGTCATAGAAGGAAATCAAGTTGATTAAGCAGGACCTCCCTTTCATAAACCCATGCGGGGTGCCCCTGATCCCTTGCCTGCCCTGCCCTTGCCGTGAGAGCTCTCCCAAGATGATCCATGAACTGTATTCCTATCGTGAAAAAACAGCCAATATGAGGAGTCAAATATACTTGGATATTTAATCATCACTTGACGAATGGCATCCTTCTATTTATTTCTTTTTAGCTGAGCAATAAACTTTGTCAATAAAAGACTGATAATATTTCCGTAAAAAAAGTTTACCTCATTTCTCTGCAAATAATTGAGCTAATAAAAGCAGAAAGATTGTTGCAACTGTAAAAATTGTTACACAGAGTAAGTAGTACATTTTGCAAGAAGACAGTAAAAAGTCAGCAGAAACAAAGAGGTCCTACTTATGTCTTTACCGAGTAGAGGTATTCCACACTCCTGGTCATTTCTGATGTCAGTGATTCAGCCAAGGCCTGCATGGAAATGTGGTAGAGGGATTGCCATGCAAAGATCTCAGGAGGCTGAGAAGATGAGCTGGCATCATTTTAATGCCATGGCTACTATCTTCAGTGATTCCTTCTTATTCTAGAGAATGACAAATTATGAAATAAATAATTGCCATCACCATTAAAAACAATTTTTAAAACAGTGTTATGGAAGTCTGAGATTAGTTGTGGACTAATTGTATAGGGGAACATCAAGAAAAATACAGGCTCTGAACCACTAATTGCTGTATTTGAGGTTATAGACCTTGATGAAAGCATTCCCATAACTTAAGACTAAAAATTAAAATATTTACTTAATTAAATAGACTATTTATATTCTCAGATTTCAAATAATTTAGAGCTGAATATATTTCCATTATACTAACAGTTTTTAAAGGAACTGTATTAAGAATTTGTGTTTTCACAGTGGTGGCAGAACTGTCCGTCCAGAATCATACAGTTTTACTACTGTATGGTAAAAGTTTAAGATAAGAGCGCGGTATGATGCTTGTATAATTTTGCTTTATAGCAAAAGGACTAGGAAATTTCATGCAATGCTGTAAGACAGATATATTTACAGAAGACATTCCTATTTGAACATTCTTATTTTGAGCTTATTTTTTATTTTTTTCTGTCAAGTAAACTTTCTCATTATATTAGTGATAAGGATATGTCTGTTTTTAATTTGAAATACTTAATATAAACCTGTTCTTGTGTGCTTCATGGCTTTGTTATACCATAAAAATATGTTGAAATAGAAAAATGGAAAATTATGTAAATAGTTATAATAGCTGAGGAAAAGCCAAAATTTTTTGGATGGTTAAATATTTTTTTTTGCAATATGCAATTTTAAGCTGAATTAATGAATTCATGGATTTTGGCCAAAACTAGTAAAAAGTTTAAAACCTGGACTAAAATTTAAAAAACCCTCTCATGTTCTAAAGGCACCTTGAATTTCCATATCAAAATATTTTAAGCCACTAACTAAATAATCTTTACACAAAGCTTTTTAGGGAAATCAATTACGGTAGATGTTGATTGGAAATAAAATATGTGGGAAAGAATTTTAGCTGTGAAACTGAAGATAAAGCTATCCCCATGCTGCTATGAAAATTAAACAAGTCTCGTTTACTTTTTCCTAGTTTTAGAATCAGAATACTTAGTGACATTGAGCTCTTACCCAGAATGTTCAGTTAGCACATCTCAAAGCATCTGGAGAGGATTTAATTGCAATTATATTCATGTCACCCAAGACCTTTGAAAATAATCAAGTATTAAAAATCTGAAAACACAAAAGAAATCAAGGAATCAAGGAAATGTCTAATGAGACATTAGACCTACCTCCTGACAGAAATTTCTGCCCATGACAAGTTTCATGCAGAGCTTTTTCAAAACTCTGTGAAACAAAAAAAAAAGTATTTTATCTTTTTAAAACCTTTTTTATCAGTGTCTTCAGGCAAAGGCTTTTACATTAGAAGATCTGTGACCAGACGTTTAGTCTTTAAGACACTGATCAGAAATGACATATCTAAAGTGAACCCACTGCGCACATTGTGCCGCTGAATGTTCTCAGTTCTATCCTGCTGGACATACTGTACTGTTTACTTTCTATACTTCTAAGTGTAAACTGTTATTCGTCCTATTTCCAATTACACTTGATACTTGCAAATAAAAACTATTGTTTATTTTATCACTTAAGGCACTCTGCTTGGATATGTGGTCTGTCAGCACACCATGTTGGCAAAGGTGAAAGAGCAAACTGACTCCAACAGTATAACACATACAAAATATTGCTGCAGGGTTAAAGAAACTTATTAATTGCATTCTACTACAAGGATAATTTGGTTAAGCAAGCTGCATTTCTGCTTGTAAATGTTGTTTCCAGACATGTTTCATCGAACTGTCATATAAAGGACAAAACAATTAAATCATCTCATCTGCTGTCATATTCTGGACTTTGCTAGTGTGTGAAAACTAAGGCAATTAAAGCTAATGGGAAACATTCAGTTTATGGTTAATCTTTATTTTTCTAACCAGTCAAAGGTTAACTTACATTTTTTCTGATTTTTTTTTCTGACACTTATCTTTGAGTAATATCCACAGTGCACTATTTAGCTATTGAGGATAACAGTCAGATGTTGTTATTACAAATCAGTTAGCTAATTTGTTCCTTTGTTTCATAACAAATAACAAAAAATTGCAAATCAATATCTAGGCCAGATTATTTCACAATATTCTTGAGATATTAGTACCAACTGTGATTTGTGTTTTTTAGAAGCCTCAGATAACCATCTTCAAAAAGCCTAATTGGGCCATGCATTTGTTGCTTCTGAAAGGGGGTTTATACAATCACAGTCTTCCCACTTAATGTCTGTTTGGAGCCCCTCGGCTAATTTCCATCCAAGCTTACAGGACAGTAGAAATCTCACAAATTCACAAACGTGGGGGAAAATCAGTGGTAAAGAAAAGGAGAGAATGCAACATTTATTTTCTTGATGCAATAGAGAATTCAGCTTGGCAGTGTCTGGCTTGTCTTTTTTGTTCACTGCAGCACCGGTCTTCCTTGCTAGTGGAGATAGAGAAGGAGGTGAAGCTTACTGTGGAGAGGGAGAAAAGAAAGGACAAATATTCTTTAGTTCCTAGTGCTTTCAGACAGCGTGTTGCTCTTATACTGGTCTTTTTCAGATGTATCACAAAGGTGAACTTGGCACATGGCTCTTATATTTATATGGAGTATATCCATTGGAATGTTAACTGTATGATGGGCATAGAGCAGTCCCAATTGAAGAAGGCACTTGGCAGAAGTTTATTAATTCGGGACTGGGCAATTCTGAAAGATCAATAGGTTCCTGACCACATCATTGATTGTGGGAGCACCAAAACACTATGTTCAAATACTGTTTTTGTTATCATCTGCCAATTTTAACAGCTTCTCTGGGCAGTTGACTAAGAGCCTCTTTAAAAATAATGTATAGGTTACATTCTGCAGGTTTTCCACAGGTGAGCATCAGCTGAAATCAATAGTAAGGACAGAAACACATTTCCTCCAAGGCAAACAGGCTAATGAAGAAATGAGCAAGAAAATAAATGTCTTTGTTTCACAATAATGTTTTATATGTAATAAAAACTGTGGCATGGTTGGAGATGACACAACCTTCACACACCAATATACCCGCAATTGTTATAATAACTAGTTCATGTTATTTAATGTGCTGGAGAAGTAAGAAAATAATGAAAAAGTACCTGTGCGTCTGTCAGTTAGTGGCGATATACCTATTGTGCTATTCATAAAGCAAGCATTATTGGTGAAAGAGGTAGTTATGTATTAGGAGCTCATAGCCTGAAGAGCTGGTGTAGAACTGTCATTAAAGCAAATACTAAATGAAGTTCATTCAGCTTAGTTTGTACATGATGCCGATGATTGATTTTCACAGTCAGGCTAATAGAACAGTTTTCTTCAGTCCTGCAATTACATTACTGTTTGAGCATTCTTAGTTGGTTTTTTTTTTTCCTCTGGTATTATGGTTTTAATAGAATTTTTGAGTTTCTTTTGTTGCTCATAAACTTAGATTTGATTGGATCTTGAAATCTCAATATTGAAAATTTCAGCCTTTATTCTTTGGAAGAAAACTTGCTTTTTTTTATTCCCACCCCCTCAACTAACTGACCTCAAAAGGATAATCAATGCTTTCACGGTGGCAGATATTTCAATAAAGAAAATGCATATGTGGCTTAAATTCAGTAATATAATTTATCAATGGAATTTTTTTATGAAGAAAAAATTAGGATAATATCTCTCTATCATTTAAAGTGAGAAGTCTGTATGTTTATATCACAATTTATAATGAGAACATATGTTGTCATGTTATTTAAGTAAACCACAGACATTGAACAAGTAGGGTTTGTTTTTAACAGTTTTCCTGAAAAAGCTTTTCTTTTAAATAGCACAGATCACACTGGTCCCTAACAGAAAGATAGAAGAGTCTGAACAAAAAGAAATCATTTCAGACTGATTAAAAAATTAGCAATGCTGCATGTGATGTTGTTAGCTCTGAAAAATCAGACATAGATGAATGGGAAGAAAAGAGAGCAAGCTAACTAGTCAATCGTGCTATATTACCAGGTACATAAATTGGACAAGTACTTGCATATTTCTATACTGAAAAAATGTCAGAAAAAATTCTCATATTACATCGCTATTTCATATATCACATTCTTATTAGGAGTCAGTCAATACTGACAGCTTTTAATACTTTGTATTACAAGAGTTCTCAAAGTGATGTGTAGTAATTAATTCACTAAAATAATGTTGAAACAGCACTTTGATTTTCTTTTTCTACTTCTACTTGAAGACAACTTCTAAATGAAGTTGAAGGCATGTGGGTCAATGCATAGGAATGACAAAGCAAAGCCAGAACTAGAGGCAGTAGCTGAAATGTCATCATGATCCAAAGCACAATTGGTACACCCTGCATGGTGAAAGAACAGAGTGTCTTCTTTGGAGTCTCTTGATCTCTGTGGTTTATAATCCATGAAAGCCAAGAAGATGGTGAATGAGAGGGGAATATCAATATGCATTGAAGATAAACTCTTCACAGGGAATACAGATTGTGGACTCATTTGTGCAAGAAGTACAAATGATCACCAAAGAAAAGATTTTCATATACTAAAGCAAAAGTCTTTTGTACTTCACATTATTTTAACCCTGACACAAATAAGAAGATAAAAACAAAACAAGAAGAACATGTTTTACATGGTAATTTTTACAATAGCTGGATATAGCTCCTATTTTCTTTTCAGGTGGGTGGACAGAAATGGATCCCAGGATGATTGTAAGAAGCAGCCATGTAAATACACTGGGGGATAGTTGGTATCATGTAAGTTATCATCTGCCTGGTGCGAAAGACTAATAACCAGCTGTACGTTTGCCAAAAGGTTCAGCATGACCTTTTCAAAAAGTATTTGGGTCTGCTCCCCAGCTGCTAAATCTCACAAGACCAGCTTTTTGTGTGTTTACACACTGTGTTTGAAGGTGTTTAAAATTACAAGAAGGTCATTAGTTAGAAAAATAATTAAGGCAAAGGAATTTAATCTTTGAATGCAAAAAGTTGCATCTGCTTGATGCAATTTCAGAAGGCTTAATATGAATAAAAGTATGAAGAGCAAAAAAGTCAACGCGTGTTTTTAGTGGTTGCATGTCAATCAAACCTAGAAATGCTTGGGGTTCCTTGTCCAAACACATCTGTAAACATATGAGAGAGGGCACAGGAGTTCAACATGATAGGGGAAAGGGAGAGTGCTTATTAACCTGTTTGTATTTTCTGTGAGTTCCCCTGGAGCCATCTCTCCATTTCTATAGATGTCTGCCCCAGGAAGAGCTCTGTACTCTAGACAAAGGCTGCAGAGAGCCTTTGTGTGTGGATTGATCGTGACCAGGAGGATTGTGTTACTGCTGCAGAAGGAGGAACTGTGCGCTGGGACCTGTGTCCTTAGATGTGATGATTGTCACATGGGTATTTCACAAAGTCCCTGAGGTAAAGTGAGGGCTGAATCGCAACCCAGCAGAGTGATGTTTTCTTAGCAGGATGGTTGGTGTTGCCTTACCTGTCTTGGGATGTGGCCTGAGAAGGGCAGTGGTTCGATATCTGATGAAATAATGTCAAAGTGCAATGTACAAAGCAAGGGAGCCCCATCTCTACTTCCAATAGTAAGCTCTCTGCCTATGTGAAGAATACCAAGGATGGTGTCTGAGCTTTGATCTTGGAGAGAGCTAGTTGGTGCCCTATATCACTATAAAAGATAGATCATACATTTAGACTGCTAATTATCAAATGAGAAGAATCCAAAAGTGAATTGAGGTGTGAAGTTATTTGACACAGTGGATCCTCAGTGTTTATGCCAGTGAGATCACCATTAATTCTGAGTCATAATTTCATGAGTGACGTGCTGTGAAGGGCACTAGCACCTCAATCTCTATCTCCTTCCCTCTCTTTCTGTCTCTCTTATCTGATCTGGAAAATTTCCCTGCACCACAGAAGAAGTAAATCTAAGAAGATTTTTCTTTATGAGGGCTTGGTTTTGCAAACTGATAAGCACTTTGAGGGATCCAGCAAAAGTTCAAAGAACATTTTTAACATTAAATGCATGACATGTCACTACAGATTATGCTAATCCCTAAAATATATTCAGATTCAACTACAGACCACTAGTGCAAGATATTATTGTCAGACTCAGTGATTATTATAAACCAATTGCATAAAAATAAATTTCAGGCATCTGATTGAGATGGCGTGTGTGTATCTGACATTTATGACCAATAAACTTGAAACAACAAAATGGAAATGTGTTTTGTAGTGCAAACTCAGGTTTTTATATTGCAGGACCATGCAAAATCAGAAGCTAGTCTGAATTGTTTTTAAGGGCTTTGATAAATTTATAGTCAGCAATGACAACTGAAATTATTCCAATTCCTGAAAGATTAATAAAAGTTTAATTTGATGCATAGGAGGAAAGCTCCACATACAAGTATTACAGAACACAGCCAGTATGCATCCCTGGTTTTGTACTTATATTGAACTGTTAGACCCAGTGATGGTCGGATGCTGTCAGTTGACAATGTACAGGTCAGATTGACTTGAGGAAAATACTGTTATCATGAATGTCTGCTGGTTTGCAGCAGAAACAGGAGACATGAGCTTGACACGCTGATCCCGGTCAATAGCCTGTGGAATAAAGAGGAGCCGCCTGCTTCCCTCTCTCCTCAGCTGTATGTCTCTTCAGGCGTTATGCCTGTTAAGATATTTTTCATGAGGCTCAATGTCACTGTTACTTCTGAGAACAGCTGATAGGTGATGGGTGATGAGCTGCTTTGCACTGATGAGAAATGTTGCTGTGCTGTGGCGCTGTTGGTATTTTTGAGCACACCGGACCAGTTGTGGGGTCCAGTTCTGTTGTGATGCTGATGGAAGACAAGAGTAACTTCACCAGTTTATGCAATTGCATTAATTTTACATTTGGACAAGTACATCATAGGCAGGCTTCTGAGTTTTCTCTTATGTTTTTCTTAACAGTCTTCTTGGTGTGCTGAGTATGGACATATTCTAAAATGAGAGAGTATTTTTATATGCAAGGAAAAAATAACACTGCAAGAGTTGTAAGAGTTTTCAAGCAATTGGGTGTTGTTTATTGTAGCACAAGACAGATAACTCATTGATTTGCTGTCAGACACTTTATTATTCTTATTCCTATGCATTGCTAGAATATCATTCTCTCCCTTTTAGGATAAATATTCAGTACAACAGTAACCCAACATTTAAACAACCAAGAGGATTTTTGAAAATTCAGTTAGTAAACTAATCAGACATTGTGTGTATAGTCTTTCAACTACATGAAATAACATCTGCCTGACTTCCTGACGAAGAATGGACATCATAAACAACTCAGTGTGAGATTCTAGTCTATTCTTTAAGAAACCTTTTTAAAATAAATGGGCACACATCACATTCTGTAGAAGGACTTTGCCTGTGTGCTGAATGGAAGTGATTGTAAGAGGCAAAACCAATCATGAAGTCAGACCAGGACTACAAAGAAAATTCACATTTTAATTAAAAATGATCCAAAACACCCACTGTTAAGAGCTTTTCCTAAAGGGAGCTCAGTGGGAGTTGAAGACCTTGACATGCAAGTTATCTCCCCTTAACTAGAATGAAGAACTATTTGTCATTTTTCACTTGTCAGTACTTTTTCTCTTTTAAGTTTTTAGCAGTTTCATAACTACGACAATTAACACTAGAACTTTCGAGATTGAATTTTATTTCCAACACTGAACATTTCCATGACCCAGTCTTTTTGTCTGTGAGATGGAATTGGGATTTACTAAATAAGGATAGTAGAAATAAATTTACCTTTTTAAGCCCAGTAAAAATAAAATGCCTTGGAATATGTAATCGGTGTTTTGAACAGTTTCTTACATTGCAGTAGTATGCTCGGTTTCTCCAAGAATCTTCTTAAATATAATTTGAATGTCCTATGGGTATTTTTGAGCATTCTGGGACCTTTAAAAGCTGATTACAACTAAACTGGTATAAATGATTTTGCATCAGTAAATGCCTGCAAGTTGGGTACCTCTGAGTATGTGGTCTTCAATGGATATACCTTTAAAAAATAAGAAGAAAGAAAGGAAAAAAAAAAAAGACAACGTGCTTCATCAGCGAGCCCAAAGTCTTGGTTTCTTATTATGCAACATCCTTGCACCCTGGCTGTGTAAGAGCTAAGTATTTACTGTCTCTGAATGTACCCTGATTTTCTTAGAATCATAGAATTGTCTAGGTTGGAAGGGACCTTTAAGATCATCGAGTCCAACAGTTAACCTAACACTGTCAAGTCTACCACTAAATCATGTCCCTAAGTACCACATCTACATGTTGTTTAAAAAACTCCAGAGGTGGTGACTCAACCACTTCCCTGGGCAGCCTGTTCCAATGCTGGACAAAAAAAAACAAAAAAAAAGAAAAAAAAAAGAAAAAAAAAAAAAGAGCCATATAAGAAAATTCAAATAAAACCCCAATATAAAAAAAGAAAGAGGTTGTTCTTTATGGATTACTTTGTAATCTGTAAAACTGTTTGCCATAGGCCATTGTGGATACGAAAACTGTACAGGAGTACAAGGGGCAATCCCAAAAGTTAATAAAATAAATGCCATCGAGTTCCTAAATGCAGAGGTGTCATCCCTAAATCTGTATGCTGCAGAAATGCAAGGATCAACTACATGTTACGAATGCGTCCCTATACACTTACCTATTCGTATACTTTGATTTGGGCTGTTACTGGAAATGGGTTATAGGACTAAATAGAGTGGTTTATGTTGTTGTGCTCAACACAACCAAGGTTTTTCCCCTTTGTCTTTTTGTTCTCTAGCCGGAATTGCCCTGTGCTACCTGTGTTCATTATTTTCTGACTGTAAGAGGAATTTACTTATCTACATCATCAAGAGAATGATACCACAATTATTATCTAGGAACAAAGTCAAGCCTGATGGCTGTGCTAAAAAGGCTGCAAAATCCAGAAACAGTATTACTCAGTTTTCACTGGGAAGGGAGGGGTGTTAAGTCAAAACACGTCTCTGCGGGCATTTAAGTGAGGAGCAGAAGCTGTGAAAGCAACAATTGGTCAGTACAAACTCTCAAAAGGCTTTGGGGCAACATCAGTGAGAATCTGTTTTCACATAAGATAGAAAGCAAGTGCTGAGGAGAAGGGAGTTAAAGGGACAGGAATTGCACAGAACATGGAGCAAGCAGCAATCTTATTCTTGCTATTGAATTTCAATTAAAGTTCTCTCTATGTCTTTTGTTTTAAATTTAGTGTTTCAATTACAAGGTGAACAGTACAGGACATCCTGTAACTCAAAGCATTTGCTAACAAACTGGTATGTTATATGCATTCATTGTGGCAGTAGTTGTAGATTTAAATAGTACTTGTAGTTTTACATAATGATCAATATTGATTAAAATGTAAAAATGAAATAAGTTTACAACAAAGGCATGTTTGTAACAATAGACATTTGGAAGGAATTTTGGAAGGTTTTTGAAGTCATTCAAAAAGAAAGTTAAGATAAAAAAAAAAAGACAAATACCTTATACCCATGAATTCTCAAATATCCTGAGTAATTAATATTTTCCATAACACTGTGGGAATATTATGAGTGGAGAGCACACCTGAAAATCAATTGAAGACATAATTATTTTTAATTTTTTCAGGTGGGAACATGTAAAGCTAATTTTTTTTTTTTTTTCTTGTGACAGAGCTCACCAGCAAGATTGGTGAAATAATTTTATTAAAAGTTTTCTGTAGTGGTTAGGTATCCATATTTGTTTTTATAGCTGCAATTGGCCACTACAGCACCAATAAAATAATCATAACAGTCTTTCTACGTAAAGCTCTTTGAAGTACTCTTGAGAGTTAAAGAAATCACAACATAAGTGTAAAGTAATCCAGATGGTACAGTACAAACATTTTCAACAAATTGTGATAACAGTTGACATTTCATGTGTCCACAACAAAAATGTATGATCTTGCTTATGGAAGGCTTGTTCAAACATGGTAGTCATGGGAGCTATGAAAAAAAAAGGAGGAAAAAGAAAATTTCAGATTATAATTCTAAAAATGTGTTTCATGCAATGAAGATTTCTGAGAAAGTTGTTTCACTAGAAACAAGAAGGTAGAATACGATGGCAACAGACAACAAGATGAATAGATACAATTAGCCACAGACCTGGGAGACAGTAAAGCGAAGGTATATGTGCAGTTTCTGGAGCATAACAGTAAACACCAAGTAGACTGTCAGGGAAACAGTCTACTTGGGGGAGTTCGTGCTCTGAAAAACGTGAACTGAGAAGGCCTGGAACTAACTTTAATTTACTGCTTCATAAAATGGGCTACTGCGTTGCTTTTAATATTAAGAGGATATAGTTATAGCTCACTTTAGGTAATGTAGATGTTCAGATAAGTTAATATAATTTTATTGAAGCCTTACCAAAATGATAAACTGTAGTGCTTTTGAAGTAGTCATTTATTTGAGTATTTAAAAGCAAAACGTAGATGTAGAGAGGGCAACAGATTATTGTGTAATTCAAATATAATAACACATATTTATTTAGGAGAATTAAAAAAAAAAAAAAAGAAAAGCAAAATTGGCTTCTGACAATACAGTTGTAAGTATAGGTCGGGAAAGCTCTTTGCAAGCAACTCTGCCAATCCTTTGAATCCAGTTCCAATCCTCAACCCTTTTCTAGCTGAAGCTGTATTTTTTTATTTTTAATATTGTTTTTCTGTAAATATTGAAAATGTGTATTTGAAAATTAGATGAAGTGTGCAAGAAAGATGCTCTGAGGTAGTGGGACAGAGAACCAAAACTGACTGTACACTATTTCCTATGCTGTCAAGTTTAGCTGGCCATTGAAGCAATTTATCTAAAGTTGTTTTCATGTTTCCATTTTACTTTGAGTAATATAATTTAAAATCCATCCAGAGGAAAGGCTAGGTATTCATTTCATATACCAGAGGCTGATATCATAAATTACCAGCTTTAGTAAGGTCAAATAAAACCCGTCATATTTAGACTCAGGTTTTGCATCTTTCTTCCAGCACTGCAATGCAGATGAATTTGGAACATGCCTGTCTGAAAAACACATAGAAGTTAGTGTGTATGAAACATCCCCTTGTTCTCACATCATGTTAAACACCCTCCTCAAAGCAGCATGTTCCCAACCTGCCTTGTGAAGGCTCCAAAGGCGGAAGGTCTGTTGGGATACAAAAGATCTCATGGTGACAATACATTAAGGCGTAAGCTTCACCTTTTCCCTTCCACCTTTGCTTTGGAGCAGTCATCTCTTTTCTTAAATCCTGGCAGTTTGAATATTTTGGGTGAAATTCCTACTCATTTAATGTTTTAAGTTAGTTAGTGATGTTTCTTTGCTCATTCAGCAAGTGTTTGTTCAACATTGTTGTTTTCTGGAAATTGTTATTCACAGAAGCCCAAGAAACCTTTTTTCCTTCCTTAAAACCTATGGGGAAACTTCACTTTGTTCTCTAAGACTATTTAATATCGTAAATTGCTTATCTTTATTTTCATAGTGTTTAATAGCATGAACTGAACATCATGATCCAATTTTAATTGGTGCTGTAAAAACACAGATGGAGAAAGAAGGTCCCCAAAATATGCAGAAGATAAGAACTACCAGATGGACAAATTTCAGTTGAGGAATACAAGGAATGAATTAGCCGATGCAAGTACATATTGCTGGCAGTGGTCTCAGTGCACTCTTGGATTAGACAGTTAATTCAGATGAAAGTTTGTTTCTAATCTGGAATTGCAGTTGACTGGGGTTTGGTGAGTCTGAGCATTAGGCTAGTGAATCTGGATGCAATTTTACTGTTCAAAGATTGTCCATATGTGCTGTTTTAAAATTTCTCCTAAGTTCCTGTGGTCTTTCTAATTGTTTAAACAGTTCCCTTGCTCAAGTTTTGTATTCAATTTACCACGTGGTTGGAATTAGTAGTAAATAGAAGAAAGGTGCAGGTTGCCTGAGTATTCTGAAGGCAAAATGAAGTAGAAAATTAAAGATATTTATCTCCATTATTCTCTTTTAAACTTGTTATTAACAAATCCAAAACACAAAGAAAATGATAAATTATTATTCAGACTCTGAGAGCAATATATCTTTTAATGGGAGGAAAAAATAGCCTGCTGCTTCCATATTGTGCTCCTTTCTTTCTTTTCTGAAATAAATGAGGTTGCAACTGTTCTGTGGACATCCCTGCTTATTCTGAGCAGTTGTTAGATTATGTGATGTGGTTTTGTGGTACACTGTACCAGTTGGTACCAGCAGAGAGGTCAATAATAACCAAAGCAAATTACCAGTGACAAGAAAACATAAATTGCCTCTCAAGATCAAAGTATTAATGGCATTAAATTAATCTATAAATTTTTAAATATTGATAACTGTTAGATAAATTTTAAAGGAAAAAGTCATAGATACCTTAAAAATCACATTCCTGAATATGTGAAGTGCTTTTAGCTTGCATTCGGTGCTGCTTGCCTCATAAGCTTCACTCAGTGAAGAGCTTCTCTGCCTCAGAAGAAAAGTTACAGACCGTTTCTCTGAAATGTGTGTCTTTAAGTTGCATTTGCTGGATAAGTTTATAAACACAAGCTGCAGCAGCCAGCATACCAGACTGTCTTCTTATGCTGACGCCCGTGCTATCCTGGCAGGACCACCGGAGCCCTGGCAATGCCTTTAGTCCCACAGGGAGGTCAGAGGGAGTTGGACGTTATGAAGGAGTCTCCAGGGCATGAAACCAGACCCCAAACCTCCATTCTTTCGCTTGCTGGTTCCCGTTATTAACTGCAGCAGGATGTAATATGTGGGCAACCATTTGGTTCTCCAGTAATCCCCAGAAAATCGTTTTCCCTGAAGGATGGTCGTCACACGGATTAGAAAGGCTTTGAGCTCCCTGGGGCCAGGTAGCTGCTCGGCTCTTTTCTGTCTCCCTAGGCTGCGTGCTACTCAAATAGGAAAACTTGGACCATTGACGTAAATAACTGGAAAGTACTGCCATGTTTTACCAGCAGCAATACTACTCCTTTCTCTGAAAAAGAGAATTAGTAGTAGCTGTGCTTAAAATAAACCTGTTTGTTGCCAGTTCAGCTGGCTCAGCTGGCGTGCTTTTTTCAGTGATTACTGTACATCAACTGCCCAGCTGCAAACAATCTTTTTTCATCAAAACAACTATAGGAGTAAGCCCTAAAAATTGTTTCAGCTCATATCGTTCCCATTAGATTACTGCATATTGTATTTTTAAACATTCATTGGTAACCTCCTTGGTAATGCTTAATATTACTACTTGAAAAATATTCTAAACAAATTGTTGGTAGTCCAGGAACATTGGACTATCAAGTAATCCTGATGGATTAGCATGTTTGCTATAAGTGTAATGAAGTGTATTTTACCTGAAAAGGTTTTAATTAGGAAAGCATCAGAGATTCGTATAACACCAAACCATTAATCTGAAAATGGAATTATAGCAAAACCAGATGAACACACCTCATCAACTAAAAACAAATTTGCTATAATTATAGAAAATGACATAGTCTGTTTAATACATAAATTGCAAGATAATGAAATTAGGGGTCATCTACTTGAATAATAGTGATTGTTTTTGAAAAAAAAAAACCACACTACCACACATAATGAAGTGGAAAAGGGATTACGATAAAAGCTTTCCAGACAGTCTCTGCTGATGATTGTAAGATGAAAAAGACAAACATGATCTTGAAGAATATTTCTAGGAAGAGGGGCATTAAATCATTATAATTTTATAATATACTATTGTGCTCACAATTTGATATATTTAAGAATTTTTGGTAATTCTGAGACAAAGAGATATTAAAAGAAGTCTCAAATTTCATATTCTGAATATTTTTTGTGCACTTTTCTAAATTCTTTCAGTCATAAAATGTACAATAGAAAGGCAAGAACATCTCTAATGGAAGAAGTGTCTTTAAAGTAGCTCTGTAAGTAACTGACTTTAAAAAGAGAAAGGCTAAATGTAATCATAGCAACATGATAAGTCTCTGTGTTTTATAAACTCAGTATTGTTTACTTATTTAATGAAAACCATGTCTGTGAATACCCAAGTAGATCACAAAATAATTACCGTTATGTATAATCAAGAGAATTCAAAAGACTTGAGATGATTTTTAACTTCATATTATCAGGTGTTATCTGTTCATTAACTTTGTTTTGTAATTTTCATACAACTTGCATTGGTTTCAGAAAACGTTGAGTATTTTTCCCTCTAGAATAGATCTTTAAAATGTAATAACACATTTTACCACTTTTGCCTGCAATATCCTAGATAAGACAGATGATTCAGCTGATGACTTCATACAAGGTTTTGGGTCATCAAGTTACGGACTTTCAGTAATTCTGAAACCCAGGCTCTGAACCATCATTTCCTTTTTGCACTAGCCAAATGGTCAGTGATCAAATCCAGATGTTCAGCACCTTTACATCTCTTCTGCTAATATAAACAGACTCATATTTTACTTTGGAGGATGAAAGTAGAATATAGTATCTGTCACTCCGGACTAACCATTACCAGCATTGCCTAAATTTGGCAGTTCAACAAAAAACTTAGCAAAACGCAAAGACTCTCAATAGGTTTTGACCAGGTTCATGACAGATTCTGACTGTAGCTGTATTACCAGCTGGAATCCAGCTACATGATAAAGAAATGTGTAACACATTTGAGATCACTAAATATGTAATACTGATTATCAGATTCCTTTTATAAGTCATATAGTGTAACTAGATATACAGCAAGAAAATCCTTGAAAAGAATAAATATATCTTGAGAAGCCTAGCTTTCCTTTTACATTATGATAGATTGCTGGATGACCTTCTGAACATAAACGTTGCTCATCAGGATAGAAAAAAAAAAGAACAATGTGATATCAGAATTCAATCTTTATAGAGAATTTTTTTCTAACCTATAGGCTGGTTTCACAGAAATCACAGCATCTCTGCAAAGATAAAAAATATAATGCCCACAAAGAATTCTAATTTTCTTTTCAAGCGTGTTATTTTCCTGTATTAGAAATGGGATTCAGAGAAAGATCATAGCAATCTGTGTAGAGTTGTCTTCTTTGGGGTAAGTAGAATAGCTATCCAGTCTCCTCTGAGTACGTTGATCAGTCACTCAACTAAGCAGACAGCAGGCTAATGCTATTTTGATTTCCTGGGGCATCACAGCTGACCTCCAGCTGCCAGTCCAGAAAGTCTTGGTGCTCACATTGCATCTCAGTCACATCTGCGGCTGGCTTGGGTACTCCTATATTTAGGTAGATGAGTCAAGCACTAGGCTTTGTAAGCTGGAGCTGAATTGCACCTAAAATGGCATTAATTTGACACATAGACTCATGGAATCATAGAATAGTTTGGGTTGGAAGGGACCTTAAAGATCATCTAGTTCCAACCCCCCTGTCATGGGCAGGGACACTTCCCACTAGAGCAAGTTGCTCAAAGCCCCATCCAGCCTGGCCTTGAACACTTCCAGGGATGGGGCATCCACAACTTCCCTGGGCGACCTGTTCCAGTGCCTCACCACCCTCACTGTAAAGAATTTCTTCCTAATATCTAATCTGAATCTCCCCTCCTCCAATTTAAAACCGTTACCCCTTGTCCCATCACTACATATCGCCTTAGTCTTTACGAGGAGCAGATCTGTGGTCAGGCTTTCTGCCTCAGCCAGAGTTACAGTTTTATATTGGTTTTTCTATATTGTTTGTATTGTTTTTTATATAATATGACTTTTCCTGCAGTAATATGCATGGTGTAAGAACTTAAGCAGGTAAGGAAAGGGAACACAGTCACATCATGCTTGGGAAAACTAATAAGAAATTGTGAGGCAGCTAATCTACAGAAATATTGAATAGACACAACCGCTTTGCAAAGTGCTGGGGTTTCTTGTTACTGAACACAGAAAACAGTTGGGTTCATTCAGGTTGCCTATTTTAGGCCTATAGCGATTCTAACAGTTTTAGTTTACCTCATCCTCATGCACTTCAGTTTTAAACATGAGCAGGAATATTGTTTCTGTTTAGACACTACTAACTGCAGCATCTGAGAGACAAGGATGTTTAGCTTCAACATCGTGATTTGGGAGGAATTTTTATACCTCCAGTCATTAATGGAAATATCAAGGAACCCCAAAGGCCGCTGAAAACTGATCCAGAATGTCCAGTTCCTGTCTCTTTTTTTGACTGTTTAGGAAATCAGGCAGCTTTACATAGTAACTCATTTCTCCTGAGTACCAAAAAATGAGCCAGCTAAGGTCATACAGAAAAAGGTTCAAATATATACTGGTATGGAAAAGAGATAGAAGTACTATTTAAATTATGTAAATTATTATGTGAATGTAAATTATTAAATTTTCTAAGAATTTTTTTCTTCCTTATAATAGATGTCATAAATATTATAAGAACTCCTAAATGTTGGGCACTCCTTCAGTACTTCATTTTGTGTCTATTTGTCCCTAACATCTTCTAGCCACAGTGTTAATCAAATGAACTAATGTTTATTGCTGCTTTAGTTTTTTGCTCATCTCATTTGTATAAGGTGTCTACTGCTCACTTACGCAGTCTTGCACCTCTAGGCTAGTGACATCTTAGAATCACTACAGAAATGTAATAAAACATATGGGTCCACAGCAGCTGGGTACGCTGCACAGTATTAGACAAATTTATTTATTTATTTATTTATTAAAAATCAGCCAGAGGTTGTTTATTTCATTATCTTTTCTTGAAGGTTATATAAACAGAGATTTTCATCTCAGCTCCCCAAAACAGGTCTGTCCTTTTCCTTTATTTTTCCTTATTTTGCTTTATTCTAGACTGTAATAAAATAAAAAGTGATTTTTTTTTTTAAATATGTCCTGCTAGATGGTAATTCTATGCCTCTCATCTTAGATAAAAAAAATTCTTTTTATTCCTGTATATTTCCAATGTGGGGTGGTTTTTTTTTTTATTAGAAGTAGTATTTTATGTTAACATTAAAGAAGACTATGCATCATGAACTATTGCATCATGAACTATTCTAAAACTGTTGGGTCATCTTAATCTTGTCCTTGGAAATGACAAGCCTAACGCAGGTTGCAAAACTCCGCTGAGAAGCAGGTAGACTCTTCATAATACACTGTGCATAATCTTGTGTCATCGTGGCTAGATTTGAATACAAATGTGAGCTACATCTTGGACTGCAAACCGTACAGTTATATTGCTTTACTGCTCCATTCAATTCCATTTTCAACCATCTGGAACTGTGTGCAAATTCATATCCATTATGAGTTAAAATTTGACAGAAAACATTAAGTCTGTTATGAGAAAAGTTTTGTGTACTGCGAGCTGTTCCTAAATTAGCCTTCTGCACACCAGTTTACTCCACTAAATAGTCAGGCGATTGCGTGTGTAAATGCCAGCCTTCAGTAAGGCCTACAAAACAACTGTGTGGGTCAACAAGAGATGCACGCTTAGCTTTTCCTATCAATCAAATCTGGGATAATTGAAACCTCCAAATTCATGACTGAGTGCTTCATGGACACCAATATTTCTTCATAGCCTTTCTACCATACAGTTAGTTTGTCTTCACAACAGTAATTGAAAACATATCCCAGGAACTAAAAAAACCCGTGAAATAAAATAGCAACATTTTAGAGTTTTCTCTCAAAAAAGAATATCGACATGTCTTTAATCTTCTCCAAATGTCCTCCCCACTTCTACCCTTCATGACAGTTTGTGAAAGAGAAAAGTAGACCACACGTAGTCATAATGATGCTTTGCTGCCAAAGGAAAGTGTAAGGGCAAAGGGGGCTGTTGGATACACAGACCTGGCAGTCTCCTGGATGTCAGCAGTAGGAACATCTTTCATGATATCCTGAATATTCCAAATGAACTGCGAAGACATTTAGATTTCACACTTTCACTGGGAGAGGTATTTTATGTTAGCATTTTATTGAGGCTATTTGTCTACTCACCTGAGCTTGGAGAAGTTCTCAAACCTGTTGCTCATAAGACTCTGCTCTGAAGGCATGATTACATAGCTCTTAGAAATGAAAGATGTAAGCAGTGTCATAGAAGACTACTGTCTCCCAAGACATCCTCATTTTGCCAGAGGAGTAGAATATTGCAACTGGACAAATGCATTCTTGATTTCAATTGGGACGAATTACAAATATAGGGAATAAGTAAACATCCTGTGTCTGGAGGGCACATAAATATGACCTAGTAATAATAAGCAGAAAATCTCATTCACTATACCTCAGAAATACAGTTTTTCTTTATAAAAATCCATGGTGAGATAACAAGTGGTAAAATGCCTGTAGCATGCTTAAGGATAGTACAGTATTTTCTGCATTTCCATTTGCTGCATTCGCTAACACAGACTTCTAAATTTACAGATTTGCTGTGTCCTTGGTCAAAATTAGAGATTATATGGCCTGTGAACTCTGATAACCATTCATTAAATATTTTTCTTTCTTTCTTCATTTCTCACAGTTGTCACTTGAGTGACATTGTACCTTTTTTTTTCCAAAATCAATGTAGTTGCTAGAGATTAAGGATAAGGTCCTAACCAATACAAAATTGTAAGTTACTTCAGTGCACCTAGGATTTACATCAAGTCACTGAACATTTCTTTCTGTTGGGACATAAGGGCAGATTCTGAAGCAATTCATAGACCCCTATTAGACATTACAAAATGTTAATTATTGTTGGTAGCAGACTTTGAACTCTATTGAATGCACCAGAGAGAAAAAACAACCAAACATTACATTTGCTTGGCTTTATCACCCTAAGTAACTTGAAGTATGGATTTCTTTTATCTTAGAGGGGTTTTTTTGTTTACTTTTTAGTCTTTTATCTGAAGGTATTCAGCACATGTTCAGATTTTGGAGTTCACATTCAGGCCAAGGATCATGATTAGTGTGTCTGTTGCATTCAGCACTTAAAAGCAAGTGGTTTTGATGTCACTCAGAATGGGAACCAAAGCAAATCATTCTGTAATCATTTTGTAATCATTCTGTAATAATATTCCTAGAAAATCTGTAACCTGTCAGAAATACTGACATTGGACTCACTGTAGCAGACAGATTCTGAAAATCATCAGGAAAGATTGTTTAACCGATAGTTTTAAGAAAATGTCTTCTGATGAAATATGAGTAAGAATCAACAGAGCCTTAACCAATGCTAATTCAATTCTATTAAAAAGTTATTTATACAGTTGATATTGTACTTTAATGGTTCATTTAAAAAAATCTCGGTTTGGGTAGAAATATACCTGAAAACATGAACACTAGAATTGTAGCTTTTAAAGACTTTTATAGTCTTTGTTGACTTCATAATATGAGAGAAGTACGTGAGATTGAACGCTATGTTACTGCAAACATGCAGTTTTCTGGTTTTATTTTTAAAATTGTAGTTAAATTTAACATTCCTGAATTTGAGAAATTAATAAATAGCACAGCCTTGAAATGGTCCTTAAAGATCTGTTTCTGTTACTGCTATTCTGAGCTACATTTGAGCAATAACTGATTATGGGAGTGGGAGTTTGTGGTCTGTGAAACTTGAAGCAATCAGACCACCATCATATGCATTTTTCCCTTTTTCATCAAGACCTAAACTTCTCATCCAGAAGCATGAATCTGGTAGTCTCACTCTGCAGGTGTCAGTTATAATGTCAGGGAACCATTTAGTGGTGGAGACTCTGCTTCCTAATGTCTGGGTTCTTCTATGGAAGTTGAGGCTTTATGCTGTTTTTTATGCAGTCAAAGAAGTAGATAACCAAACTGGTTTTCTGTGGTGAAAGATGGGTAGAAGGACATCTAAGAAGAACTGTGTATACATACTGTGCATACAATTGTCCTCACATGACAGGTACAGATCTCAAAAAGTTCTTAGAGTTATAATTTTAGTTGGAAAAAAAAATCACTGTAAATCCCATACAATTGCATACAGATGAAGAGATGTCAAATGAGAAAAGCTGATCAATGCATAGATGAGGGAAATTATTCAGGACACTATCGGCTCACTAAAATGAGCTAGACTTGGCTATTTATACTCTGAATTGTAAGTTTTCTATCCGGAAGCCTCCGACCCATCTCTTGAACCAAATCACTCAGTAGTATTTTGGAGTGGCATTTATTCTATCTTCCCTGCTTTTCTTACATTATTCTGTACTGAGAACAGAAAAGAAGAACTATGGAACAGTAACTTTTCATAACACTGAACAGTTGATTTTTTGCTCCATTTTCTACTATAGTCTCCTTTTTCTGCTATATTGATCACTATAGTGATATATAAATAAAAATAATTTCTTTTAGCAAAGCCAGAATTTAAGAAAATGGTAAAGGAACTTCACTCAAATGAATGATGAAAATGTCCTTTTTGTCTGTAGAATTTAATGCTAAATCTTCTTTCTCTTCTTCTTTTTCTGTTCTTTGACATTTAGCTGTTACATTCAATAGCTATCATTAGGACAAAAGTACTATTTCTGAAGAAGAATGTGACTCTTACTTTCCTTTTGCCTTAAGATTTGGCACTGGCATTATTTATACTTTTATCCAATAAAGAGGACCTTTCTAGAAAGTGATTCATGTTCTGTCTGTTTAAAGAATGCAGAGGCATAAACTCCATTCAAAGAAAAAAAAAAAAAAGACTTTTCGGCCTTTTTTTATGTCATGTCTATCCTCTTTATATCATTTTAATGTTTCTTTCAGTTTTTATGGAATGGAGGCTTTATTGACTAGTCAGCCTAAAATACAGTGGTAAATATTATATATGAGTTAAATAAGTTGATTGTTATTTTGCCAACTAGATGACTGAAAAATATTAAACTCCCCATTGTGATCATCTAAAGGGAAAGTTAATTTAGTCCCTGAAGAAACTATAGGAATGTAACTTCTTGGGTTTATTTGCATTTATTGCCAGAAGTAAACTGAAGAAGTATAAAAAATTCACAGCTGGGGAGAAAAAGCAATATTTTAGGAAAAATATTTTTTACTTTGATTGAAATAATAGGTCATTCCTCCCATTTTGCAAGAAGTTTTTTACATGACCCTTCCACCAGGAATCTGAAATAGGCATTGCTCTGCAGAAGGAAAATCCATTCTTCCTTAGTATATATCATTGTGGTATAGCAAGAATGAATATTGACTCTTTGCATGTTGTTTTCATTCTCCAAAAACACCCTTTAAACTGGCTAGTTACTTGCAACTGCTAAGGAAATAAAAGCAGCCTCCAGCTGCCCAAACATGCGAAGTTTGTTCTAACCCTTGAACTACCCTATTTCTAGAGTTGCAACAACTGTAATTGCCCTTAGGATGGCACAGTGAGGAAAAGACTTTCAAACTAAGGAGAGGGAACTCATGCTAAAAGACTAAAGGCTACTGTAAATCATTTCACTTGCAGATGGAAGTTAAGTGCTCCTTATGTGCAGAAAAATATATTGTGAAGTCTTTGAAGGTCTCACTAGAAGAATTTATGGCTGCAGTGTTCCAGTGTTGGTGAAACTGGACACTTGGCTTCTGTCTCCAGAATCAGAATACCAGGAAACTAGTAAGATATTTAAAAACTTGGACCATTAAAAGAAACTTTTCCTTATTAGGCATTTAAAATTCGTGTTATCAAGTTTGGTATACAGTTGGGTTGACTGATTTTTTTTTCAAGGAAAGCTGCAGTTTTCACTGAATTTCACTGATTTTTTTTGGAGTTGGAAGGGACCATAGAGATCATCTAGTCCAACTCCTCCAGTTATTATGGAATCATCTGACTGCAGGTATCAGTGGGTCTAAGGAAAATATTAAATACTGTCAAACTCCTGATAAACGCACAGCAGCAACTGCCCTACAGCTGGGACTGTGAAGCCCAAACTACATTGCTGCAAATAAGGATTATCAATCAAAATGATTTCCTGAGCCAGAACATGCCTTATTCTGCTGAAGAAGGAAAATTCACACCCATTTGTGAGATAAAAGGAATGGAGGGAGAGAGAAATGGTCAAAGTACACATGAATCACAGTAGCTTCTTTAGGAAATCATGGAATATTTGAGGTTGGAAAGCACCACTGGAGATTGTCTAGTCCAACCCCACTTTTCAAACCAGAATCAGCTACAGCAGGTTCTTCATGTCTGTGTCCCATCATCCTTTTTGTGGTCCTTTTCTGGCCTCGTAGCTTTCAAACTGCTGTGCTTTTCAAGGTCATATGTACAAATAATAATCAAAATTACTCTATACGCCTTCCCATAAGAGGAAGAAGGCAAATTACAAACACTTCTTCAGGAATCAAATGACATCTTCATTAAGTTTTAATGTATGAGTAGATTTTAGGAGCTATGCACCAGTCTCTTGTCACTTGGAAGGCCAAAAGAATGACTGGGGCAATTTGTCTGAAAATCTTTTGGATGGGATGAGGCAAAGGAAAAATTATTAACTCACCTGATTAGCAACAAAAGAAGGTGGGGCCCAGATTTAGCACCTCTGAAGTGATTTCAAACCTGTTTTAACCTTCCTTTTTGATTAGTACTGAGTCTTCTTGCATCTTTTAAGGGCCTTGAGACAGGTCAAGTTGAAGACTGACTTCATGTAATGTCACAACTACAGGCACATCTATATTAACATTTTATTTAGGATGAAAATTACTAGTTAGAGGGAGGTGTTCTGACCATCCCACCTATCGCTATTTTCATTACTATCATGGAAAGAGCTGTAGTCTAGAAAGTGAAAACTTTTTAGACGAAACTGAACCATATGTGTCTCTGCAAATCTCATGTGCACCACAAGAATGAAATAAGATGAATCTGCAGTAAAAAAATCTCCAAAATTCAGCAGAAAGTGCTTTGTTCTACAGACTCCCCTGTCACCATGCACTGCTTGCTAATGTAAAGAAAACTCACAATGCAAACACAAATACAAGCCCAGGAACTGATTTTCTTTTCAGAAAGTCCCATCTTTTTAAGAGGGAAGTTGACAACATGATGGATCATTTGTAGTAACAGCTTCTTTGTAGCTGAACCCACACAAAGTGTTCAAATGAAGTTTGTAAGTTGGAGTTCAGCCAGCACAGGAGCTAACTTCACAGCATCTGGGCAGATGTTTGATTTCCTTCAATGTTGGTTTTGTATGTATGGAGATATGATTTGTTTTCTTTGCAAATGTTGACACTGTGAAATTAATGATCTGAGCAAACTTATTGTAACGTATTTATGTGTATGTGTATACACACACATGCGCCTATTAACATAGACACACACATCCCAAAGGCAGTGCAGTGTTTATAAAGCCCTGTGCTCTAACTGCCTTCCTTCAAGTTTTTTGTCACAGGAAGCTTGCTGAAGGAACTTTTGCTGGTACAGGTGAAAAAAAAAAAAGTGTCTTCAAACAGCTGTTTCTATGTAAAATACATTAATGCAGTTAATTAGTATTGACCTTTTAGAATATTCATCATACCATTGCTTTATTATCCTGAAAGTTCATTTTAAAGGAGGTATAGCTGGTCCTGCAGAGAGAGGCTAAAATAAATCTCAGTTGGGTTTTATTTTTATTCTAATGTTAGAAAAAATTAAATGGTTTCTGCTGGGTAGCCTTAATTTGTAACATCGTTACACATACCATATTTATTTTGTGTTATTTTAAACTTTCTTAGATTATAGTATTCATCAGATGATTACTTGGGTAGAACATGAAAGTTATTTGTACTGAAATTACTTAATAGCCATGCTTTATCATATTTTCGTGCAGAAAAAAAGCATCTTTATCCAAACAAGTGAAGCATTAACAATCCCTCAAATAGCATCACAACTCCATTGGAGATTAATAATCAGGAGTAGTATTAGGGATCTTTTAATACAGTATATGTAAGATTCCTTATAAGTCTTCAGTCGGTTTGTGTAAAGATACATAAGATTATTGTTGTTTACATGAGTTTCATGTTTTCTGTTAATATTTTTCTGCAGCTCTACAGTGCAGAGTTCGTCTGCTGTTTATGAAGAAACTAAACACATGATTTTTGATATTAAGTGTATCAAAAAAAGAGCTGGTGCGGGTCATAGCCATGTCTGGTGATTTTTATACTCCCTCATTTAGTCTTCCCACATCAAAAAGAAATAGCAATCTCTTGGGATGTAGTTTTTGTATCTGCAGTATCCAAGTTACAAACACAGGTGCCAAGAAAAAAACTTAAAATCCACATGGCTTCTCATACACACATTATTTTTTTCAGAGTTTTCAAAGTGCTAAGATATGCTTCCCACTGCCTTTGAGGCTTGCACCTTGCAAAACCCTAGTTTGGATTTCTACAGTTCCGAATTTCTTTCAAATTCCTGCTGCTGTATTGCAGTTATTCCACTGTTTCTTACCTATCTAGATGCTGGCACTAATGGATTTTCCAGTTTACAAGTTAGTATGGTACGTACGAAAGACAGGTTTAGGGGACAGTTGCTCCAAAACAGCTGTCATCTCAGCAGTGTTAATGCAAGAGTTTGATATTTATCTATGAGGTCATGTAATGAGCTAAACCATTTATGTCATTTTCATATTAGTATCAAGTATATTTGATAATGTCCAAGTTACCATAAAAAAATGCATCTGATTTTATAAATGTAACTGGAGTCACTTGAGATTTCTGCTCTGACATTTTTACACAGTCTGGAAAGGGCTAAATATTCATAAATGAAAGAGATTGTAGTTGGTGAAGTCAAGTGCAGGAATCAATATTGTTCTGTCACATCAGTGCTTCCATCTCTACAGCAGCAGCAGGACAACCTTCCTTTGGATGGGAGGGCTGTCTAAATCATCTCCCCAATAAGCCAAAGAGGTAAATAAATTTGAGAACTGGGAAGAACTGTAAGTGTGTATAATTCCCAGAGAGCATCTGGAGAAATAGTCTATAAAACCCAGTATGTTTCAGTAGGAACAGATGCTCATTAAGGACATGCAACAAGAATGCAGGACAGCAGGATTCCTGAGGATGTCTCTGGGAGCTGGATATATAGAAAAATCCTGTAGGTTTGATGTTCACACATCTAGTTTAAGTATAGATAACTATAAACATTTGCAAATGTTTTCTATTTTACATTTCCTTTAAAGGGTTTTTTAGTCCACCCTAGCTGAATTAAAGGAATTGTTGAGGTATATCAAAACACTCCTCCCCATTTAGGGGAGAAAGAACGGTAGGTTTAGACTAAACATTAGGAAAGAATTCTTCATGGAAAGAGTGGTCGGGCATTGGAATAGGCTGCCCAGGGAGGTGGTTGAGTCACCATCCCTGGATGTGTTTAAGAGACGATTAGATGTGGTGCTGAGGGATATGGTGTAGGGTAGATGTAGGGTAGATGGTTGGACTCGATGATCCCAAGGGTCTCTTCCAACCTAGATGATTCTATGATTCTAAGGCTTGAATACAAAACTTAGAGTGCTGGAGACGCTTTTACAGATGCCTAAGCTTTGCACCAAGTTTTTTTCAGGCTTGACACATAGAAATAACTTGGCCCAATCTGCAAGTTAGCCCACTGAAGCCAGGAAAGGGACTTCCCCACTCAGAGATGAGTGACATTTATGAAGGCTCTTTAGGGTGAAAATAATAGAAACTTCACATGAACATCCCAAGTCTCAAAGATGCTTACAGTTCTACGTACCTGAAAATAGAAACACAGCCCTTTCCTAAATGTATTTTCAAAACTTACCACGGAGGGGCTGAACTTTGTCCGGTCTCTGTATGCTGCTGTTCTGCTGCATAAAACCATTTCTGCTGGATCACACAAGAGTGAGAGTGGGCGATTTGAGCAGAGCTAGGCAGATAAATGCATGGGTATACTGAGACACCTGTGTTCCCCTAAACTAGCATGTTCTTTATTGTTTGGTTTAGGTTCCAGGAGCAGGCATACAATAAAGCATAATTAAAACTCCTAATCTGATTTTGTCACTGCTGTTGTTCCTGTTGCTGCCATTCATATTGTCAAAGGACAATTACTTTCATTAACCAAACAAAAGTACCATTTAGGGGAACGCAAATTCAACAAATATTGCTCAGCACTTGGCCTGTCATAAAGGTAAGCAATCTCTGACTGTCTGCTAAAACTTTACACTTCCCATGGGTGGTGAAGCAGTGAATTTTTAACCAGTGTCATGCTTCTTTCTATACCTGATGATTAATGTTCTGGTAAAAACTTTTTGCACACTTAATCATTCATAACCAAACATATCTTATTCTGTGCTGCTAAAAGCTTCAGCATTTATAATTAAATGACATCAGCAGAAAGAAACCAGCTAAATCTGGAACTAGGCATTTTGAAAGCTTAGTGATAATGTTTAAATCTTTCCCCATACTGCACCGTGGCATTTAAGGGGGATTCTTAGTGTTTTTTTATCATGAGGGAGGGAAGAGATAATAACAGCTTCTTCACAATGTTTTCTTGGGTGCACTGTTTCCTTGGCTAGGGAGAAAAAAATTGGGGCATTGCAAGAGCAGCCTAAACATTTTTACAGGAATATATATATCACAAAGTATGTTTGAAGCCATGGGCATGAATTTTCAACATGTAATTTTGAAGAAAATACTCAAGAAGACAAATGTTGGCTGTGAAGATTGTAAAGAGGGTGGGAGGGACAGTCTTCAGACTCTACTTTCTCATCCAGGGACTCTCTTTTACTAAATAAGGATGTTCATCAGAAATAAATTAATGCAAAAATTACAAGACAGTCCCATCTGCTATTCCTTAACTTGCCTCTCCTCAGAAGAGAAGAAACTTTAATCTCCCAGCCTGTGAGAGGGGGCTTCAACCTCTGAAGGACTGGGTAAAAGTTGAGACATTCGCACCTCCTTGTCAGGTTCTGCTTTTAATGGGAAACAGGGACTGCGCAGCCCGGGGAGTATGCATCATCTCAGATCACACACTGAATGCGAGCTCAGTTGAGAAATAACAGAGTTCATGAATTTTGACTACATTTAGATTCAACTGTCATTTCTCATAGAGTAAATTCAAGAATACAGCCTCATAATTTCTCATATTGCCTCTTCCTATAACTTTTAAGATTCATCATAACTCATCAAATTAAGCATATCTTAGATTTTTTAAAAAGTATTATATAAACCACATGTGTATATTTAAGACAAATTACCTATGGATATGAGGTGCTTTCTGTAATTCTTTTTAGCAGTTTTTTCTGTTTTCGTGCAATCTAGTAAATAAATAAATAAATAAGCCCACTTTTAAATCCATTTTTTTAAATTGGATTTTTCACTGGTTTTCCAGCTGGGAAGATGTTATATAATAATATGCTGTAGTAAACGAGAATAAATTGCACGATGAAATGTTTCCACCCTGTTTTTTTTTTTCTATTTTTCGTGGTCCCCCAAAGCAGGTGTAATAGTCAGATCAGTAGTCTAATTTATTAATTCCCTGAAGCTTGAAAGACATATCTTAGGACAAAAGAATGTGGAAGCTATCTGAAGCAATGCAGTATTCAATTATTTATTTGCCTTTCTCCTTAAAGACTGCTTCAGTTCCAGATCTTCCCATTTCTCCTATATAATTAATGGAAAGTATAAAATACAGCTCAGAGAAACTTGGCTGGATCTGAAAGTATGTATGCCTGTCATTTCCTTCATTTATCATAGAGAGTACATAGGCATATGCATATAGTTTCTGCTTATTTTTTCAGTGAGTACGTGTCATGTGTTTTACAGTGTGCTGAAAGTTAAGACACCTGTTTTTCCAGGCAGGTTAGTTGTAATTATAATTTGCAGGAAGATATCTGCATAGATGTATAAAATAGATTTATAAACTTGTAATTGGATGCATTTAAATTTTTTTAAACCTCAACCATTACTGTCAATTAGCAGAACTGAGACACATAGACCTCAGAAAGCTACATATTCCTATACATTTACTCACCATAGATAAAGTTTTACAAGAGAAACAGACATCTTCACTCCAAATTACAGGAGGGATGAGGCATGTTGTTGGAAACTAAAAGGTTTATGTATATTATCCTGGCAGAGAATATTGAACCCAGATCTTCCATTTAAAGGGCAGGCTCTAAGGTGAGAACCACCACTGCTGCTTCTTTGCTTCTATTTCTCGGGAAAAAAAAAAAAAGAAAGAAAACAACTGATTGCCTCAAATATGATGTGTAAAATCATTGCTGTCATTGAGGCGATTCTAAGTTGTTCATCCCAGTCCTTCATAAATCCCCAAATAGAATCCAGATCCTCTTCTGCTTTTGGTTTTTTTTAGCTTGGCATAATCAACCAGTCAACAGATGCCCTATTCCTAGACATTCTCTTTTCCCCACCAATAGAAATACCCAGATGGGAATAGATAGCTACAAGCTCTTACTGCCCAAGCTCTGAACCAACTTGGCATCAAACTTGTGGAAGTAAAACTTTCCAAAATCAGGGGCTAGACTTTTAAAGGTATGTATCTGCCAAAGAGTATTTTAAATATCAGGCTTTCCACAGCTGAGGATCTGAAACTCTACTGTTTCATGCCTGTGGAACTTTGGCTCATAAATACACATGGGATATTGAAACCCATTGACTTGTGCGTACATTCATTGCAGTAAATTGTAGATAGTTGTTAGAATATAATGAAAATAAGCCTGGGTGTCAAGCAAGATTTTTGAAATGTAACAAATGCTGGTTTGTTTTTGTTTTTTTAAAAGCTAATTTTTGAGACAGATAAACGTGATAAAGAATACTTAGAACATTATAATTAGATTCCTTACTCCTGGCTGTCACATATATTATTAGCCATATTGAGGAAAAGTGCATGTGTATTAAATTTATAACTGATTTGTAGATTACGAATTCTGCAAGAAATATAAAAACTAGGTTATATAGTTAAAGACGGAATATGTTTTGTATTTGGATTCCCTGTGTAGTTTCTAGACAAGTGAAATCCAGTAAGCATAGCATTTCAGTACTGATGAAGTCTTCAGCTTCTAGAAATCACCCGTTTCCAGTAACTGAAGACTGGTCAGGCTAGTTGGAGACACTTGCACATATTGTTTTCCATAACAAATATTTAAAAATGTTGTGCATACTTTTTGCTTCTATCTTGAAACCTATGATATAAAAGAATGTGCCAATGGATAAATGCATTCTCTTTCAGTGCAGCCATCTCCTGCGTTTGTTAGAGTGATCTGCATAACTCAAAAGATTCTCTGTAAGGAGATAAATGCTCTATTGAACTCACAAGCACCACTGTTTTCTTAAAATTCAGATCCTGTTTTACACTCTGATGTACTAATCTGAGCTTTTCAAAAGGAGAAAGCAGATTAAAAAATCATATTATTAAGTGTGGTAAATATAGTGTTTTATAGAATTCAGCCCTTGCAAGGTTTTTATACAGAGGTTAACAGAATTATTTATTTCTCTGTGTCTGGAACTGATTTCTCTGATATTTCTGATTTCTCTGATATTTCTCTGTGTCTGGAACACTAGAAACCTCAAAATAAATACAGTTTGCCCTTGAACAGTAGTATAGTTTAGGAATGTAAGGCAGTGTTTTATTTTGAAAACTGTGTGAGTTGTGTGGATAACAGGTTTCTTAATTTGCACACATTAAGTAGACCTTTCATGTTTTTAATGTTTAGTTTACAGTAAGCTGGGTCATGATGTGTGATGCTGGGAGCAGGGTGAATGAAAGCACCTTTCCCTCCCGTTCACGAGAAAAGAAAGAGTGGGAAGGAGGAGAAGTGTCGTAACAGCTGTCATTGCCAAAGATTATTTAAAAGCTGTAGAAGCCTTCATTTGCCTTCAGGAGTTGTGACATATGGTCAGAAATGGTTTGAAAATTTATTGCCATCTTTGTTGGATGGGATTCAAAGTGTTCTTTAACAAGGATCTTGTCCCTCATCATCCTTGGAAAAATCCTTCAGAAATTGTAAAGCATACAGAAAGCAGACAGAGAATAGCAAGCCTCAGATATTTTTTTTTTATTTTTTTTTAAGGTAGGCAGTAAGTAGGATTGCCAGATGAAATAAAACAAATATTCATGGTAAAAGTGAAACTTATTTTTAACTTACAATCCATTTTTTTGCATGACACCATTTCAGTGTATGCATCAATGACAGATTGTCCCTTACCCAGTTAATTCAAATTTCAGGTGTAAACTGTGCACATTACACATCACAGGGTCATTCAGTCATGATTTGGAATCATAAAGCTTCTCTATGCAATTAGAGATATCCATTTTATCTGGACCTCCCTCCCCGAATAGTTAGCAGGTGTGGATTTCACATTTTGAGGGCACGAGACCTTTCCACTCATAGGGAAAACGGTTGCCTGAGCATTGAAATTCTTAGAACCCAAAATAACCCCAATTGTGCATCTTAAAATGGTGACGGGCAAATCTTCTCTGGCTTCATTTTCCAAGCTAAGCTACATGGAGCAATACTGTCCCTGCTCTCACTCCCACTGACTGCTTCACCTGTGGGAATTTAGAGTAAAGCCCATCACGATGAATATTGAAAGGCACATTGATCCCAAGGTATACGAGGCACCAGTGAGATATGGCAAAGGGCACCTTTCTTATCCCTCTTAAATTTTGCATAAGTCAGACTGATTTAAGCTTTAGTTGAATAAAATCCTCCAATTTTAGCAGGCTTGACAAGAATTTATTGTGATCCAGTAAGAAAATAACACAGAAACATAATACTCCAATCATATTTTTAAAGGCAGCTTCATAGCATAAAGTTATGACGCTTGCACGGTAGAATTATAGTTGCTTTCAGATTCAGTGTCCTTGGTTGTTTCCTGAATAACAATAATATATCACATAAGCAGGAAATGAATCATCTACATATGTAAAACTTCTCACTGTCTCCTAGCTGGGGTTGGAGCAGAGGCATCGCAAGAAGAATGGGTATGGGAGATGGATGCCACGTTAATGCTCCACTGGCTTATGGTGGGAGGAGGCAAAAGGTGCTGTGCAAGTGTTGTACATGAGGAAGGTGATCCAGCAGTAGTGATGGGCAGAGTAGCCACGTAAGTGTATTTTCACTGGGGCTTCTTGAAGTACAAGAAATCAAGTGGAAGACAGGCTTGGCCAGGGAGTTTTATCACTCCCTTGACTTTGTTGCTGTTGTCACTGAAAGATTCTGCTCCTTTGGAAAGAGGAAGAGTATCCAAATAAAAAGAGTATCCAACTTTCTGCTTTCAGGCTGGATGAAAGCTCAGCCAGGGCTACATAAAAATAAAACCACTTGTTCCAGCATCTTTTTACCATCCAAGACAAAACAGAAACTACTTCATCCAATCTGCCGGAAGGTTCTGGCTACCCAAGGGGTAGCAAACTAGACCTGTCTAGAGCCATGCTTTGCCAGTAGGGCTGGCAGACCTGTCTGTTCATCTGTCTTTACCCCCAAGTGTTTCTCCATGCAATATGCACAGTGGTTGCTATTAATTAATTTTTTCTTCACCTGCCACTGCATGAAGGAAAATGGGCCATAACTTCCCCTACTTCAATGTTCTTTTTTCTGATAATGTTTTTTCCTGTTTTATTCTTTCTTCAAATGCCCCAAACTTTCTACAGGGCTTCATTCCTCCTGGTGGGAGCTTTGTTTTCCTGGCAGCAAGACCGTCCTAGCCCTAGGCTGTATTTTTAAGTTTTGATTTGCACAAAATTTGCATAAACCTGCCAATACCAGGCCTCCCATCTGCTTGCACTATTATCTCTGAGTGGTAGGAGCAACACAAATGTTCAAAACAGAGCTGTCAAACTAGCCTGAGATGCTCTTCTCTCTCACAGAGGGGCTGCTATTGTGCAGCAACTTGAAACCAAACCGGCATAAACACCACTCAACATAATGAAAAACACCCACTACCAGTCTATCCAAGGGTTCAGACTGGCAAATGCTATTCCTAGAGGAGCACAAAGGTGGTGGGAATAATAACTGGGAGAAACCAAGCAGAATAGGTCTTCATGGACTGCCCTGGTAATCCTAGTTGTGCCGGCAAGGAGTCCCCTGCTATTGGAGAGGCAAGCCTGTGCCAAATACTTGACCAGCAAGACAGCCATTACTTCTGCGCCCCTGAAAAGGGCTGTCTACCCTTAATGCCCACCTCCAGGTCAGGACTACAGAATGGAAATGAGGAAGGAGTGCATGCAAACAAAGATGTCTGCTGCAGAGTGCGCCAGCCTTGATAAGGAGGAGAAAAAAAAAAATCCTGTTCTCTCCACACCTACATCTTGAATAACCAAGATGAACTATCCAAGATGGTACTGAAGCAGTCTTGGCCTTTTGTGAGAGATGAATCAATGCAGGCCCATGTATGGTGCCTCAAAAATTGCTCCAACAGGATATGCTTCACAGCATTAGTCAGAGTTTCTGAGATGCAGAACTAAGCCCTAACAGTTTTCTGAATCACTTGAGATTTGCTCCTTATTAATGCTAATTTAAATCTTCTGGAGGGAGTTCATAACAAATGTGTCACAGGCAGAAATTCTTCCTTTTAAATTTTATTTTTTTATTTTTTAAAGAAGGAAAGATTATGCTTGGAAGTAAATCTTAGTCAATTTCATTCGATTTTTACAAATCACTGAGGTATCGCTCCATGACTTAAATTAACCTTGTTGATACAGTTATATAGAAACTCACACTCTCCAGTGGCCTTTAATTCCTAGTCTTTCTTCAAATACCTGTTTTTGAAGACAGAGCCAAGGCATATATATGACATATAAGGGCACAAATATATTACTAGGCACTTCAAATATCCTATTCCGTGGATTCCTATTGTCTCATTAAATAACTCATGAAAAGGAGTTTGAATTATCCACATTAAATAATAGTAAGGAGGCCTGCGTAATGAATTTATAAGTTTATTTTAATCAAATGCTGTTTTCCAGATATAATTTCTCAACTGAGCCCTGAGCTAAGGACAGCTCAGAGGGGGGCTAATTATATTGGTGCCACTACAGTTGCTTTCCCTTGTGGGAATGTTTCTGTAGACTACTAGGTCAAGATAATGAAACAGTGTTTGGCACTCAGGAAAACTGCAAATAACAGTTGCTTTTCTTAGAAGTGGACATAGATGATTTTGATGAAATTTGTGAAATTCTGTGAAATACTTGCCATTGTTTTCAGACAGTAATTACAGTTAGTAGGATAAATAGGCAACTGTACTTTATTTAAGACATTACATTACAAATGTTAGCATGCATGAGAATAGTATATCATGTGGGTGAAGGAACCGGTGCTTCTAAAAGGAAATCAATATATAATAACCACTAATATCAAGCCTCTATTCAGTATAATAGGGGACAACATTTTCAATGAGCCTGCAATATGCCTGCAAGGAACATTCACTTAGCGCTCCAAGAATAGGTGCTATAAGTGATCTTGCCATTCATGCATCATAATACTCATTTGTCCCTTACATTTTTTGGTTTACACAGTGAGCTGTAACTGTAGATACAGAGCAAAGTGGAACTTTTTTTGTAGCTGCACAAAAATAGGCATTAATTTTACTGTTGTGCATATATTGTAAAAAAGGAGCAGAATAACAGAGTTAGAATCTCTGGATCTAGGGTAATAAGCATGTTGGATGAATTATACAGATTACAGAATATTAGGACAATCAGGCTTTTGGCTTAGGCCTTAACTGCTACACAGCTATTAGTATGTTGCATACCGAGGTTGGGGACGATTTTCTCTTCTTTTTGCTGGAAGGAAAACATATATTTATGTGGTCTCAGAAGGGAAAGAGGAAAGCAGATCTGTGTTTGGATTTTCACGTACTGATTAAAGTCTCTGAGGCTGGGTTCTGAGGTTATTTATTTGTATGGTTTTTGTCGCCACTGCATCTAGTCTGTTTTAGTTTTAGTTTAGGGAATAGCTTAATGCTCTTAGTGAAGCATTTGCTTCCCATTAAATGTTGCCAGAATTTTCAATACAGAGTGTAAAGTTCATTGTAATTTTGCAATTATGGTGTCTACATGGTGGACAAAACAGTGTGCATGGTTTATAATGGGATTAGGTTATATCAATATTTTTAACATTTTTTATGTCAAAGTTCTATCCTCATCTCTAAGAAATTTAAGAATTCAGTAAAAAACTTGTGGGAAAACAGCACTATCTTCCCAATATGCAAAAAGCGTTGGAGTATTCATTCTTTCTGTTGGTTTGGTTCTGATAGAATCACTCATATTTATTTTTTATTACACCTTTTGTCATTAATAACTATTTCTTAGACCAAGTTCTCTAACTTAACCTTTCTAATAGTTACAGATAGCCCAAGAAGTTTTGACTTTCCTTTGTCTAATGAATTGTTAAAAAATTGGGCCTTTGGGATGTATGCGTTTCTCTCTCTTTTACTTCTTATGGAAGGGTATAAAGAGAAAAAGGCTGATAACATATAAAGTCGATAAAATATACAGGTTGGAATGAATGGTTTTCAGAATGCAATACATAACCTGAAGTTATGAGGAGAAAAAAAATGTACCAAAAATGGGAAACCACAAAAAATATAGTGCACAACATTTGCTTATAATCCTAGAATTCCTATTTTACCTTAAGAATGTTATGATTTTTTTGTTAGTAATTTTTTTGCTTTTGTTTTAGAATCAATAAAACAATTCGCAAATCTCAGAAAAAAGTACTTGTCTAAGTATGCATACATAAGTATGTATTTTCTACTATGATGGAAACATGGACAATGACGTGATTTATGTTAGAGGTGAGGATAAAATAAAGAGAGGGTTGTTCTTTGTTTTAGTGTTGTTGAAAATCTTCCTAAGACTTCACAACACAGCTCTGAGGGTTTCTTTTTACTGCAAATTTTAGACCATATGCAAATTTGAAGAATTGATATGTATTTAAAGGCCAGTAAGGCCAGTAGTGATTTAACATTTGACAGCCTAGTTTAAAGAAATTTGAAGGTAAGAAGTGTATGGTTTAATCCTTGGTGCACAGGCATAACTATGATGAGCTTCGGAGATACTAAGTTTTGAAGCAAACCCATTTCCTTTCAAAAGTATGAAAAACAAACTGATGTGCAGGTCTCTACAGTATATCCAAGGTATGAGTAACCCTGTCAGATTTACTCTTTCAGCATTCAGCAGACTACTTAAGAAAAGAGATATTAATTCATTTTTAATGTTAGGAAAATACAGTCATTAAAAAGCAGATAACATAAAATGCCAGAAATGCTTTTAACATTACACGAAGTGCACTACTTGCCTAAATAGCTTGCTACTTTTGGAGATCTAGATATGCTGAAGTATTAAATATTAAAATAGAGGTTGCTTTTTAAAATGCAGTGTTTCTTATCAGAAAAACAGTTTGAACAAGCAGTGCTGTTGTATAATGCATGATGTTGCTAATAAGAGAGTCTTGGAAAATCTTTTTTCACGCTATAAAAGTGACTAGTGTTTTGAATAAGAAAGATTCTTTCTCTCTTCATAACATACATATAACAGTGCTATTGAGCTGTATGTGACTATAAATTTGCAATACATCCTGAGTCACATGATGTCCATTCTGAGCTTTTATCCTGTTATTGTATATTTACTGGCTATCAACTTTGTTAGCATGCTATACATAACCTTGATTGGAAAGTCAGTCTCAAAGAATAGTTATCAGTGCTTCAGCACTGGTTTAGATGAATGTGTTGGAATGGTTCTGCAGGGTCTGTTCTGTGGGTAGTGTTATTTAGTATTCATGGTATTGATTTGGATGAGACAATAGGAACAATGATTATTCAATTTTCCAGTTACACAAACCTGTTCAAGATTGAACCTGCAACGTAAAAGGAAAAGATTATGATATGTTGAAGAAACCATTGGGAAGAAAATAGGGAGAATTTAAATGAAAAAAAAATAATCTGGGAAAAATAGCATTTTAAATACAGCCTAAGGAATGACTGATTATGTAACACTTTAAAGAAAAACATTTTTATGGCCACAAGCCATTACAAAATGAGCAGAATGTAAAAAATTACATGACATTGCCAAAAAAAACCCCAAAGTATGTAGTCAGATGGATGGGCATGAGAATTTTTTGAAAGATAATATATATAAATATACTCTGTGCTGTGATGCAAGGGCATGTTGTCCAGGTTCCGGCACAACTGAGAAAGATCATTTGCAGATAATCCAGCCACAGTAATAAGAATTACAAGACAATATAACCTCTGAGAAAAGGTGGAGAAAACTGAAGTTTTTCAGTTAAGAAAAAGCCTTGAAACTCTAAAAAAGTAGCTGTTTAAAAATAAAAATTAAATTATAAGTTCTCCAGATCTATAAAAAAAAAAGAAATAGATATTCAACATCAGGAACTTTCTAACACTAAAGCCATTGAACCACTGGAATAAGAAATCAAGACCAGATTAGACAAAAATTTTTCAATGATGGCAGAGACATTGAGAAGTGGGAGATGGACAACAGTCATGTATCCATTTCTGAGAGATGTCTCCAGCACAAAGAGTAGTTTGTGTCCAGCCCAGACACCATTTTTCATCTTGCTTAAGACAGTAAACCATGGTCTCACTTCAGGATGGACCTGGGATTGATCAGAAGTCCCAAACCTTTGACATTAAAAAGCAATGATATTTAAACTTTGCTATGATTTTTTCATGGTAGAAATTACGTGTTGGTAAGAAGTAAGCAGTGTAGCTGGGAGGGCTTTTTGGAGTGTGACTTTGAATTTGTGTTCCAATGGACAGACTAACACACTTTTTATCTATGCAAGTATTTCTTCTATGCAAATTCCCAAGGCACTGGAAAAATTTCACACCAAATAATTAGGGATGTGAAGCAGATGGGAATAACACATTTGTTATTATGTGCTCAAGACTATATGTGAAAGTCTTTTTTTTGTTTGATTGGTTTGGTTTGTCTTGGTGATGGCATGTAATGATATGGCTTAAGATCAAGTACAATAACCTTTTCACTCAACATTAAATAATAAATGATCACTACTATGGGAAAGTGAGAGACTTCAGATAAGGCCATATGATAACATGGACCTAAATGAATTGAGAGCAAGGGACGTGGAAGGACCTGGATTCAGCTTTTGCCCTTGGCTTTCCACTAATTAATGAAATCCCTTTGTTTCTTCCTTCCTTTCCCCTTGGCCCTGCTTGCCTTTTGTAAGCTAATTCTTTGGAAGAGAGTGCAATGCATGCCTCTCACTGTGTGTTTAACAACATGGCCACCCTTGTTCCACTGGGTACTTCAAGGAACTGTTATTATTTAATAACAACAACAATGTAAGACAGAGAAGGAAACGTTCTAAGTAAGGTTCATATGAACAGCACACGTCTAGTCTGATTAGACACGAGGCATTGCAGTGAGAGATTAGTACTATTCAGCCAGAATCTCCTTTGCTGCTTATTCCCTTTAAAATATTAATATCCATCACTTACTGTATTATTCACACCAACAACAATAAAAGGAACTGAGTAAAAAATTTTCATAAATCACTCTAGTAGCCTGCATATATTCCTTGTGTAATCCCAATCCTGCTGTGTTTCATCTCCTCCAGTAGTATAAAACTCTTTTCAATAAGTACTTTAATTAAGAGATATGCTTAATGCTATAAATATTAGCACTGGACAATGTATGTGAGAGCTCGGAGAAGGCAGACATATTATGCCCGGGACCATTTCTTGCATACAGGTTTAGATTTACATCTTGCATGCATTTTTGTTCTGAGTCAGAAGTGTTGATGTGGTTATTTTATAATCCATTGATTTTAAAGTCTACAATTCATAATAAATGTAAAACTCCCAGTAATCCATTATTTGCAAGCACTGTAAGTGAAATTTTTGGCTGCCTGAGAAAGGTATTACATCCCTTGAGGCAATTTTTTGGTAACAAAGTTCCCTCAGTGTCAGGTAGAATAGCTTTTCTGAATTCTTTCAGTAGACTAATGCCTCCAACCTAATCACTTTTGCTGATTTAAGTGGTCCACTCTGGAGCCTATTGTGAGTCACAACTAGGATTTTCAGATTCAACAACACTTAGAAGTTTATGGGAATTCTGGATTCTGATGCATTCTTCACCAGTAGCTTAACTGGAAAACATTAGAATGAAGTATTCAAGAAGAAAATTCAAGCTTATAAGACAGTACTTAACTTTTAATATAACAGGTGTAACTGGAACTGAATTATAGGAAAAAAAGAAAATAAACACACATCTCTTAGCTTTTATAGCATGTAGCATTGGCAGGGGAGGACTAGAGGGAGGAGGACTCCAGAAGAATAAATTGTAACTTTCAGTACTTGCTTGTAGATTATTCAGTCTGTTTTTATTTGTTTCAGTCCAAAAATTAATAATATTGATACATGGGATGATGATGAATGGAAAGCCTGAGATCTTTACTAACACTTGATTGAATATTTACTAGTGCTAACAAATCAGCACCTGGAGATCTAAAATCCAATCTAGGCCTAGTTTCTGTTGCAACTTTCAGTCTGCTCATGAGTTCTCATGAAGAAGATAGGGGCTGATCTGCAAGTTTGATTTCAGCCTTAGACTAACTTTTTTGATATCAATTAAAAAAACAATGTCTAAGGAAAGACAGATTTGGCCACCCTTGAGATACTGAGTAGTAGCGTGTTGTCTAAGCAGGCCCAATGACACTGCATTCAGACGGACTATATCAATGTGATAACAAAGCATTGTCAGACTAAAGACTTCAAAAATTGGCAGATTTCTTAGGGGGAAATATATTTTTATAAAATTTTGATCAGATTTTAAGATTTAGACATTACTGATATGATGTTCTTGTAGAACAGGCTCACAAGATGTTTTAGCCGTTGATAATTTAAATTATTCTCAAAAATATTTATATATTCTTCTTTTTCAGAAAGATTTCCCAGTTACAATTCTAAAGATTAATGTTTACTTTCTGTGACGGCCATTTACTATAGACTGTTTCAACTTGGTGCTTTTACATTCTCATTAAGTGTCAGTTGTTTGAACAGTCTTTTGTATCTTGCAGTCATTATGAGTAGTTTTAGACCATAATTTAAGTAACTGAAACTTCAGTGCTGAAGCTCGAACTCTCAGCTTCCCTTTAGAATCAAGGAAGAGATACAGGTATTTCCAGAGAGCAATTAATCTCATCCTGAAATTGGTATCTACATGGGTCAAACAAATTTCCTTCTAGTGAAGTCTGTTTTTCTCCACCATAGTATGTATTCTAACACTTAGATTTAGACATTTAATTTTTTGATGCCTGAAATCAGAGGAGATAAATCTTATCCATTAGACAATCTGTACTGCATATAGAAAAATACTTCTTTAACAGAAAAGATGTTATTGATAAATTTGATAACTCTTTGGTTGAATTTCCAATGAGATCTGTTCGTATTTGTAACATACCTTGTACTGAGAGCAGCCTCCAGTTTTCAACAGCTGAGAAACATTTTGATTTCCTGCTTTGAAGTATCTGAAGTCACTTGTTCCCAAGATGATATTGTATGCCTGTGTTGGTGAAAATTATACTGACATTTCTCCCGGCCAATTTCTGAAGGTGAGAAAATCATACTTCTGTTTTGTGTCAACAAAGGAAGTAGGATTTGAGTTTTTCCTGTCTTTCAATTGGTAATCATTTACATATATGCCAAGAACAAAACTTTAGCAAGTTAAAATACTTGGCTTTGTGTAATTGAGATCTGTCAAATCTCACATGCTGAACATGAGATTCCTGCCTTTCTCCTCTTTGGATTTCTGCCTCACACTTCTTTACTGTTGTGCTTGTATATTTGTTGTACAGTGCGTTTCTCTCCTATTCCATGAATCCCTGCACAAGAAGCGCTGCACTACTTGGTCTGGGACCTGCTGATCAGCTGTGTATGCAATATGAAGTCAAGAAATAAATAAAATATCAACAGTGCTGTACAGCTGCCAGGGAATTTCTTCTAGCCTGGTCTTGTTTCAAAGGACCCATAAGAAAGCCTTTTCCCTTTTTGCATCTCTGTGTGCAGCAGTGTAGCTGTCATCATAACTGATGGAATGTGCAATCAGAAGATTTCAAAGATAGTATAGGAGAAAGCTAAGAAATGTGTACATTTGTCTTTAGTGCAGAGATGAAAATGGCAGCTAAAGGTACAAGACTCTTGTGACTCAGATCCAACCAATTTTCTGAGGTTTTATGGCAATACAGAGATAAAGCAAACCTGAAACAGAATTCTTTAATTCTCTAGGAAATAGCGCATTCAATACATTTTGTCATATGTAAGTAGCAGTATGTGGCTGAAAGAGGCAATGTGATCTATGAAAATATAACAAAAAGAATTTGGTAAAGGAAAGAGAAATTACTACCTTGCAATCCAAAGCAAAACTACTGTGTAATCACCCATGACCTGAAAGCAAAACTGTAAGAAAGACAAATCAGTGAAGCCAGTGCCTATCTCTTTCAGGGAGTGAAATCTACCCACAAGAAGCATTTCTTTTGCTGTATATATGAAAAAGAAATATATGAGACATTCAAATAATGGAAGAATCTGCATATTCATCACATAGAAGGAAATGAAATTTGCTGTGCAGACATGATAGGAGTTGCATTTCAGTAGCATTGATAAGTGAATGTCAAAGCATACGTTTTTAGGAGACAATCTGGTTACTTTGGCAACTCAAGCGTTATTAGTCACTTCTGATAAGGCATCCTTTCATTACCACCTGTGGCCTTTGTCGCTCTGTTTCCTAGTAACATCAAATTGTTTTGATAAAAAGTAATTAACATATTCCATTGTAACAAGACTATACATAAATTTGATCACTCTTTATTGTTTCTTCTCAAGGCAGCATAACAAAATATAAAAGTAAGCTTTGTTTCCTTTTCTTTTCTTTATTCTTAACCAAGCCTGAGAGAATTACACTAAATTACTGAAGCATCTGTATATCCAAGCCCATTAAAATAATACAATTAGGTTTAAAAATGCCAGTTAGAATTGCTGCTTTATATCAGGGGATATTTGATTAGGGGAAAAAAATAGCCTTGAGTTATAATAAAATAGAAAATGATTATTGTGAGAGCTTTGAGAAAATTGCAACAATTCAGAGATACAGAAAATAGTTAAAACCCCTTTCAAAATATAATTGTGAATGATTTCTGTTGTAAATTACCTTGATTTGTTTAACCATGTCTTAAAGTCCTGATAGCTCTAAATCTGGAAAACACTCTTTTAAAAACTTTTGTACAAGGAATGTTGTTAGGTTTTATTCAGATGTTTTCTTATCTTAACATACAGGAAAAAAATACATCTTCATATGTGTGCATGTATGCTTGTGCTAGGGACTCTGTTTTTCAGGATATAAGATTCTTTTCTTGCTGATGCACTTGAAGTTAGGCAAAGAAGTTAAGGCACGGAAACTATGTTGCTGGTGGCAGCAGCAATTCCCTGACTTAAATTACTGATTACTTCAATGTATTACACAATTGAAGAATGGCTAAGCTTGCAAGGACTCTCTGAAGACCATCTACTTCAACTCCTCTGCCCAAGCAGAATCAACGAGAGCAAGATGTGAGATCCAGCTGGATTTTGAATAACTCCAAGGCTGGAGTTTCCACAACCTCTCTGGGCAACCTCTGCCAGTGTCCAATCACCCTTGCAGTAAAAAGATTTTTCTTGTGTTTAAATAGAATTTCCTGGGTAACAATTTGTGCCCATTTCCTCTTGTCCTGTCATTGTACAATATTGAAAATATCTGGCTCAGATGTCTTTAATCCCATCAAGTACACACTGAGAAGATGACCCTGACCCTTCTTTTCTCTTGAACAGTCCTGGCTCTCTCAGCCTCTCCTCATATGAGAGATGCTCCGGTGCCTTAATCATCTTTGTGTCCATTTGCTGGACCCTCTCTGGTATTTGCATGCATCTCTTTTACTGGGTAGCCCAGAACTGGACACAGCATGCTAGCTGTGGCCTCACCAGCGCTGAGCAGAGAGAAAGGATCACCTCCCTCAGCCTGCTGGCAACACTCCTAAAGCAGCCAAGGAATCTGTGGCATTTTCGTGCTGTAATGGCACATTGCTGGTTCACATTCAACTTCTTGTCAACTAGGTCCTTGTCTGCAAAGCTGCTTTTTGTCCACTCAGCCCCCAGCCTGGACTGGCATGGGGTTTTATTCCTCCCCAGATGCAGGAGGAATTCCTTCCTGTTTCCCTTTGCTGAAGTTCTTGAGGTTCCTGTTAGTCCATTTCTCCATCCTGTTGAGGTAACTCAGGACAGAAGAACAACCCTCTGGTGTATCAGCCACTCCTTTCTGCTTTGTATAATTTGAAAATTTGCATTCTGTCCCATCATCCAGGTCATGCCCTTATTGAAGTTCAGATAAAATACATCCACTGTTCTTCTCTTATCTACCAAGCTAGTCATTCACGGTAGAAAGCTATTGCTTTGGTCAAGCATACTTTCCCCCCCATAAATCCATGCTGACTACACCAAATTACCTTCTTATCCTTCATATGTTTAGAAATTACTTTCAGGATTATTTGCTTTATCACCTTCACAGTGACTGAGGTGAACCTGATAGGACTGTAGTTCCCTGGGTCCTCCTTCTTGCACTTCTTGAAGACAAAAGTGACATTGCTTTCTTCCAGGCCTCAGAAACCTCCCTGGCTTGCCAAGACCTTCCAAAGATATTTGAGAGTGGTGTTGCAATGACTGCAGCTCCCTCAGCACCCATGAGTGCATCTCATGCAGATCCAGGTTGTGTATGTCCATTTAGTTTAAATATATCCCTAAACTGATCCTCCTCTGCCAGGGTTAAGTCTTTCTTGTTCCAGGCTCTCTCACAGGTATCAGGGTAGTGATTAGTGAAGCCTGGTCTTGACAGTAAAGATCAAAATGAAGAAGGTCTTTAGCACCTCAGCCTTTTCCATGCCCTATGTCATCAGGTCCTCATTCCCATTCAGCGGCAGACTCACATTTTCCCTAGTTTTCCATTTGCTGTCGATATGCCTGTAGAAGTCCTTCTTACTGCTTTTCCTGCCTGTTGCCAGATTCAGCTTCAGGTGGGCTTTGGCTTTCCTAGTCAAACATGCCTTAATTTTAGACCAGCCAAAATTTTTAGGGGAAAGAACATATGCAAAATAAGTTAGTGTATGTGTGGGTGTACCTTTATTTATTAGTGTGTATATATATATATGTGACTCTATATATTTATGTTGGTAAATTTTATTGACCATTCAAACAGACTGAAAAGAAATGTGATCCTGTTCCATATACATAATGGATTTCAGGGGCCTGAAGGAAAAGAAACCCTAAAAACCAGTGCAGATAGCAGAACTGAGTATTTGACTGCCTGCCAGATTCCTGGTGTAGTAAGAAGTATCCACTCCTTGTCCTTGAAATGTGACCTCCCTGCTCTTGAAAAATAGGTGTCATGGAGGGAGTTACTCATGGAATTAATTTTACATTTAAATAGGTGTAATTCAATTTGGTATGTGGAAACAGCAACTCAACAACTGATTTGTCAACACCTTATAAAACAACACATACTATACTCATGAAACACACCATATAGAAAATTTGTGTCTGTGTGTGAATGTGAGTTTGCACTCTGGAGTGATGGCAGTATCAATCCCATTGATTGCAATCTAATAGCACCAGAAAATAACAACTTACAAAGAAGTGAGAGGAATATTTTTTCAATAGCTATAATTGAAGGCAAAGAAATTAGAGAATATTTTTTCTGTTGCAATTCAGACAGATATATTAAATATTTTCAGCTTCTGAGATTTTTTGTTTTGTGCAAAGTGGGAAATTCTGAATATGTTCATTCACAAAATAAAGCACTCTATTAAAACATTATCAAAATATTTACCATTTTATGATGTCTCATAAAGCTTTATGTTAGTCATTCACATTTGTTTCTCTTTTTTTGTCTGTAGATCCATTTAGATGTTAGAAAGTTTTGTGATCATGGCATTTTCTCATCACCCCTCCTTTTTTTTATTAACACTCTGTGATTTTATTTAAGTGTCCCAAAATGTGTCAGTAAGTTCCTCCTGAGAATCAGCACTTGCTGAATATTGATACTGATTACTTTGGAATTTTTGTATGCAATCTAGTTCTCAATGATTGTGAAAGTTTAGAAAACAACTTGGGGGACTCCTGTGAATATTCTGCATGAACTTCATTCCTCTGTGCAGATCTCTGTAAGACAATGGCATCAAGTAAAGTAGGTGTTGTTACAGAAATTGCCGTTGAGTAGCATTCATTGTTAAGTATGGTTTAGTGCTTCACTTCCATGATTTCAGAAGCCTGACTCTGAATTTCTGTGACTTTGTACTACTTTTTCTGATTAGATTTGCAAAAAAACCTCTCCGTATTCTTTGGAAGGAATGGAAGGAAACAGCTCATTTTATGTAATAACGTAGGAATGAGATGATTGCTTGTCATTATCAGTTTTATTTCATATTGTTAATAACTGGGAATATATTAAAATAGTATTTATAATATTTATATAGTTTTTTAATAAAAAACCAAAAACATTTTCTCAAACTGTATATTTCACATATTGCACTATTGCAACAACTGAACTGGACAGAATCTTAATGTAAATTGTGAAATGTATACATAAGTTACATGGTATTTTCAGAAAATGAAACAATGCAATTTCAATTTTTTTTTACAAACCATTCCCTTCACTCATAAAATATAATGTAAAATTCCAGTTAAAATTTGTTCAAACCAGAAGTACTAAAATATCAACTGTCACATTTTTTTCAGAGTGCAAAGAAAAATGTATTATGAATTTTCTGTTGCTTAGTCTTGACTGTTACCTTTGAGAAGAGTATGAAGTCTTCATGACCAGAGAAAAGGACAAAATTAATCAGATAAATTATTCATTAAAAATGATTGCCCATCTATAGTGACATCATGGAGAGTAATGGTCTCTTTTTACATTATACTGTTGAGGCCAAACTTAATCCACAAGTGCATTAATATTTGAATTTGATATTCTGAACTAATTGAGTCAGCATTAGGAACTTTAATGGAAACAACAATTTAAGACCTTGATCTTGCTATCTTGTTCTTAAAAATAGGCTTTTGCATTCCTCATACCAGATTCTTCCCAGTCTAAGTCACTACAGGAAAGATTGGTGAAAATTCAGAGTAATGTTGAAGCTGTGATAAACAAGGGAACAACTTCCACACAGCGATTGAATCCAAAATTATTATTTCATTTTCCACAGTAAAAATCCATGACTGGCAGAGGTCTTTACTATTTGTTGCAGTATTTAATTTGTGCCAGGACCTGTTGAGAATGATTCAAACACACACTAGTGTATGTTCAAAACACATTTTTTTCTCAGCTCAGATAGAAGTGAGCACTGAAATTCATTTTATCTAATTTCTAAGCTACATAAATTAGTCATTTTGTCTAAGTTGTCATCTAGGATGTATTTGTAGGTAGGAGAGACACCCAAGAATTTCTAGAAGGCAGTAAAATTATCTCCATTAACTACAGAGAAATGACAGTGGTGAATGCACATAAGTACATGTGGTAGAAGAGAAACCAGAGAGGCAATCACGTGTGACTGTTTCAGGACGGCCCACGGTGTTCAAAAGACGGGTTGATGTGGTACTAGGAGATATGGTTTAGTGATCGTGTTGCTTTTTGTTTGTTGTGGGTGTTTATTTTTCGTCAGAATTAGGTTAACGATTGGACAAGATGATCTTTAAGGTCCCTTCCAACCTAGAAGATTCTGTGATTCTGTGATTCTGTGACTTGGAAGACTGGAAACATTTCTTTCGATAATGGCATGACCATACTAATTTTACCAGGTGTAGACTTCTCTGTGTCGGATGAATCCCCCACCAATGTCACTTTTTATCTCCTCTGACTTTAAAAGTACCATAGCTTAGGTGTAGCTAGCCAAAATATAGACACCTACAATGTAAAGAGATATATAGTTGGAGAAAATAAATCCCACCTTCCTTGTCTCTGAAGTTTAATTATATATACAAGAAGGGCCACTGATTATGTTGTGGTAGCATGAGTCAGAAGTTTGGTACCAAGTTGCTTGACTGCCTGTTAGAAGGCACTTGATGCAAAATCTCTGGAACTGTCAGAACTGGCTTTTCAGTCTCTTTAAATGACATTTTACTGTGACTTTGCGTTGAAGAAGATATCTGTGACTATATTCTAGAGAAATACTTGTTACTTTGGGGACAAAAAAAAGGCAAAAATTGAATAAATTTTAGCTTATTTTTTGATCCTTTTGTAGGTCTTTCAGTTTTGAATAGTGTAAGAAATGAATTTACTCACTATCTGCTACAACACTGCAGCTTTGTGGAATGAAAAAAGAACTATAAGCCTATACATGAATTTGCATATATATTTCTATCCAAATCTTGATCTGAAAATCACATATCCAGAGCCAAATCCTATATACAAATTATATATACTAACTATAACTGTACTCCCTCCAATATGAGATGCATTGAAATTAAAGGGCTGTAAGCCTAGTGCAATTTCAGGGATATAATTATGCATCAGGACGTATAATTGGAAACAAAAATAAGACAAACTTGTCGAGCTCAAGCTCAATCTCAGTATTCAAAAGATGCTTCACAAGGAATTCCCTTTAGATGAAGAGCTGTTTGAAAAATCTTTCTCTGTTTTATGTCAAGAAATTCAGCTGCACTTTTAATCCACAAAATAAGTTACTTGGATAAAGTAGTAACTTCAGTGCCTCCCTTTCTAGGGTGTAAAGGAATGGAGACAGAATTAAACATATATATATGTGAGGGGGAGAGTTATTAATATTCCATAATTTAATTTTGTTCTCTTTAACCTGTATCCTGATTTTGGAGCTATGTCAGTGTTAATAATTCCTATGTTTATTGATTTGAAAAGGATAATTTCTACATGTTTCTACATGTAGAGCTCTCTCTTCAGAGAGCTGATTAACTTACCTTGTATGTTTCTAAGTCGCTTCTTTAAAGGAAGTCCATTCAAATGACACTATGTGAGACTTGATTTAAATGCTACATCTACTAACAGTATTTAGGTTTTCTGTACTTAAAATGGGTTACCAGAAAGAATATGCTTTGGAATTATTTTTTATTTTGTAACTAGAGTATTTTTCATTTTCATCTGAAGCTTGTTTAAATAGGAGGAAGTATTTCAGAGAAAATATTTCCACGAAAAAGAGCTGAAGACAGTGATGATATCAAGTCAGGATATCAACATCACAGGAAAACAGTTGCAGTATAGTTAATGCAGCAGTATCACCTTGAGATTGGGAAGTTGTGTTCAGGGGACAGCAGGATATTAGGAAACCTGAGCTATGACTATAAGCAGTTGTTTAGAAAGAATGAGGACTATGGTCGGAAAACAGATATTCAGCTTTATCCTCCTGTGTGCCTGGGAGTTGATGTCGTGGAACAGAGTACTCTGCTGGGATCAAGGAGAGATGACATGACCATCATCAGTAAGATGAGATGCAGCTGACTCAAGAAGTTCCCTTTGCAAATAAATCTTCCAGGCTAAGAATAGGAAAATAATTTTGCCAGTGGTACAGTACTGCAAGAATACAATGTTCCTGTCTCATCTGTGGGTATGGTCAAACACTTTGATGGGCAGTTCTTTTAGCTCTACTGACTGATATGCAGGTGGCAACTTCAGATAGAGGTCCAATAAATGAAAAAGTGCAACGAAACAAGAAGTAAAAGGTGAATAAGCGTTATGTTTAGAATTGGATATGTTAAGGGTTTACTGTTTTCTGTTTAGGTTCTGCTTTGGAGTATTCCTCTACACAGTTTAGAAAAAGACACCAGAGGGAAATACAACAAAAAGTTTGAGAACATGAATTGAAATTGAGTGGTGAATTATTAAAAAAAAAAAAAAAAAGAAACAGAATGCAGGTAAAATAGAGCACAGGCAAAACCAGCACAGGGCTAAATGTCTCTCCATTTTATTTAGTTTTACTGCTTTCTTTCTGGGAATGGAGTTGGAAGGAACTTCCTTTAAATTTACATACCAGCAAAAACTAACAGTAATTGTATACCCTGTTGCTTGAATTTCCTCAGTTTCAGAGTAATAGGAGATGACAACTGCAAAACAACTGTTTAAAGGTGACCTTAAAAGACTGAGGGGAATATAGACCTGTTTGTTTGACCTCTCCGCTGGAAAAGAAGTTTTAAACATATGTATAATTATGACAGAGAAGATAATTATTCATCTTTTGTTTACAGAATATCACAGAAAAAAAGGGTTTATAAAGGTGTTAAATATACTTGATTTTCAAGAAGAAACTTTACTCAGTCCTCCTCAGGTTTTGTAGGGGAGTAATAACTGTTTAAAGGATAGGAGGCTAAAGTTAGGAATAAATGGTCAATTTCTCCAAAGGAGAAAGGTTCCACTCAAGCGTGAGATGAAACTTGTGCTCTTTAACCTCTTTATGAATCACCTAAAGTAAAAAAAAAGGTAGCAAAGGGGAGATAAAATTGAAGTGATTAACTTGTTGATCCTATCAAATTATTAAGGGTGATGAAATTAAAATAAACCTAACTAATCTGTATTATATATATTATATTTTATACATATATTCTATATATAGCTGTAGGTGATAATAAGTATGTGGGTGCAAAATGATGATCTATAGATTAGATATTACTTTTCAGGAAAGAGTTCTTAGAGGACAGTTATTAAATCTTACTTCTCAACAGCTGTAAAAAAGACAAATAAAACTTTGGGAATTTTTAGGAATGGCCAGTGAAAAAGAAGCATCATTATACTGATGTCCAAATAAATGTTTTGCCCTCATCTTGAACATTACATTCAGTTCTGTCCACTTCTAATAAAAAAAAGATTAGAAGAGCTTGAACATGTGTAAAAAATCATCAGAAATACAGACTTCTATGGAAACATAGGAAGGATCATTAAATAGACTAAGGGTCTTCAACAGTGAAAGGAGATGATTGATTGAAGTCAAAGGAGATGTTGGAGATCTCCATAACATATGGAGAAAATGGCCAGGTCACGATGGGTCACTGTGTTTTATTGTACAAGGAAAACTTATTGGCATTCAATTAAATTATCAGGCAGTAACTTAAGAGAAACCTAAGTAAGCACTTTTCTCACATGACCCACAATTGTGCAACAAGGGTGGAACTTGCAGGATGTTGCTGTGGCCAGATGCATAAAAGCATTCAAAGAGCAATTGCGTAAGTTATCAGCACAAAGTCGGTTAAAGCTGTAGTGAGGCTGTTAAATGCAGTTATATATAGAGGATCAGGTTATCCTTAAACCACAGACTGCTGGCAGCTGGAAACATGTCAAAGGAAAAGTATCGCTGTAGTATTCCCCTTTTCTTATACTTCCTCTCTAGGTACCTGCTATTTACTCTAATCGCTGTATCTGTGACACTGAAAGGAAAAGGTTTGGGGCCCTTAAGGTCTGGAGTTTAAGTAGCTTATGGACTGGCTCCTTTCCATTTTTGCATTAGCCATTCCAGAGCAGACTGGCTAAATCTGGCTACACAAAGCTGAGTCTCCTCTCCTCCCTGTGTGGTACTCTGACAGCCCTAGCACACAATTCTTATTGTGTGTGTGGTTTTGTGCTAAGTGTACCTGAAATGACATGAAGACTGCATTGCAGCCTACCAGAACGGGCTTTCGTGGTGTGCTATGAATGGTATGGTTTGCATGCCAGCAGGTATGGAGAAGTGATTATTCCCTCTACACAGCAACCATGAGGCCACATCTGGAATACTGCATCCTCTTTTAGGATGCCCAGTGTGGAGCAGACATTGTCATATGCTGACATGTCATCTACCAAGACCCTGAAGCCATCTTCAGAACTGCCTAGTTATATGTTGTTTCATCCCAGATGCAAGACTTGGTATTTGTCTTTGCTGAGTTTCATGAGGTTTATGATGGCTCATTTCTCAACCTGTCAAAGTCTTTCTGAATAGTATCTCTGACCTCAAGCTATCAGCTGTTCCCTCATAAAAATCTGATGTTATTTGTTAACTTACTGGAGGTCCAGTCTGAACTATCATTCACACCACTGACAGATGTTAGACATCACTAGACTCAGAATCAGCTCTTCAGAAATAGAAGCCCAAATCAGTTGCCAATTAGGCTTTGAACCATTAGTCTTGATTCTTTGTTCCCATTTGCACAGCCAGTTTTTCATCCACCCTGTAATTCACACAGCCAGGCCATCTTTCCTCAGCATCGACAAGGATGCTATAGGAGACTTTGTCAAAAGCTCTGCTAGAATCAAAATTAATGTCTCCCAGTGCTTTCTCCCCACCACCTCTACCATCCACAGAGGCTTTTAACTCCTAATAGAATGCAATCAACTTGGTCAAGTGCAATTTGCCCTTGGTAAATCTACGATGACGGTTCACAGTCACCTCTTGTCCTTGATGTGTAAGGAAACCAATCCATAGGGACTTGCACCATAAGCTTCACAAGTCTTTCATATTTTCAGGCAAAACAAACTGAAATATAAACCAAAGTAAAAGTTCTCTTTTAAAAATTCATCTTTCATCCTGGTAGCACTGCTTCAGATTTATTCCAGTTTGCATTAATCTATTTTGGTGAATGATGGATTTTGCATAGAGTATTCTAGATAAGGTTTAATATTTTTCCTTTCAGAGTTGCAGTAATCCTTCAATCCTGCAAATACATAGCATGACACATATTATTTCCATGTTGTAGCTTTCATTATGCAGTTATCAACAAGTAAACCTAGTTCTGTCATATCTTTTGCTATTCCCCCTCCGCTCAGTAACATTATTCCCTAACTGTATTACTTTTTTTCTAATTCTATTATTCCTGAAGATCCAAGTATTCCTATATGGTATTCTTATCCTCCTGTCTTGTGTCATGAAAAAGTTCATTAGTTTACTCCTGCTCTTTGTGCCAAAATCACAAATGAAAAGATTCTCAAGGAACTCTGTGAGTCACTTCCTTCCACCAAAATATGGTTGCTTTCTTCCCTTTAGTTTTGTCTCCACCCCAATTATTGTAGTAATAAATGTTAAACATCTTTATTTAAACTAACAACTTTTCAAGTGTTATCATATCTAATATTTGGGGAAGTCTGAAAAAAAAATATCCATGATACTTTATAGTTTCTAACTAATTTATTTTCTTGACATAAAGCCAATCTGCAGCTATGCTTAGTGCATACTTTTGTATCATTTTTCCCTTATCAACATTATTTGAAAATATTATTTCTTTTAAAAATTACTCTAAAACATATAATTATTTAACATTCATCCTAACGGAATGTACATTTTTGTAAGTCTTGCTTTCTCTTTCTCATAGGTTTTCCATTTGCTAATGTCAATCATATGATGACATTATGATAATGTCATTTGCTAATGCTAATCATATGAAACCCAGTGCAAGACGCTAATGTTTCTTGCTAGAGAAGTGAGATCATCACAAACACCTAGAGAGAGAATCACAAAGTACTTTTCTACAAAAAATGAGATTGGATAGGAAGAAATCAGTGGGGCAGTTTGTCCCAAATAGCATTGACAAAAGGAGACAAGTGTACTCCCAGTCAACAGACATGTCAGGTGTTTTTAGGGTACCTGGCTTGGTTTTACTTGCCTTGAAAGGCTGAGAACTATCTTGCTTTCTTTGACCCTGCATGATGGATGCATCTATTTGCCAGACCCCATAACGGATTTAGGAGAAAGAGAGAGTATGAAGGAAGGTCTAGCTTTTCCCACAGGTGCCTCCAAATATAGCATGGTAATGTGTTGTGGTTGCAGCTACACAGCTGCAGGGTATAAACTGTGACTGTACCCAGCACAGAGAGATTACAGGTAAAACTGCCTTCACAGGGCAGGGAGAATCACAGAGGAGAAGAGAGGTGCTGTATTGTAAATTTGTGGTCTGTAGGGATGCCTGGGATATCTCACCTAGCCTCAACATCTGCAACTTAGCAGGATCTTGATCCAGACTTAGCCAAACTAACTACATTATTTGGCATTCTGTATATAACATGGCTATAATAGCAAAAAACATGGTGCAAGTGCAGGTATATCAGCAATAGCATTTTGTCCTTTGTTAAACCAGTGTGAGTTTTACCAATGAATTCAGCAGCTAAAACACAGCACAATTTTGAAAAAATTCAAATATTAACACTTTCCTTTTCTGAAATTGTTAATCAAGAATCGTTAAAATGTGATAATAAATAGAAAATGTATGAGAGAATTGACTTGACTCTACCCTTCCCAGATGTCTTTATTCATTTTCACTTATAAAGAAAGCCAGAAAAAATATCAAAACATTTTCTTGTGGCTAAAAGACTGTTATCTTTCTTTCCTTTCAGACAAAATACTAGCTTATAACATTTATATTCAAACAGTGTTTGGATCAGTGAAGTGGAAGTAAAAGTAACAGGGTTGTTGGGTTCTTTTATAATTGTGAGAAAGGAGAAATCACATCACTTTATGAACAGCAAGTTCTTAGGTCAGAAAGGATTCAGAGACAAGCCATAAAATAAAGAATAATACAGTGAGGATATCAGTAAAATAGTAGAATCAGCACTTCTTACCCTATTTAGCTGGGAAAGGATAAGGCCTGCCTTGGGAACTAATGCTTCTTAACAGTATTTGGGCAGGGAGCCAAAAGGAAAATGCATTTCAGAAAGAGAAAGACGGGCTGGTAGGATAGGTAATCACGACGAGCCACCCAAAAGCAGCTAAATCCAGGATTTTAAATTGAGCATGAATCAGTCTTTCAAGTCCTTGTGGGCAAAACTAGAAATCAGGAATGTATTTATCAGATTACTAGTGAAACAGAAGCTTGAAATTTAGACATTTACTTATTGTCCAATCCAGAATTGAATTTATGTAAGTAACCTGACTAGTCACATAGAAATGTTTTTATAAAAATACTGAGTTTGGTATTCAGTTAGGTCTACATGGGTTTTGCAAGATGTAACTGGGAGATATATTACCTTGTGCCCATCTTTTAATAGTCCATGCAGAGTTCCCAAAATATAGTTTTTCAGTTTGTAACTGCTTCATTTTATTGTGCTCTTTGTTTTTTCGAAATTTATAATAAAAGGCAGTCAATTCAAATAATCTAAGTGTATATGCAGATTACTGCCCCTTCATCCTTTTCTTCCTCAAATTGTTTTCAACTTTAATCCAAGGTTATAAGCTCTTTCATAATAAGCAAACGTAACTCTTTAGGTATATACCAGGTTGTTTTTTTTTTTTCTCAAAAGTAACAACATTCTCAAGTTCAAATACATATGAAGAGCTGCTGGAACAGAAGTCTCTTTTTGTGCTGATGACAATCTTACTGTAGTAGCAGTAAGTGCTCTTATGATATGTAAATAGCACAGGTAAGACCTGAAAACTGCTGCTATTAGAAAGAGTGATAGTTAAGGTACAGATAATATTAGAATATTTATTTCCTTTTAAGAAGTATTTGATGCTGCTTTTAATTTGACTCCTAAACAACGTTAGGCATTAATTAACTTTGGAATCGAAGCTAATTTTGTTTCTCACATTAGCTTTTTTAAATAGACTGTGTTTTGTAGGTCCTTATGATTATTCATATGAATATTAGCAGCATACAAAGAAGAAAACTAAGGGTCTCAAGTCTAAATGTATACTTATATTCTAAAGGTTAACAACCTGCCAAACTTGTTAACTTTCATACCTTTCTGTCAACTAACAAGCTCCCCCTAATCCATTGCCCATTTCTCTTCAAAAATAGAGTTTAATGAGATTTTAGAAATATACGATTTTGCTGGTTTGATCCAAAAGATTTCTCCCACTATTGAAAAACTATGCATTTTTAAGAAAAGATTTTTTAGACATTCAGTTTGCACTCATTTATCCTAAAAACATATAATTATAATTTTATTTTGTAGCGGAGTCATAACAGTCCTTCAGTCTACAACCAATAGTTCTCTTGTCAGAGACTCAGAAAAGTCTTGAATGCTGCATATCTCTCCCATTGCCCTGATACCTCCTTAAAACTCAAAACTGCATGGTATCTTATCATGTAATGTGTTACCAGACTATGATGGAATTTCTCATTTTGAAGAGAGAAAAAAAAAAACCAAACCATCAGCCAGCACTGAAAATTTCACAGCATCTGTAATTTTTCTTCAGCATGAAGGTGCAATTTTCCTTGTCATTGAAAGTGATCTTGTAAGCATAGATGTCACAAATAAAAAGAAAGAAATAGGCATATCTGTCATCAGTTGGTCTTTAGACTTGAAAGATTCACAATACTGTGAATTACTGGTGATGTTTTTAAATATAATAATCATTAAGTTTTGATTTTAGAACTTGTTCTTTGTTCATTTAAATTGACAGCAATAGATATACTAAAAATATATGTGAACAGACTTTCTTTTTTGAATAAGTTCTTGTGGGTTCATTTTGTTCTTCTATGATAGTAATTTTCATAGAAAATTATATCCTCATTTTTAATATTTCTGCAACTTAATATCCATCTTACTCAAGTCTAAACACTGTTCCCTTGATCTCACTCTTGTTTGTAAATCTGCACAGGCCCAGGGGGAAGTGAACACACAGCTGTGTCAAATACATGTGGTACATAATGGAGAAACTTAAATTTCTTATGGTTCTCTCTTATGAAAGGTGGGGGCAATGCGTTCTTCAGTTTTCCCATAAGTAACCAAACAAAAAGACTGAGCAACTACCCGGGAATTTTCAAGTCAGGTATTAACTCCTCTGCGAAGTTCTAATGTGAAAGTAGGGAATTATCACAGGATCTTTATGCCTCTGCCCTCACTAAAAGAATATTGCGTATTTTCTAAGAAATATTCTGAAGGATTGAAAAAAAAATTAAGCACATTATCCTCATATTTACTTTTATTTGTCTCATGGCTTATAAAGACTAACAAGACTTGAACTGTGCTTCATTTTGGGAAAAGTATCAAAAAAGCTTCTAATCCCGATCTTAAGTAAAGGTCTTAAGGGATAAATGTACTTAGCTCTCCTGATTTATATCATAAGTACACTATAATGTTTCTGCTGAGATCAGCTCTTCTACAGGTTCATCCTTCATTCTTTTCCTAAGTAAACCAGTAATGAAATAATTGATTATGAAAGAATGTATAAACATAGCTAACTCCTGAACTTCTTTATCACAACTTCAGATGAGCTGTGTATACAATGCTACTAGAACAGTACTGGAAAACAACAAGAGTTTAACAAGCCTTTTTCCCCATTTTATCTAAAAGCAGTATCAAAATGAGTTATGTGGCTTAATTGTCAATGCTTCTTTTGCTTTAAATTATTTTAAATGTTAGCCAGTAGACACAGCAATAGCATGCAAAAATACAGTTACGTGTGAAAGGTAGAAACGGATTTCACAGCAGTTTTTTGTATGCATTGTAGAAGAAATAAAACAACACTTTGTGCATGAGAGTAATCATAACTATTACCCATATACACTTATTTAAACAAAAGCTCCAATTTTCTAAAATTCTCTAAATATTTTCAAGTCAATAGCCTTTTCTTCATAGGATTGCCTGTGTATTATAACTGCACAATTGCTGATGCAGAACAAATTCCTGGATGCTGATTTTCTAAACTATAGATTTGTGCTGTTGGTAACCGTCTTACATAAGATATTTAACATATCTTACATACCTGATGTTTGTTAATCTATTCCATAGAAAATGGAATAGTTTCAGGAGGAGGGACTGAGAGAGAATCAACCTTTGGCATTTATTATCCTGGCTGGAATTCATGTCACGAAACTTTAGGTGCGAAGGAGCTACTGAAGATTTTAGTCTGAAGCAAGAATTTAGTTAAAAGAAAGAGTTAGGTGATGGGTGAAAAAAAAAAAAAAGCCATAAGTTAAATGACCCCATCCTAAAATCGGCATCAAGAACAGATTGCTGTTGTAGGTACTGACACTGACAGCTAATGACATTTATACAGCTAAATATAGGTGAAATGTTCCAGAATGGATGATATGACTACCAGAAGAATTTAGACCAGGTTCCCTCAGGTGGAGTAGTAGAACTGAACTTGGGTGTCTTTTGTCTGGATTAAAGTCTCTATCCTGTGAAATACCGGTAGAGAAGCATGCCAGGCACCACAGCCTGCTCTGGTGACACTCTGGAAGAGCTCTTGCTCTCCCAAATTGTCTCTACACCACTCAAACCCTGACCTCTCTTGAAGCACTTGCTTGTTTCAATCATTTGAGGAAGATACGTGGAGGAATGTTCAGTTGTAGCCAGAAACCTGCCTGCTTACTTTGGTCAGTATGCATGCAGTCTGGGTGTGCTCCAAAACGGAGACTTTGGTTCTGGAAACACATCTGTAGTAGTTTATGTACCTGAGGAAGTCACATACTTCCAGTGTTGGGCAACAGTGCTGTGTGGGTTTTGAGGAGCTTAGTTTTTGATGTAGGTGTCTGAAAATGGCAACTGAACACTTATGTCCCATTTGGGAATTGAGTGTAAATGAAATAAATCTGTTCTCTTTCCTAAGTCAAGTGGGAATACAAAGTTGCTGTTTTGCATATTATTTCTTATTTTCTTGGGGGAAAATCTTGCCGTACCTTATTGTGTTCCCAAAGGATAATCATAAGAAACTATGTGCTCTAGTCCATAGCAACAATTGTGGTTTAGTTATTGAACTTGTGTTAATACACTTCATATACTGTGAATTTCTGTGTACTTTCTGCATACTTTCTGCAGCTACCTTTGTGCTCTGAGGCATATAAGTGTTTCTGCATGGTACAGGGAACCTAAGATGTTAATTTTGGATGGTGCATTTGAATTAGTCACCTGAAAATTGGAATGCATCAGCCTAATATTTACCATTGCATCTCTTATTCTTTAGTTCTCAGGGATGGTTTTGGAGAAGACAGACTGGGAACAGTCATTTAACATAGATTCTCTATCATCAAATTTACAGAATGTCATAACAGCCTCATTAATGATCCATACCTTTTCTTCTCCCCTCAAATTGTTTAAACCGAGTATTCAGAAAGATAGAAATTCCCCTGCTGATTCTGATCTCTGACATTAATTTTGGTCTCTATTGCCAAGCCAAGGACTATTTTCCTTGGCTACATTTTCTTTAGTCCTAGATCCTAGTAGCCAATAATAATAAAAAAGTATGTATGGGAGGGTGAATGATAAAGAACAAAATAGCATACAGAAAACTAATATCTAGTGGAGCAGTTCAGATGTCAATATTTGATGCCATTATCTTCTCTCTCAGATCATTAAACAGCTGATGATACTGAAATGGAGCAGAGAACTGCTTTGGCAGTATTTTGTGTGTAACATTATGCTTCCCTTCCTAGAATAACTATTTGCAGAAGCATTGGGTGGAGTTCTTACTTGCTCCAAGGAAAACTTCCTTTACAATTTCATAAATAGCTGCTGAATTAAATGCCCGATAATTTTCGAACATATTTATGGGCTGAGTCATTCTTCTCTTCTTCTTCTTCTTCTTTACAAATGTACAGGCATTTGAATAAAATACAGCTAGTCCCCTGTTCTTTCCATATTGTCTTCTAGATGAGAGAGTGAATGGGAAGTAACAAATAAATACTCAATAAAGCGTATGTATTATAACATTTAACTGGGAAATGTGAAAACACTAAAGCAAAATGGTATGAAAGTAACAAGAAAGGTAACACTATGCCCAATGACTGTAACAGTCCAATAACTAATAGAAACTCAATTTATAAAGCTGAGTTCTAATAAAGAGAGGTGAAAATATTTTAAAATGAGCTTTCAAAAGAAATCTGAGATACACAATACAAAAGTATTTAGCCACCTGGATGTTCCAGGAGAATGAAGTGTCTAGAAAGCAGAATTACAGCAGGATTTTAAATAAAGGGCCAGTGCATTTGGGGATTGGATTTAAAACCAGTGCAGGGACACATTTTAAGTGTGCAGCAAAGCCTTAGAATATAAGTATGTGAGGTGAAACTATGATAGGATTCCTGCCATATAAATGTGGCGTTGTCATATAAATTTCTCAAACCACCATTGGGATTGCAATGTTTTTGTAGGCTTGTGTGTCCTTCCCATTCTCAGTGAATGAGATCAATTCCATCAAATTTTGCTCATCTCTTTTTCTATCCCATCATTTTCTGAAGCATCTTGCTTCAGAAAATATCAGCTGCTTTGTTTCTTAGAGGCATTTTATCCCAATGCAAGCCACAGGTGATGCACTAAATGTTCTTCTAATTCCATACTGAGAGCCTTGAGACTCTACCAAACTGGTACTATAAGCAAGAAAGAAAATAATAGTAAACTAAACAAACAGATAAAATTTGTAGTAGAAAAAAAAATCCTTTCAAAATTCAAAATAGGGAACTAACATTCTAAAAGTGCAAGTCCTTACTTTACAGCTGTGGGGCTGAACAGATAAAGATCAAATAAAACAGAAAAAGAAAAACTCCTAGAAGGATCTTCAAAGGCTCATGTTCCCCATTTTGATCCAAGACAGAATCTTATACCTACAGCATTGCAGATTTAACCTTTTATTGAGGATGGCTATTTCACAATTTCCACTGACAAACTATTCCTGTATTCAATTAGCTTTACTATTAGAGAATATTCATGTTTCTTAACTAAATTGTCCTTGTTGGAATGCAATACCTTTTTTTTTTTCTTTTCTTATATACTGAGGGCGTGGAAAGTGGCTGACTTTCTTTCTATTTACCATTGCTTCTTAATATTGGAGACCCTTATTATATTGCAGCTTCAGTCATTTTTCTCCTATGAACAGTAAATATGGCTCTTTCTGTAGGTTATGATTATTAGACATCTGGTTGCTCCCTCGTAGGATCTCTCTAATTGACCAATTTTTCTTTGAAATGCAAGGCCCAAAACTACACTCATTAGACAATGAAGGCTTTGCCAATCGCAAAGAATTATTTAATGTGGCTTGCAGAAGATATTTCTCTTTATGCATCTCAGTGTGATAGCCTTTTTTCAGTCACCTGGCATTGACAGCTTACTATCAGCTGAGAATTCAATATAAGCCTTAGACTTTTCCCTTTATTGCTGCCACCCTGCCACTTGTTTCCCATTTAGTATTTTTGCAACTGCCTCACTGAAGAACATTGTGGGTAGTTTGTTTTCCATAATGAATCCCATCCTGCTTCTTTCAGACCACTTTTGTCACTTTGTTGGTCCTGTTTTCTAAACCATTTTTTTAGCTGCTTGTCTGCGAATTCAATAAATATATTCTCTATTCGGTCACCTAGGTTGTCAGTGAAGTATGAAGACTATTGATGTATTACTGGATCTACATCTGTTGATTGTCATATATGTTTTCAGTCTTACAATGAACTATTGATAACTACTCCCTGAGTGCAGTTCTTAAACTAGTATTGCCCGTTTCTTAGAATAGTTTGTCTGTGATATTACTTGTGTATAAAAATGTCTTGTGAGGCAATGTCAAAAGTATTTTTTGAGTTAGTACATCTTCTGCTACTCTGTTTTGCAGAAACCCTTATTCTTAGAAGGAAATTGAATCGGATTTCTTCTTGACAAATATATGTTGGCAGACATTCATTTTCATGTTATCTTTCAAGTTGCTAAAATTCTTAATTTCTTCCAGTATTGTTTCAGGAACTGAATGTAAGCAGAGCAGTTTATAATTCCTTGTCTCTTCCTTTTCCCACTTTTAGAGATAAAGGTTATGTTTGACCTTTTTAAATCCTCTGATATGTCATCGCCCTCTCCAAATCCTGAAAGATAACCACGAATGCTTCTGACGTTGTTGTAGTCACTGTTTCATGTAATCTAAGGCACATTTCCTGAGATTCAGTTGATTTGACAACATCTAATTAAGCCAGATATTCCCTCCTCAGTTCTTTCTCTGTTCTCACCTTATTTATTGCCTCTCTTTAAAAATGTTAGCTGCTTGATACCTATCTAGTAAATGCAGTAACTGCCCCCTGATTCTCCAGTACTAGTGAGATAGGATTGCACTTAGGAAATCAGTGCAGACTGGTCTTCAATGTTCTTGTATCTTCTTAGATCAAATTTGAACCTCTGCTTACATATACTATTTGTATTTGAGAACTAATTTCTGTCTAGGTAGCCATCACTAAGTTTTCTACAGGCAAGCAGAAACTTCCATATGGTCCCTGATATAAAGTGGGGTTTTTTTTCTCTTCCTTTGTTACTGAAATTCCATCACAGAAATAAAACCCATGTTTCTAAATTGTCACTAAGATAGGATTTGGACTGGTATTCAGACATCTCATTGTAGGGGCTAAATATGCCTGCCTAAACATAAATGTTCAGGTCTTTCTGATAACATGCTACAATACCTAGAACATCCTTATAACACATTAAGGACTGGCACAACATGGTCTTCATATGTCAGTTCAGTTCAGGTATCTGGTACCATCTGAAATGTCCGACAGCATCCTGCTTGACCTTCAGCTGCAAATTCAGAAGGTCACAGGTCTCCCATGTGTCTTCTATCTTATCCGGTAGCTCATGCAGATATCCCAAGTGCACCAGAATGTCTTAGATGAAGCTTGGAAACTGTGTTTAGGCAACTGATTACCCCAGACCACGAGATAGATAGATATATATATATGTATATATAGACACCTGTATCCTGTGAATTAGATGTCTCGTACAAGTTAAATCCCACCCCAGATTTCCAGATTTCAAAATAATACAATTATAACTGGTTGGAAATAATCCTGCTTCTCATGAAAAGTGTTTGCATGCCCTTTTCGTCAGAAACAGTTCCATGCTCATATATATTTGATTCTTTTCCTATATTCTTTAGTACCAGGGAAATTAAATAACACCCCTCCCTCAGGCTCAGAATTAATCTTCTTGCTGCTCTTCTGCATACTGAAGTCATAATCCTCTAATTGTGGCACCAAAACTGGTTGCTGTGGAAATATTTGCACTGTTACCAGATCTGATTAAGAGTTCAGGTAGAGAAGTAGCTGGAAAACAAAAAAAATTTTAGAAATAAATTTTCTAATTTAACATTAATATTTTTGGTAATGACTACAGAATTAAAGGGAAATTATCTCTAAAGAGATGTTTTTTCCAAAAGTCTCCAAGACGTATGACTATTTTTTCAGCCATCATAAAAATTCTTTTTCCTCCCCATATTTCTACATACATATCTTTAATAAGAGGGAAAGTAACAAAACAGAGAATGTATATAATACAGTGAACAAAAGTGTTTCTAATACATATTCTGAAGTGGCAGAAAAAAAAAATCCCTGAGCTACAGTTGCTGCTGCCATGCATTATTGCTGCAGATTAAACCATGCAAAAGTATTTTTCTATTAATCCCTTTTTTCAGGTTAGTGACTTTTTTTTTTTTTGAAAACATATGGCTTTCATGCATGTATGTCAAGCCTAAAATTAATCTGAAAAAAAAAAAAAAAAGTGATACAAAGTAAAACTAGATCACTTTAATAGAAAAGTGCCATAGAGAAAAGGATTTCTTAAATAGCATCCCAAAAGCACTGCTTACTTTAGGGTAAAGTGAGTAATGTTGCCCATTTATCATCTCATGTAAATAATATTGGCAAGCCTATCTCTTGTATGCTGAGAGCACCACTAAACATTCAGTCACAGAGGTTTACACTAAAACACTTTGACAGCTTGCAGACATTTTAACCCAGAGACAAGTATCTCTGTGTGACCACTAATGATTCTGATGCATGAAAAGCAGCAACTGAGCTGAAACAGTAAGAGAAGGAGACGAAGCCACTAAATTAAATGCAACTATCAGATACTTGAAAGCATTGCTGATAGTTTCTGTAGTAGGTGTACACCGTAATTTTGAAGCCCAAGATCCAGACTCCTAAGTGCATATGATTTATTTGTACTTAAAAAGCAAATCGTGTTGATGTTCTCTGCATTACTTTGGCTAAATGGGTAAGTCAAGAGGAGATAAAGTCTGAGGTTTTGTTTGATTAGATGTGCTTAGCAAACAAATGTTAGAGAATTAAAGCTTGCAGTAACAGTCTTCACCACTTAGCTGAACTGCCTGATCAAGTGTAATTAACGTATCTTGTGTCATAGGTGGAATACAGCTTTAAATGCACTGCATCCTCTAGCTGTAAAACAATCTTCCATTTGTTATTTGAGAGATAACTATATTCAGCTCTCCACTGAACAGCAAAAGGAGTCTGTTCCCAACACAGAGGAATTTACATTGCAGTCAGGTTAACTTGTTCCCGTTTCTTTGTTCCTTTCGATTGTCAGTACCTTTGCTCCTCTGTACCGCTGTCACTGGCTCCCGCTTCTGTGTCAGTACCGCTCCAGCTGCAGGAGATGTTTTGCAGACACGCACAAAGAACGAGTCCCAGGGATCCAAGAATACAAAGAAAAAAGCAAAGTGTGAAAGCAGGGAAAGGGGACAGAATCTAAAAAGCGTGGAAGAAAAAGGGCTGTTGTGAACCACCTGTATTTCATCTGTGCAAATTCATATTCCGGACAAGGCATTAAACTTCCCAAAATCATAGCGACTCTTAAGCCACACTAGACTCCCTCCCCTGTTGCTGGCCACACCGCAAGCTCCAGGCTGTGTTTCTAGAATCTGCCTGCAACAGAGTTTGTGTAGCAGCACCCAATCACTATAAATCTGCACCCTTAAGTCTGAATTTTCTTTAAATATCTCTCCAAGTTCCAGTAAAAATCATAAATTGTGTAGAGTTATTTAAGAGGAACGAACCTCAGCATTCCTACCAGTTCATACAGGCAATGCAACATTTCTAAAACTCATGAAGCAACAGTGACCAATCTCCCTTCCTCAAACTTTGTAGCGGTGCCATAAAAAAAAGTCTCTACTGGTGGCATGGAAAAACTCAAGTTTTAACAGATTTCTCTGTGTAACTGAGTAAGGAAATTAAAATGTGAAACAAATTTCAGCCTACTGACTGCATTGTCAGTCATGCTCCTAACCTTTATTAGGAGCATGTTTTGGCTGTGGAATACCCACAGAGAAGTAATAATCTTAACTCGTTTTGATCTGAAAAGTGTAAAATCCTGAGTCTGTAGTAGATCTTAAAATCTCACTTCCTGGTGCAACAACGTGAAATTATTCAGTGACCTGGTTCCAGTGCGGACAGGGTTAATTCCCTTCAGGATCTAGCAGGTGGATGCTGGGGTGGTGGCTGGGGCTTCCTGGGTGCAGTTGGTGAGCGGTGGTCTTCTTTGTTGCTGTCTGAGGCCAAACCATGACTCTAGGTCAAACCTTAACACATATTAAAACAAACTAAATTGAATTTGTACGAATGAAATAAAATATGTTCTTTTTTAAGTTCTATTTTAAACTTTGTTTCAAGCTCAAGAAATGCTTGGTCCTTGCAGCCAACTTGCTCGCATATACTTTAATTGCTCCCTGGGGATCTTGTAAGGTGTCTTTAATTTGCAATTGCTGGCCCTGACAGTCAAGGGTGCCTTTTAAATTTGTTAATTCTAGCATTGCCAAAAGAACATTTATCATTAACTTTCCTATCACCGCTTTCATTTTGAGCCTTTTGTTGGTTTCTCTTTTTTTTCATTTAGTTTTATCAAAGCCAAACCGAAACAAAACAGCTCATCAGTGGTTGAGAAATAAGGGTTCTGGCTGTGTTAGCAAATAGTGTGGTCCACTAAAAGTAGCTCGGTTGAGTGAAAAGAGCTGCTGCCGAGGGCGTGATGTCTGTATTATATGTATTCCAGGGTGTTTATTTTGTTCTAGCTGTAATGGCTCTGTGGACTGTATTTCTGTTAGATGCTGGAATACCTGAGGTAAAGTCCTGGAGTGCATCTTTGCGCTTGCTGCAGTTTAATTGGAAAGCGGTGCACTTTGCGCCCGCTCTCTGAGGCACGGCTTCAACCAAAGAACTGCAGGTGCAGGCACTGCAAGATTGACTTCAAAAATCACTCCTCATCCAAACTAAAATCCAATTTGGTTGGGTTTTTGTTGTGGTTTTTTTTTTTTTTTTCCAGGAGATAGAATGTCTTATGATTCTTGATAAAACAGCAGCAGCAGCTCCAAGATGTCCAGCCTGTGTTCAAGGCGCTATTCAGCTGTGTGTGAATGCACACAACAGTACCGAGAAACTTGCTTAACTCGGTATTTGGTGGAAGGTGTTTTGGTTAGTGAATGTTTGCTGGGCACCAGCAGAAAGCCATCCTGCAAGATACAGTTTTTAAGCCATCTGAGCAGCTAGGGAACTCTGAATGTCCCAAGATCTATTGAAACTGAATTCAGGGTATATTCAGCTTGAAATACAAAATGACTTTGTGTTGTGCTTGACAAAAAAAAGGTACGATAATGTGACAAGCACGGAATGACCTGTCTACTGGTTTGATTTTCTGATAATCTGTGGTCTGGGTACTTTCTGAGCAGGAAATTGCCTCTGAGTCAATATATTCTGTGGACATCTTATTTGTCCAGTAACTTCTGAACCCATTTAGAACTTTACCACCCAAACAGAATATATGACAATGAGTCAAATGTCGAATATCTACTTTTTAAAGTCACTACTTGATTTGATTCCTTCGGGTTTTTGCACCATAGGATATGCCTACTTTAGCAAGTAATACAGTGCTATGGTATTGAATATGTAGAATGAAAGGGTTCGTGCTGATGACCTGATGCCTTACAATATCCATTTGAAAGGGTTTTACTTCAAGCTAACTGCAGTCTGGTTCCATGAACACCAGTTAGTGGCTGGATACTTTTAGGTGGGTATCTGGAGAGCATTTTTCAGTTTGTTTTCCTTTTAAAGAAATCTATTTCATGTGTACTGAAGCTGCTCTATAGTGTGAACCGAAGTGGATATTTGCTGCAAATGTTGTCTAGATCGAAACAAAATGCTGATATGCATTCACATTTCTAGTAAGGGTTCCCTACTATTCTCTCTGCTATTGATCATTTTACAGATCTCCTTCACTTTTCTTCAGTATAATCTCTTTTCTTAGCTGAAGAGCCCTAGTTTATCTATTTCCTCCTTGCATGAAAGTATGCCGTACTTTTTATCATCCATGTTGCCTTCTTATGTTTATTATCTCCTTGGGAACTGAACTGCAAAATTTAAATCCTTCACTGCTAAGAGAGCTCCATGACTGTGCTATAGCAGCTAAATGAGGAAATTGCTCTGCCCCACTCCTGGGACCTGGGCATCAGTCCCTGGAACTGAAGGCTCATCGTGTTCTTGTTCCTTAGGTTGGAACGGTCACTGTGAAGGAGAAGCCTCATACAAATACAGGTTGAGAAGTGAAGAGGCAGTCAGGGAACTGGCAATTTGCAGGGCTAAGGAAATAAAAAAACTGTCAAGGGGAAATTTGAATAAATTAAAAATAAGGGAAATAGAGAAGACAGAGGCAGGGAGGTTTAAGTCACACTTTTCCTTCAGAATTTGGAAAAAAAATGAGTATTCCTCCACAAATATCTGTCAAATAGACTGTCAAAATAGCATCCTGCTTGCACAAATGGCTCCGTTAGGTTGTGTCTACATTCATTGTTTGCTTCGAGGCAGAGCTGAAGTTCTGTGCAGAGCCCTCAGGTCATCCTCACGTGCTGCACATCAGAGGGATGGGTCACGGAGCTGTTTGCATTTTCATAAAATCTTCAAAACGGACCCCCATCCAAAAAAGCTCCAAATACACTTGGACCCTTCATGGAGACTTAAGGGCTCTTACCAATCACTGGTCCTTTGGATTAACCAGTTCCCACGTGCCTGGTGGGAACACTCAGATTAAATCTCATCTGAGGTAAAACTCCTGTACCAGATAACATATACATAGCCTGCAAAGCTAACTGATAATTAGCTTGAACATCCAGTGCAACTAACATTTAGTACAGAGCTCATTATGCTTTCACAAAGCATTTGTGACATTTACTTTCCTTTGTTTATATACAGCAAAAAAAGTGGCTTTTGAAAGACCAATAGACCCCTGTAAACAGGGTCTGGAAAGGCTGGAAAGCCACATGCTCAAATGTTAGGAAATGTCAGCATTATGGTTGCAGAGGTGCCCAGCAGTCACAACTTCAAGTCAAGTCAATTAGAGCAGTATGACATATTTTAAGTGTTAATGCTATTAAAACTCGGGTTCTATGTAGCTATAAGAAAAATGTAATGTATAATTTGGATGTCTTTCTTTAAGAAAGTGTTTGTTGCTGTTAGTTCTCTAGCACTGCGGGACCAACTCTGCTGTCAGGGATGTGTGCATATATTGTGGCATAGACGTATACCTATACCTCTGTGAGTTTTACCATCTTAGTCACTGGCAATCTATACCAAATTGCAATGAGAGCATTTTTGAATTACAGCCAAACTATTGCAGGACTGAGAATAGTCCTTAGTAGAAATCAAGCTGTACTGGCTGTCCTTCTGTGATTGTGTCTGCCCTCCAAACGGAGCGGCGCACTAACACTGGAAGCACGTTGCTGCTGGGTCACAGTTTTGCTGTTTTTCTGCAGGACCAAACACAGACTCCACAGGCACTTCCCGTGCCTGGGGCTGTCATTTCTGTTTCAGTAAAAACATACCTTTTAGAGGGACTCCCCAACTTTGTCTGTTAAGTCCATGCTTAAAAATATTATCTTCCTTTCGGATAAATTTGTCTAACTTCATATTCTTGTTGGTACAAGGGGGAGAGAAGAGAGACATGGATATGGATCTGATATTCTCATTTTTTTGCAGCACTAATATTAACTAAACTGACAGTACCATCATGTCAAGTTTTCAATCTGTGTTTACAGACATAATGTGGAATTCTTCTTAATGTTGCCTGGCAGTGAGATTAAACGTGGCTAAGTGAGTCAAAGGTATTGGCTTACAATTCTCCTGTTGTCTGTAATTTGCTATTTGCTGTAATGTTTCTGTGACTGACTGTGCTATAGTGGACACAAATTGAAAATATACACTTCCAAATTTAACTAAGTACGTATTTGGCTCTAATGGTTTTTTGGGTAGTAAAATACAATGTAAGTCAGGTTATGAAGGGTCTTTTAATGAGAATTTTAAAACAGTACAGAAAGACAATGTACTTTTTCAGAGACACATATAAATAAATTTTTATATAAATCTGCTTTTATGTAGGTTTTATCTGTTTATGTAGTTTTGGAACAGAAATATAAATCAAATGATTCTGAATACTTTTTTTAAGGCAAGTAAAAGACGTCTAAATACTTTTTTGTGTGGAGGGGATGCTTTCAAATATACAAGAAATATCTGCTACCCATTTTAATTTACCTTAGTAAATTGACCCCTTTGTTATTTGTTTCTGGTTTGCAAAATAGTTATTTCTGCTCAGACTGTTCTCCTCTTCTAAGGAGGGTTTGCAGCTGGTATAAGCATATTGATTTTTTGATGATATAAACTGAATTCCTTTCAGAAAAAGGGAACTTAAAGATAACATTGGGGTAAACACACTCATGGTAAAATATCAGGTTTCTTTGGAAGATATGACAATCTTAATTGCCTTGTCATTGTGAATGTTCAGCTATAATCTTAAAAAAAAACATACTTTGGTTTTGGGGATTTCTTCCCATTTTAATCCACTATGTGAATATGTTCAGCAATGCATATTGAAGTAAATCACATTCATAGAAAAATATATGTAACATCTCTTGGTATAACAATACATAATAAAAGTGCCAGATTGTATTGTAACAAAATGCTACAAGAAGTTATCTCTAAAAAGAAATACTTAGGATGTCAAGAATTACACAAATTTTCTTGAACAACTGTTTTCTGTCTTTTTTTCTATGTGTTTTGAAACATTTATTTACTGAAAAAAAAAAAACAAACAACTGATTAAAAATCTTCTGTAACATGAAATTGCCACTTAGGTTCTGCTTTGTCAAAGCACATGCTTTTTTTTATTATAAGCCTCTGTTCTTTCCATTCTCCTGCCAGTCTGGCTTTCGCATAAATTTCAAGCCATGCCACCGCAGTTTCATCAGTGATGCCAGTCCTAAAGCCCAGCTGCTCTTCTGTCACTTTTGTTGTCTCTTTGCATGCCTCTGCAAGACACTGAATATGTTCCCAGTGAAACACATCAAGTACAGCCATCTGCTTGCACTAACACAACAGGAAGACCTCTCTTGTCTTCTTGTCACTTGAAGCAAATCTCCTACCAGATCACTGCTTCCTTGTTCATGCAAAAAATGAGTTGAAAAGGAACAAAACATCCCCAAGTTATTTCCTCCCAGTGTTTTTCAAACCTGTGCATTCTTGATCCAAAGATTTCATGTTCCCAGTGTGGATAGTCCTCCTGCCACAAGGGACTACACTGCCACTTGAATAGCAAATTGCTATTATCTTGACTGATTGTGTACTATGTGTAATTCTAAATCAACCTCTTGATCTTCATGATAGCTGTAAATGCAAAAGTTTACCAACACGCCCTGATATAGGTGATGTGTACCATCCAAGTCATGATACAGTTTGGCGTGCATTGCTTTTTCTCATAGTCTCAAAATCAGTAGCAAACAACCAATACCAATAAAACAAGTCATGTACGGTTATACTAGAATCACCTGTATTTATGTTATAAAGATTCAGTAGTTCTCTAGCAGAATTAAGTGAAGGACTATGATTGTCTGAGACTGGGAAATCTCCCCAAAACAGAAAAGCAGGATGTCAAGTTAGACCCAAATAGGTAGCTATTCAGGAAGACAGTGGTACCCCGGAGTTCAGGAAGTAGATCTCATTTGTTTTCAGAGAAGTGGCTATGGAGCATCTGAAAAAAACGTATGTGTTAGGGAGGGAGAAAATCTAGATGTGAGGGAGCCGTAGGAGTAGATAGATACCTTGAAGAAGATCTACAGAGGCACTAGCTATCCAGCTGTCACAGACATGTCCACAACTGACATCAGTTTAGGCTGTAGAATAACCATTAGGGATAGACCCATTCAATAATGGACACATATTCACTGTCCAAAGGTGGCACATAGAGAAGAGCAGTATTTGCCGGTTTAGTGCATAAATGTCCATGTAACAGAGTGACGTGGAGAGCAGGACGTTGTCTGCCTTTGAAATCCATGTCTCAAGGGGCCTGTTTTCAATAGCTGCCTTTGATCTCTACTTTTGTAACCCAAAAAATCTACTTGTAATAGTCAGGCTGTCATCTTAGATGGATAACTGGAGTATTTTGAGAGATAAGGTATGGCAAAGGGAAGGGCGTCAATGAGGGGATAGCTTGACTTCATCTGATCCAAAGAAGAAAATTTCATGCTGTGATGAAGGAATTATCTCACTGTACAAAAACCCCATTAAATACATGCTTCAGCATACATCCTATGTAAATCTCAGAGTAACCACTGAAACTATTCATTTTCAAAAAGCAGTATGGTTTCAAATAAATCTTTTAATTATTTTTTTATTTTATCCATTTTTCAACATTAATATTTTTTTTTGGTTTCTGATATTTTATATAATCAATTATATTACCTCTAATTAGGTCTTAAGTTTAAGGGCAAGTAATCAGAGTAGTAGACCTTTTAATTAAAAAGTAATTACAAAGTTATTGTGTTGTACAATTACATAATCATCCTCATTAAAACTACCACACAGTGTATGCATAAGCAAAATTTCTTTTGAAGTTCAGTATTTTCATCGTTTCAAAACGTCAAGAATAATTAATCTGAATTATAGTTTTCATTGACTTAGAAATACAAAGTTCTTACAAAATCTGGATGTGGAACTGTATAGATGAGTTCCATTTTGATTACCTACCGATTCTGCAAGCAAAAAAGACTCTTGATACAGCTTCAGGTTTTTCGTCTTTTTTAAACTTTTGGGTTTATACAGTTATTTGAAAAATCTCTTCCGGGAGGGCCAAGTTTGCAGCACAACATGAAGCATCGCCAGCACTCAAAAATCATGACATAGTTATTATAGCCTTTTGTTTAGAAAACAAGCTGCACCGAGCTGCAGGACAAAGCAGAGTGATACTTATCTGGTTGTTCACCCCTGTATTGGAAGCGTAGCAATACGATGCAATTCTCAGAGTAGTTGTAACCAGCAGCTTCAACGAGCAGTTCCAGACCAGCCCGCTAGCAGGTGGGCTTGCTGACTTGATTGGCAGACAGACCTCAAATCCAGGCAGTCACATCTTGTTTTGTTCCTGCGGACTACTATATTTCATACTGTGCTCACAGTTGACAAAAATTTACAGCTATTAGGGTAGATGAACGTTTCTTATTCCTAGTACTTTTCTGCACAGCCTTATTACATCTCCATTGTGGTGATTCAGGCACACTTTTTAATTAAAGATTGGAAAGGAAATTATGATTTGGTTTGAAATCTCCATTTTATAATGCATACAAGATTTGAAACACATAGGGTTATAGCTTTGTTCTAAATGTAGGAGCAGCAGGAAGCTGAAAGTTTGATGATAATTGGTATCTCAAAAATCTAAGATCAAACTCTAATCCGAATGGCCAAAAAATATCTGTAATTAATAATATTTTTAATTGTCACTATAATTCACCTGTAATGAAATTCTCAGTTTCATTTTTCCTCTTTATTTATTGATGGCAATTTTCAGAAGGACAGCCTTCAGGTATCATTTAAAAAGAGTATTTCAGTACAAACCTCAGGGAATAGTCTCATTCACTGACACTTTCAGAGGGAGTATAATTTTCAAATATCTGGAGAAGATGTGTTCCTGATCACTGGAAATGAAGAAATTATCTTTTTTTCAATGCATGCTCCTATGAATGAGATACATAAAAATGAGCTGAGCCTTGCAAACATCACAATATTAATGTGACAGGACATCTAATTTCCTGTTTTCTCTGGCAAAGAATGACAAATGAAAGGTTCAAAAGTGCCAAAGGGAGTCCAATGAAACTTAGGCTGAGTAACAATCTGTCCAACATCTAAATGATTATTATGATTATGATTGTTGTCAAACATTTACTTCAGTTAAGTAGATTTGTAGGTCAATGAAAATTGTATGACAGATTTGATCTAAACTGGGAATCATTTCTGCTGTGAAAAAAAAATAAATCAGAGCAATAAAATGAAGGAAGGAAGGGAAATTATTATTATAATGTTCATATAAATGAACATTATAATAATGCAAAGGAAATAGTGCTTGTGATATACAAACTGGTTTGGATACTGATGAAAGCAAAATTCCCATTGTTTGGAAGAGCACTTCTTATTGATGGGAAGAGTTAAATGACTGTGCTAATGTATTGTTTTTAGCTCAGAATCCTCAAAGCAGGAAGATGCATGTAGGAAAAATCTAATGGAAAATTTATAAATAAAGGTAAAACAATTAGCTTACAATCTATTAAATGCCTGAAATCCATATGAAGCACTCAGAATTGAGATTTACTGTATAGTTCAGGGATGCCATAAAGTTTGAACAATAGCTCAACCTCTGCTAAACTCCCCCAAACCTCAAGGTTCCTCTTCTGCTTGTAAATATTATTGTGGCAGATAATGATATTCCATAAATAAAGACTAGTCCTTTGCAATGGGGAATAAATTACACAGAAAAGTATTGTTACTAACTAATTTTTTTAACAGCTTAAAACACTGTGTGAGCTCTGTTTGTAGACCAGGCCACAGTATGTGTGGAGCTCAGGTTGAAAGCTAATGAGAATTTCCTGGCTGTGAATCAGCACAATAAATCAAGTTGAAGTCCACTGAATTTGCGTCAGTGGAGAATATACACAAAAGAGGTAGTGAGCAATCCATGTGAAAATGCATTTGAGTCTGCCTACACATTTTTTGCGCCTTCTCCTTGACCTCTCCAACCCACAAGTGATGTCTGTTTTAAAAACAACATTAGCAACAGCAAACCCAAACACTTGCAACTTCATGGATTTGTGAAGAGCAGAGATCAGGCTTGCAACTAAACAGAACTTGTCCTGTTCCTGGAGAAATGCTGAACAAAGAATACTGGAGAAGTATTAGCTGTTCATCGGTCCAATTAATAAATAGGGAATGGTCTATTTTAAAGATGGAAACTGATTCTGCAACACCATTATAAGGATAATAGCACGGATAGTGAGATTTTGGACAGTGCTGCTGTTTCTCTGTTTTAACTGCTTCTGGCTGCTTCCTTGCCATTCATAAAAGACTATGTTCATTTTCTTCATTTATAACTATTCCTGTGCCCCATGCAATTAAAAAAAAGTCTCTGAGTTGATAACATATCCTTCGATATAATGAAACCAATATAGGGAAAGTTGCATATAACTGCTACTTGCAGGCTTAGCTTTCTCTTGGGGTAAGGGAGGTTTTTAAAGTATGGCTCTTCATAAAAACTGAGCACATCCTTGCACTAGTCTCAGCTGGAAAGGCAATTTTGTTGTTCTGAGGAAGAATCTATCTATATCTCATTGTTCTCAGAAATATGTATCTAATGGGTCACAATGATATAGAAAATAATCTTAAGAATCTGTTAAAGTGTACATGAGCTTAATATGATAATCATACACAAGTATTCTGCACCCTTATCACAGACCATGGAGGAAAATGTTGTTCAGATGTAGTCCTGAGAAGGGAATTTTTAATTTGTCCTTTTTCTCCATGCACTTAGAACTGGGTCAGGAAAAGAAAAAAATATTTTGCAATTCTTTTTTTTGTTTGCTTGCCTTAATGCCCCCATGTGAAACTAATGGCACTATTTAGTGGTGTCTTCTATCTACACTACAGAATTGGGAAAATGAAATTGAGAGTTAAAATCCTAAACAAGTAGAACATTCTCTTTTACCTGAAAAGTCAAAGCACAAACCTGATAGATGTAAAAACATGCTTTCTATATTTATGCCACATAAAAAGACACTTTTTTTCTTAGTTAACTTTTTAAAGACAGCGTAGATGCATGCTTCTTAAAGAGAAAATATAATATTTCAAAGACAGTATTAAATATGCAGGTTCCTAGAGACTGCTTCTGGGATAAGAGAAATATTTCATCTTCCAAGGTAATAACCAGAGCCACTTGATGACATATGTAGTAAAAGGTGTAAAATCCCAGTTTGTTATATTGTCGAAAGTACTTTTTTTCCTCACCAATCGGAGAATTAGTTTTACCTTTCATTCAACACAGACACATTTGGGAGTTTGCTTTTTTCTTTTTTCTGCTCTTAAATCTCACAATCTTTTTCTTAAATTCTTTTATCACCAATTGCATTTCATTATTTATTTGTAACTAATAATCAAATAGTAGGATGAAAACTGTTACATGATACCTTTGGCTAACATGGATGGTATTTTAGTTCTTAACAGGCAGAGGAGAAGGTGATTTTAGAAGGTATTAGCTAAATAAAAACAGTTTCCGAATGTGTGTATGGTTTTTAATTTTAAAATATTGTTGCAATAACCTTGATATTTCACAGCGTTTTTGATGACAAGTCCTCTAAATATTCAGAAGTCAATTATACAGTTACTCATAAATTCTCAAAGCATTCTATGAAAAATTTCCTCTAGTATTCTGCAGAAAGTGTAACTATGAAGCACCATCGTCTATGCTCAAATCAAACCAAAACCAATGCAAATATAGAGATGTTTGGATTTGGGGTTTTTTTGATCTAAAATCAGAGAGGTAATTTTTTAAATCAGAGGATAGAATATACTCAGAAGATACAGGAAACCCAAAGAGAAAGTTATAACACTTTTGAAACAAAGAGAAAGGTGGAATTCACAGGCCTAGTTTTAGTAGGTTCCTTTAAAAATATCTGAGGCAGATCATAATACTGCTCTCTTCTAGATGCACGGTAACAAACTTGTCTTAATTTTTTTCCCTTCAAGCAATCTGTGAATGTTTTGATTAATATTGAAACCCACAAGAAGTATTTGGAACCATACATTCTTTATGAGAGATCACACAACAGGAATATTTAAGGATGGTGGCAACCGGCAGTAACCATTTCACAACTTGGCATTATCTGTACCTTATACTTGTAGTTACTGTTGCAAATACATAGCGTGCTAGACTGCAGTTCCTGACTTGGGAGACAGTATTGTTATACATCTGTCAAACAGGTACTATAGTCTGTAATTAAACATATATACTGAAAGAGTGTATGAGGGTCCAGTATACCATCACAGTTACGGTTTTTCCTTCTGCTTTCTAATAAGGTGTAAACCAGATGCACATACAGATGCAGAATAAAAGTAAGAATAGAATAGTATAGAAGTCTAGAATAAAAGTAAGAAGTACTGTTCAATAGTGATTTTAACTATCTTAATTAACTTATTTAACTAGCTTGACAAAATAAAGCTACTTAAAATTATTTACAGTGAAGTTCATAGCAGATGAGTCAGGGCAAAAAATTCTTCTCTCATTTTATGTCCAGCTAAATGTCGTTTCATGCAAGTCTCAAGAGGATTTGTTGACATTTCCATTGATTCAGCACACAGTAATAGACAACTGCCTTGAAATTATTTCTTTGGAGGAAGTATCTTTTTGAATTTTTCCCATGTTTCTTAATTTCCTTTCAGCATTTTCATTTATGCAATTTATTCATTATTGTCAAAACATTGAGTGCATCCTTCAGGACCAAAATATAAACATGTCAATACAGTGGTATTTATTGCCAGAAATGTATTTGCCTTATGGTGTTGTTTCTTTTCTTTTGTATCATCTACTGAATAAATGAATAAATAGGTCTCTGGCCTTCATTGTTTCCGTACTCTTAGATGATGAGCCAGCTACGCAGCACTGTGCCTAGGAAATGTCAACAGTCTACCACTGATAGAATTCTCTGTTCTTCTAAGAATATCCAGGTTTGCATGTAAACGCTTAGGAACTCAAAGAAGAGCATATGTAGGTTTCTCCCAGCTGCCAATTCTTTTCATTTGTAGTGCAAATTTACTCACATCAAATTTTGATCTTTGTAATGCTGTAGTCTTACAATGCCAATATAAATCACTTAATTTCTGAAAAAGTGCAGCATCTCAGAAAATAAATTTTACTATTTCTGTGTAAGTCTTAACTGCAAGTTTATACTTTCCTACTAAGCTTTAGATCAAGATTAACACATTTAATTCACAGGGAGAAACAAATGAAAGAAAAATGTTGCCTAACTTTGAGATTTGTTACAAAACTGGTTGTCAAAATGACAACACAGATGTAGCTTTTCTCTATAGTCACTCAGACAAAATTTGGTAATTAGGTAGTAACTGGTGATCTAGCAGGATTCCCAAACCAGGAAGGTTTGGGAATGTCAAGGACACTTTGACAACTGCCTAAACTGTAGGAGGTTTCCAAAAGTATTCTTGCTATTTTATGTCGGGAGATGTTCTTGCTCATCTTCTAACTAGTAGAAGTTGCGTCTGTTTGAGTGTACGTTGACAGTGTTCATAGACAAAAATTGTGATTTAGCATGTCCTAGATTGCATAGGCTCCCAAACCATAGTGAAACCAATTCATAGACTTCTGAAGTAGTGTATACTAAAGCTAGGCAATATATGTTTCTTTTGAAATATATTTTAAATGAAGAAAAAAGAATAGTCTCCCAACAAGGGGGACTATTCCTTGTTGATAGCATGTTTTGCATATTTAAAATTGAAATTGGAGGATATTTAGGGTCATTTTTCCTACCATTCCTTCCTTCCTGCTCTTTTAACTAACTCCTCCTGCCAATAAGGGAATTTGCATTATATATGTAGTAAATAAACTTTATTATAATGCATTTAACTGCCTGAAGGAAATGATATTGAAAAAATATGTAATTTTTTTTTTATTTTACAAAAATTTTATACACTGTGAATTGGTAATACTTTCAATTACAATTATAATACTTTCAATTGGCAATATTTTCAAACTATTTTTTTAATTAAGTTTGGACCAGTATTAGCCTGTACTTTCTTGCATTTCTCTCCTTGACATAAATGTTTTGATATGAATCTTTGCACTTTGCTCTGCAGAGATGTCAGTCCTCACAGATATAAGTTTATAATTTAAGACTCTGATTCTAGCAAAATGAGTAATCTTTTGTTTTCACTTGTGAGGATTATCTGTCAATAAGTTGAAACAACATCTTGTACTGTGTAGTAAATATGTTACTTTATGTAGATAATATGTGAAAACTTCTTTCCAAGTAGTATGCTCTCCTTTTTTTGTTTTCAAGGACAGTGAGATAACACAAAAACAATAAAATAATTTGCAACATCAAACCAAGTTTCTGAATATTTATAAGAGATGTAACATAGGGAGAGATGAACCCAGTAGACTTTAATAGACAGCTTATTGTATTCAGATGTAAAAAAGTTGAAAAAGAATTGAAAATAATCAGATCTTCCTATTATTTCAATATATTACTTAGACTGAATTAAAGGCTTATCCCAAGTGAATATACAGACTGTTGGCTATTCTCTGAAACAAAAAGGGAAACAGCATATCAGGAGTCAGAAAGGCAGTTTTCTAAAATGTCATAAGAACCTAAATACATACAGAAAATACTTGTGCAGAAGAGTTCTCATAAAGTTATAGATCTTGAAAACTGGTAAAAGAAAAAAAAATTCAGTCTGGTGAATCATGTCAATCATCATATCTGCAGCCTCTTCTACAGAATTGAACTGCACAGAAGATAGAGACCAGAAATTATTTTCTTTCTCTTTGCATTAAATATTAGTAAAAAGTCAGTGTACTGAGAAGAAAAATATCTTTTTATTTTTCCTCATCAATCCATGAAGAAGCTGAAAACCATCTTAATTTATTTTGAAGGTGAAGCATCCTAAATAAATATGTCCCTTGAAGGCATCTACAACAACATAATACATTCAGCATGTAAATCTTTGCACCTGATAAGACACTATTCTTCCCTAGCTGTCATAGTTTTAGTTCGTTTAACAGCTGAGATTCCTGGTGCCTTTTATCAAGTTTCTCTCTAAAACTGAGCTTTAATTCATATGTCTAAAGTTTCCACCTGATGCCCTTAGATAATTTTTAATTTTAAAAGACTGATTGTCCTTGATCCTAGCCCATGTAGTAGATTTCAGTGAGATCGAATAGTCAGTTCTGAAGACAGAAGACATATATATGTAGGACCGTATGAATAAGGAGGACTGTATATATGAAGACCTTGCATGTATCATGTATCTAAAGTTGTATATGTTTGGTTTTGTTATTGTGATACACTGACAAATAGCAGTGTGGTTATAAGTGCAACTTTAAGGCACTAAACTAAAAAGATCTGAATGATACTGTTTAAACCAATTCCAGAAGTCTGGAATGCTACAGAATTCATCTGTAAAAATAGCACCACATTTTTTACTTTCCAGTGTTTCAAAAAAAGGCTAAACTTCATATGAAGAATTATCTGCTAGCTCTTCTTCAATGATTTCCCTCTTCTTTTTCACACTCCATATGTTTGATTTGTCACATATGAAAAAATATGCTAATCAACATAACCTCCTCAAAGTTACTGTGGAAACAAGGGTTCTTTGAAAAAAAATATTAATGTATTGCATTCAAAGCAAAGCTATACAACATTGGGCAAAATATTGGAAGCAGAACAGAATTACCAGCTGCTGTGTGTGTGTTGCAGAGTGGACCTTCAGGAAGGACAACTGCTGCTTCCTGGAGACCAGCAACTGTAAAGTTTCCTCTGGATCCAAACCATTCAGTCACACTGGATCTTGCTTTCCTAAGAACCGTGTCTGAATTAGGAAGATGTAGATGATCTGGAGGTGTTTTCTGCTTACAAGCTTGGCTTAGTCAGAAAGTTGCTAACCAAAGGGGTTGATCTGTAGCCCCAAATTTTGTGGCACAGTCAAGCTCATACCCACATTGCTCTGCCTCTTCTGAAGCAGAAGCTACATACCTGATCCCACAATTCATATTCCTCAACCTTGATTCTCCTGGATCCCATAATAGGGTAATGCTGTGCCGTTACTGGTGAATTTATTTGGGTAGCATTATTGGTGGATTTATTCACCTCAAAGCATCTGAAATTATGTTAGGTTTTCTTCTGTACAAAGAATTAGCATGATTTGTTTTTATATCCTATTTTAGTTGAGAGCTTATGAAAATTAAAATAGCAATGAGATCTTTTTTCTGGAAAAATGTTACATTATTTATACTCTCAATTATTGATATTCTTCTTTTTCTTCTTTTTCTACTTTTCCCTTTCTTTCAGTCCCCTTTTCCTTCTCATATTTCATAAGCATTAGGTCTTTGTTTGACAATTTAATTACACTATCTAAAACCAGACTATCTAAGGGTTGTGATCTGATCCTGGGTCTCAGCTGAGCCTCATAGTTATGCAAACATGTATTGAGTAAGCAGTAAGGAAGGAAAATATGACAAGTTTGACTTAATTTTCTTTTTGAGGTTTGTGGGTTAATTCAAACTTGGAAAAGGGCGACCTAGGCAGATCAAAACTGAAGATGATATTAATTTGACTCTGTGAAAGGAAATGGGTGAACTTTTTTGAGGTCTGAGCAGCAGAATTAAAGTGCAGAAATGATCATGCAATGCTATGGGAGCATGTAATAATGTAAGATGTAGTCGCTCATGTGACAGTGTGAATCCATTGTATTTCTTTTATCAATCGCACTTTCACCTGTCTGGATGTCGCTCACTGTATTACTTCCACCTTTCATCTAATTAATCCGTTCTGATGATACAGCCCCCTGTAAAAGGAAATCCTGTAACATTCAGAAATCTGATTTGCTCATAAAATAACTGACACGATTTCAGTTTGATCATTTTGTACTTTGAATGTGTCTTGTCAAACAAGTCTTAGATCGTGTCTTGACTCTGAATGATGCATCAAATTAGCATTAAATCACTGCTTGCTGATTCTCTTTTCAAAGTCTGTACTCACAGATCTGCAGCTTGACATGAAGTATGCAGTATCTGCCTTTAAAAATGCAGTGAGCTCAGTTCATATCTTTACTCTAGAATTCATTCCTGAAGGAGACAGTTTGGCTAAAGCTTTGAATCTCTTTTTGTATTGCTTATTTAATCTTCATAGCTAAACTTCAGATCAACTTAGACTTATTCTTGGGGGACCATACAAGATTCTGCATAAGTCTTACTATTATATGATTACCATTTTTTTAAACATTTCTGCAGAATTTTATCTTAATAGTAGCAGTAATAATAGTTTCTGGTTGTTATAGGATCTTAAACTCTTTATTGCACAGTATTTCCAGATTCTTGCACCAGAATTTTGCTTTAAGCATCACTGGAAAGAAGAGGACAGTGCAAGTGCTTGATCTGATGTTCTCTTGGATACCTTAGATATCAGTACATTAAGGTTTTCTTGGCTGAATTCATCATCAGTTTATGTATGAGTAGTCATTTAAGTGCGACCACAAATTTATAGGTTATAATAAGGAAAGGTTGAAGCAAAGACTTTGATAATGTTGATACATGAATCATTCTAGTTAACTGTATCCCAAATAAAACTTTGCCTAAAAACCAGTAGGTTTGATTTATTTTAGATCCTGTTTGGCCAAACCTAAGGAAAGTCTCAGATTCTATCATGGATCATCAGCTTCCTATATTTTAGAGAGCTATAAAAACAGAAATCAATAATTCAGTAATCAATAAATGATCAATAATAATTCAATTTTAAATTTAAAACCCAGAGATCAATAAAAGTTATGTACTCCAGCAGCTTGTACTGCTGAATTTTACTTCTGGCAGTATTTATGGATGAGTAACTTCAAGTGTATAAGTTATCCCATAGAGCTTAGTGGAACTTTCAGGTGCAGAAATTATTGCAGAATCATCATCATTTCAGAAGTTTATTTTGAACGTTGTAGGTAGCTTTTTGTATTTTAGGAAGTGATGTTAACCTGAGGTAGATAGATAGTTACTTTAGGAGTTGTCAGATAAAGTGAATTGTTACATGACAGCAAGGAGTGGCCTAGATGGCTGTTTTATGACTTTGTTTTAATAGTTTTTATGTAAAGTTTTAGAATTTTGTCATGAGACTATGCTGTATTAATTTTGGATGATAACTCCATTGAGATACAGTTTTAGCTTTAGACACTTTGTTTATAACCATATTGTGAAAAGGCTAAACCTACTCAACCATGCTATGTTGTTTTTAAAAAGCATGCCATCCAAGTGGAAGGGGATTGAGAGTATTCCTAAAGTGATGTTAAAATAATGCAAGTAGTAATCTGATTCCGCCTTTAGGACATTAATCTTTTAACAGTAGTATCAGCTAAAATTGGCATTGATAATTCACTCAAGAAGTGAATTTGCATTTGGCAGAAAATGGTTGGAAACATCTGCAACAAGTGCTCAAAACTGCTGTTCTGCTGAATGGATGTAGAAAATAGCCATAAAATTTCAGAAAATATTCATTAAACACAGTACTCATTAAGCAATTTGTGAACTCCACCAAATTAATTACACTACTAAGAAGTAACCTCAAAATACAGACGTTTTTTCCTTAGAAAACAGTACACAAAGAAAACCTTTAACAAAATGCTTTCGTATTTTCTATTTAATGGAAGATGTACAGGATTTGTTTTTCTTTTTTTATACATAGCTTTTAGTGAAGTTAATAGCACCTGCACTGTAATGTTCCTCATTATAAACCTATACATCTCTTTCAAAACCATAAAATGCTGTGAGAGCTATTAACCAGTAGTAGATTGCATTTATTAGGATCATGAATCCCTAATTTGTAATTTAGAAAAGTGCCAACTCTGTGAAGAGGTTATTTACTGGCAGGTGTATATATTTTGTATAAGTCTTCCTCATAAACCATTCTAACTTGTTTCACTGAGGAAATTATACCAATATTGATATTTTTCATCATAGAAACATCAAAACTTCACCCCAGTTTTTCTGAGAATGGTTTTCAACAGTTTCACGAGAAGAAAGTATATTTTTTCATGCCATACCTTTAGTTACATATGTAGTTTTGTACAAATGTTCATCATTTGTATGTATTTTTTCCAGAGAGTTTAAATTCCCACCCCAGAGTGAAGTTCCATCTCCTGGTATCTCTGTTTTTGCCCATAAATCAAACCAAGAGAGACTACACAGGCTGACATTCAAGAAATGTGACAGAGTTGTGCAGTAACTTAAAGTCATATAGAAATAGAAAGGCTGTTCCTGTGACAGTCAGTGGAGACCTTTCTTTAGATGCTTTACAGTTTACTAGATAATTTGGGCTTTTTTTTTTTATTTTTTTTTTTTTGTCTCTGCAGTTACAGACATTAGCTTTACTTGCCAAGGAGACACAACTCTGGAAAGACTGGAAAAGACAACTTAATGATGTAAACACATACAGTTTACTAGATGTACTCCTTAAGTGAAACTTGTCAGTCATCTTTTATAAGTGTGATATACAGGGAAAATAAAATTTATATGACCTCCTTTTGATAGTCAATAAAAACAGTGATAAGGAAAAGCATAATGTGAGTTTTATTAGGACATTTTCTATTAAAAATAATTTTAATGACAGTAAAAGTCAATACTGCTTGCTGAAATTATCAACATTATTAAATTTGGCTACTACTAGTAACTCATATTTGAAGAAAAATTTTAGAGGTATTGCCTAATACTATTTTTTTTCTCTTTTCAAGTTTTTTGCCAAGGTGACAAAACACAAAGATTCCAAGCAAGAGATTTTAGGCTTGTATTAGTCCAACACCGCACCAGAAAGTACTGTAAAATATTTACTACTGCTGCTGTCGGGCCCAGAGTAGAACTATATAATCCACCCAGAAAAAAAAAAAATCTCAAAATATTACTGTTTCCTAAATATACACAATTCATATTGGAATTATGTGTCTGTCGACCTAGCTCTTATTTTACAGCTTTATTCTTGCTTTTTTGCAGAGATTTCTATAGGCAATCATAGTCATTCCCTGTGAGTGCTGTAAATGATCACTGCTTTAGCTTGGAAAGCACTTCTGCTTTGGGAAAGGGACAGCAGCACAGTGCTGCAGAGCCCTCTTTGGTAGTGAGGACCTCAAGGCTCCCTCTGAGGACAGCCTTGCAGGAGGAGAGGGGAAGGAAGGGAGGAAAGCAGGCAAATTCACACTATTTAACCCGAGGCACCCAGGGAAGGCAATAGACAGTTCCATAGGGATGAGAAATCCTTAGGATTAGACCTTCAGATATAGTAATAACACCTGGAAGCACTGTAGCTGCGTCTGCATTGCAGTCTTGCACATTTTTAGGAGTTTTACTGTTGTTGATTTTTTACAGTTTTAGGGATAAAACGGGCAAAATCGTTTGAGGTTTGTACAGACATGCCTGGAGATTTCTTTAAATTTCTACCTGTCATTAATGTGATACTGTGGCTCTATCCATGCAGCAGAGGCCAGGGAGTGCCTTTATCTGAGTAGTTTCTGCGAGAAGGTACCAAGAGAGAAATGTATTCAAGGGGCTCTGAATTTGACAGGTGCTTTCGAGTCTTTCTTATACTAAAGAGAATAAGCACACACAACAATGACATAGTCTTTGCCTACTTTTTTTTCCAGCTCCATCTGCTATACATCCATGAGACAAGTATCCTCGTTGTATGATATCTGTCCATATTATGTCAGCTGAAATGCATGGAGTAAATAGGACTAGAAAGCGCCTTGTCATCTTTTTAGGAAATAGCCCACTTAGCCACAATGAAGAAGCATCTTCAAGGAAAATACAGTATCTATCAGATTCAGAATGTAGTTTTCTTTCAATAAATAACTAAATAAAATTTTTCGTTGTTGGTTTGGGTTTGGCTTTTTTTGTTTGGTTGTTTTTTTTCAAAAATTCTTGGCTGCAAAGTAATCACAACAAGTTAACCAGAGGACACTGCTGTAAGCAGCCAGTCAAAAGCTGTGATTGTACTGGACAAATGTGCTAAAAAGGCATATTAATAAGGGAACTGATTCTCTAAAGAACTGATAGAACCTTTCTAGCTTATTACTGTATCCTTGTATATTTAAATGCTTTGATTAATTCTGTAAAAGTGCACAGAAGCCTTTTATCTTTGCAGTCAAAAATGTCCATTCAAAAATATGGTTACATAAGAGAGGACTTCAGACACAGATCACTTCCTTTCAAGCTGCTCTTTAATCATAAAGGTCAAACCTTTAACATTAAAACACTTGAAGGGCAAGAAACTCTGTTACATTCAGTTATTGATTTTGAAGACCCTGACCCTTGCCAAGTATCACAGGCCATAGAGGGCATTGACAAAAGTACATTAATAAAAAGAGCTAAAAAACATATTCAATCTCTTTTCTGTCTAAATCCAATATAAAACCAAAACAAAACAAAGCAAACCCAACAAAAAACAACAACAAACCACCAAACAAAACAACAAAAAACCCACACAAACAAAAAAACCTGCCGTGTAGAACTAACAGCAGATTCAGATCTGAAGCACTTTTAGGAACAGTGTAAATCTGCAATTTTTGCAGCTAAGCTACTATCCTCTTCTCTAAAAAAACTCTCTTTTTCCTTTTGGGAGTGATTATTGTGGCTGGTTGATATTATGGAAACATAGCTTCTGTTAATTAGAGTTAAAAGTTTTCAGAGCATATGCTGTTCTATTAGAAAATATTGACTTGAAATATCATGACATTGTAAACAGAGGTTTGTTAGACTGCAGGACAGCCTGAGATCCCAAGCTTGCAGCATCAGCAGTGTAAGGCACACCTGCCCTTTATCCTCCTCCAGGCCAGGAGACCTCTTCAAGTCAAGGGCAATATCATGCCTGCTCTGCCAGGCTCCTCGAATCCAAAGTTCTTTGGTCTCTGAAAAACCTTATTGTAATTGATTGTTAAAATCATGGAACCATAGAATCATTTATTTTGGAAAAGACCCTTAGATCATTGAGTCCAGCTGTTAACCTAAAACTGTCAAGTCCACCATTAGACCATGGCCCTAAGCACCACACTACAAGTCTTTTACATACCTCCAGGGATGGTGACTCCACCACTTCCCTGAGCAGTCTGTTCAAGTGTTTGACAACCCTTTCGGTGAATAAATTTTTCCTAATATCCAATCCAAACCTCCCCTGGTGCACCCTGAGACTTCTTCCTCTTGTCCTATCGCCTGTTACTTGGAGAAGAGACTGACCCCCATCTTGCTACAACCTCCTTTCAGGTAGCTGTAAAGAGTGATAAAGTCTCCCCTCAGCCTCCTTTTCTTCAGGTTAAACAACCACAGTTCCCTCAGCTGCTCCTCACTTATGAGCTCCTCACTTGTTCTCTAGACCCTTCACCAGCTTCATTGCCCTTCTTTGGACACACTCCAGCACCTCAATGCTTTTCTTGTAGTAATGAGCCCAAAACTGAACGCGGTATTTGAAGTGCAGCTTCACTAGTGCCAAGTATAGAGAGACGATCATTTCCTTAGTCCTACTGGCCACACTATTTCTGGTACAGGCCAGGATGCTGTGGGCTTTCTTGACCACCTGGGCACACTGCTGACTCATATTCAGCCAGCTGTTGACCAACACCCCTGGGTCCTTTTCCGCTGGGCATCTTTCCAACCACTCTTCCCCAAGGCTGTAACGTTGTATGGGGTTGTTGCAGCCCAGGTGCATGACCCAACACCTGGCCTTGTTGAATCTCATACCATTGACCTCAGCCCATTGATCCAAACTATCCAGATCTCTCAGTAGAGCCTTCCTACCTTCAAGCAGATCAACAATGCCATCTGTCAGGATCTTTGTATGAAATAGGGATAAAGAATGAGCTCAAGCACTGGACCCAAAATCTTTTTGAGTGATTCAACTACTTTGCTCCCAGATTCATTCCGTACAGAGGGGATTTGCCCTAAGAAACATGGGTGTGATCTCCTCTGACCACATGGATCGATTACCGGCCCCTTTTTGTCTAGGGGTATAGCTACAGCCTTTGAATGCACATGGAAGGGAACAGAAACCTGACAACTTTACCTTAATGAGAAGCTAAAAGGGCTTCTGTCTCCTGTCATAGAAAACACAGAAACCTCAGAGGTTTCCAAAACTGGCAAGGTCTGAGAAAGCCTTGGAACTGTAACAGGAAAGAAACCACATAGTCTAGATTCAGGAAGCCTTCAAGACGTCCCAACTTCTGCTGAAGTGTGACAGCACTGTTGTATGAAGTACCTTCATTCCAAACACCTCCAAGCTTTAAGGCACACATACCAGCTGCCTCCCTCTTCTGAAGGATGCCTGTTAGTACAGTTTGCCTGAAAGACAAGAGCAACTGGACACCCTAGCCCATGCTCCAGGAGATCTGACAGCTGGTTATTAAAACTGAGAATCTGATAGCAGCAATGAACAAAGGATTTGAAGAACATCAGTCTACATTGCTGAATCCTGAGATTCCTAGGAAAATATCATTTATTGAAAATGTTTCAGAATTTCCTGCTTATTCATCAAAAGTTTGCCTATCAATGGTGTTGATAATAGAATGTCTAGTCTCATGCTGTAGCTGACAATATCCACAGAGAAACTTTAGATTCATATTGTTAATTAGAAGACTTGCAATTCAGAATATTTTCATTTATACTTTAATGCGTGGGGGGGGTCAGTACATCGAAGCTATGTTTTTCATGTAAGTGAATCAAAACAATCTAAAAATAGTCAAAGAAAGTAAATAGAAAAAACACGGTATAAGAAAACTTTCCATTGGCACATTCTCAGTGGAAATATGTACCTGTATTTCTTCCTCCTGTATCAGCTGGTATCCCCTATAACTGAATGAGTCATTTCAGAAGCGTGAATTTTGGTAGGAGTGGGTAGAAGAAGGTCTGAGTTTCTTAACTGTGTAAGATTTACTGTGGGAAGTCACAGAACATTCCCTTTTATACCTTTAGGAAAGAACTACATGCTTTTTTCTGTAATTCTATGCCATCCCCTCCCACGTGAAGAAGACGCCATTGGCAATGAGCAACTTGCAGAAACAAGGCAAGAAGATGCCGTTCTATGGTATCTTCTCCCACCTGGCCCATCAGAAGCAGCTGGGGATGTTTTTCCCCTAATCCTTGGGATTCCACTCTCTCTGAGTCACTGGAGAATATGCACAACTGCAGAATATGTACAAGAGTACAAAGCAATCTTTTCCTGGTTGCTACACATGATAGATAAGTAGGACTAATGAGCTATGAGGCTAAGCAATAGTATGATTGCCATCAAAAATAAGACACCCGATAATTCTCTGGTGCCCACACAGTCATCAGTCAAGTTGGGAATGGGCCGATCTTCCTTATTGCTGGGTTGCCAACATCCAGTTTTTCACTTTAGGTTTTTATATTGTCCTGTGTCAGTAGTTTTTCTCCTAATCCTTTAACTCTGACAATCCTGTCAGTGATTTTGCTTCCAGTACCTTGCTTGGCTTTAGCATGAACTTTCTCACACTGTAACAGGAATTGGATCTTGTCATGGTAAAATTACTGAACAGAAAATTGGTTCTGTTTTGCCTCAATCCAGGACAGATCTGTAAAACCAAGCCAAGGATGCACGATCTTGCACCAAACTTGGCTTACAGACTGTGAAACTCCTTCATGAGGGTAACAGGACATTATTTTTTGCATGTCTTTGAACTATCTTGCACTCAGCACTTTATCTGTGTGTTTTACTTGTGACCGTATTCTTAGTATACTTCTCGGGGGAAAAAAAAGGAAGGTTTTTTTTTTTCACTCTATAAGGTCAAAGACACACAAACTTGGAGAAAGTGCTTTGCTTTTTCGGTTATAACTTGTGTCACAGGAAGGCTGATGCTTAGGAGCTAGTAGGGGCAGTTTGTTCTTTACAGTTGTTGGTTTCAAACAGAAATGAAAGATACCAGCGTTTCTGGCCATGAAATTTTATGAGTAGACCTTGTACCAGTATGACAACTGGCATGAGATCTTCATAAATTATAGCCTCCCTTTTTGTACCCTCTTTTTTGAAAGCAGCTGGGAAAGAGATTAGGCTGAAGAGAAACTCAATAAAGAGCTATGGCAGAAGCACCATCTTACCACTGATGTACCCTTTATGTACCTTACACCTTGATTTACCTTGATCTAAGACCAGCACGATGCGTATCGTGATTGTCTTAGTGAACTGCTCCTACGGCTGGCATTGGAAGAAAGCATGCCATTATCAATCAGAAGATGGGAAGGTAGATTCACCTGTATCATGGTACAGTGAAAAGGTTTCCTTGGACTGACTGAAGCCATATGAATAAGAGAAGAGCACTGTGATTAAGGACTTTTAAACAGCTAAGTTTAGTATTTTAGAAGCATGGGTTTTATACCTGACAATACAGTGATCAGCAAGGGATCAGCGGGGCTGTAAAGTATATTTGATGGTGCAATCAAATGGCACAATTATACCTCGTGGAGCATTAACTTTTGCTACATGTATATTAGTAATGGTGTAACTATCTTAAGGACTTGTTTTGTCAGTACAGCATATTGAGTTAGCCTCAGGCAACTAACTCCACTCTGCCCTATTGTGATTGTATTTCTGTGGGTACATGAACTAAGTGGTGTAAATCTGTCTCTGATATATCATGTTGCAATCACATCCTTGGATTTCAGTGTTATGTGACAAATGTTGACTAAAATCTTTACAAATGCATGAATGTGTACAATCTCATGCTGTTACTTCAATATATAATAAGATTGTTCTGAGAGCAGCTGAAATACAAAGCTGCCTTGCACTGTGCTTTATGGTCATGGTAAAGGGATGTGCTGTTTGCATTCTACTTCTCGCGATAATGCTATATAAGATATTTCTGCTATTATAGTAGGGGACATCATAAACATCAAAAATCAGTTGTGGGGGTGGAGGAGTTGGCTGCCATTCCCAGGTGGGAACATGCTTTGAAACCAGAAAATTGCAGCCATGTAGCCAGTGAGATGAGGAAACTATGCAGCGCTGAATCACAGCCTTACCATTTGCTTTCCACAAGGCACTGAGCACAGCGCCGGTAGTACACTCCCCAAGAGGTAACTAAAGATTCTTCTCACAAACTGCGCTATCAAAACCTAATTGTCTGACTGTGTATGCTTGGAAAATAAAATGAACCTGAGTGTTGGAGTAGTGGTACAGCTTCCAGTAGTTTAGTTAGGAAGACTCTAGGGACTCCAGCTCTTTCTTTAGCATCTGTATAGTCCTAGTCCGAACAGGTCTGCCTTGGCCTCCGCTTCTGTAACTTATTACTGAGGGCTTCCCAAGGACAACAGGGTCAGGGCTTCTTGTAAATGAATGTTCCCTGTGGGACATGTAATGAAGAGACTGTTAACTAATTATCAGTCTGTTTGGAAGGCATTCATTTTTTAATTGACCTCAAAGCACTCAAGGAACAAAAGGAATCTGAGAAAAGATGATTTGGGTCCAAGGCAAACAAATGAGTCATTTTCTTTCATGGGATGGTTGCACAGGTTTATTGGAGTCCATTGAACATACAAGCTCTTCAAGTTCAATATTCTGTTGATTAAAATTAGGAGACTTGTGTCTGATGGCATGATCTGTATGTTACAGACAGCTTTCCCTCCCTTCCTTCAGCTGTCATTTTCTGTGCAAATGTTGCTCCTGTCATCACTTGTCAGGCCATTATTACAATGGAATTAATTTTAATTATAATCTGTTTCCTTTTAGTTTGAATAGGAAAGTTTCGATTCTGAGACTTGTATGTCAGGTGCAATTTTACAGAGGCTGCTTGCAGGGTTGTTATACCCCACAGAGAAGATAATTACAAAGTCAGAAGGAGCCTTAGGACTTTTTGGTTAGTGAACAGGTTTTGTCCAACAAAATGATATTTTAATTTTCACTGTTTGAGTATTGGCTGAAATGATGAAACTCATATTTCTAATTTAGTTTTAACTGCTAAATAAGTTAATGCAGAAAATGATACTGCTGTTTGGGGCTTGTCCTGGTTTCAGCTGGGACAGAGTTAATTTTCTTTCTAGTGGTTGTTGTGTTTCAGATTTGGTATGAAAAGAATATCAATAATACATATTGTTTTAGTTGTTGCCAGGCAATGTTTATAGTTTTCCAGGACTTTTTTGCAGCTTCCCTTAGAAGCTGAGAAGAAGCCTAGACAGAATGATGGAGTGGCCAATAGAGTATTCTGCACTATAGACATCATGCTTACTATATAAATCGGGATTGACTGGGCAATGAGTACTCATGAGAACTGCTTAGGATAGTGCCAATTCACTGGGTAGTGAGAGTGACTTATGTCATTATTATTATTCTGATATTAGTCTATTAAACTGTCTTTATCTCAGCCCATGAGGGTTTTTTTTTGACCTTTGCCCTCCTTTTCTCCTCTTCTTCCTACCCTGCTTGGGGGGAAAGGGGCAGGGTGAGTGAGCAGCTGCATGGTCTTAGCTGCTGGCTGGGGCTAAACCATGACAGGGTGTTTTTTCAACTTAAGAGAGTCAAGTGTTTCTACAGAACTGTTTTCTCTTTGCATATATGAGTGACAGAAGGGTATAAGTGTATTGGAGGAGAATAGTTTTCTATAATAGAAAATTCATAATATGATCATGAAGAGTTCTTCCATGCTCCTGATTTCACCAGTAGACCACTTAAATTGAAAAATTCAAAAAGCAGGTGTTCAGAATCATCACAACCAATACAGAAAAAAGATCCAAATCTCAAAACAGCGGGTAAGGGTTAAAGCCGAATGAGATTTTTGTTTCAAATCTATTCACCATATTTTTAAAATAATTGAAACTAATATATAAATCTGATTTGCCTTTGCTGCTGCTGAGGTGCACTACTCACTCATGTTCAGCTTATTGTCCACCAGGAGCCTAGGTCCTTTTCAGCAAGGTTGCTCCCCAGCCATTCAGATCCTAGTCTGCACTGGGCTATTTGGTTTTTCCATCCCAGGTGCAGGACTTTGCACTTGTCTTTGTTAAATTTTATGTTGTTGTTAAATTACACTCCCTTCACAAATGGCTCAATATGAACAAGTCTGAAGCAGATATTTCTAATTTTAAAAAACATGGTTAATGACAAAGTCCAATCACATTAATGTAATCTAGCCTTTAGGCTCTGTTGATGCGTACAGGGTGATCAAGTTTGAAAGTGCATCCTGATTTTTCCCCTTTTATTTATTAACATTTATCCATTGCTGGATTTATGAAGCAGTGGGTGACTGTATGTTTCTATTCTTACCATTCATGCAGTTAGTCCTACAATTCTGTCAATAGAACAATATCAGGTTTTTTTAGTTTATGGTTAGCATAGAAGCTATAAAATATTGACTGTATCAGAAAGAATTGTTTCTGAAATTGTTAAACTTGCAACATGACTCATAAAGAATTCTGGCTGATGTAAAATATTTTATGTGATCGTGCTTCCAGTTCTAATGATGTAACCAATGCTTGCATCAGGTGTTCAGAAAATCTGGCAGTGAAATTGCTAAGGGTAATGTATTCCATAGGGTTTATTGCTCTTTCAGATTGTATCTTCTCCAAGTAGTTAAAATACTCAAATCAATTTTGGCATTTTGATACACAGTAGAAGCATTTATTCAGTTTGAGAGTTGAGTTGCAATTTTTAAAGAATCTTGTGAGGTTTGTAGCATGTTATGGGGACACCAAACCGCAATATATCTGAATATAAAACAAGTGCTTTATAAATTGTTTTATCACACTTCAAAGCAACATGCTAGCAGGATTGCCAAATTTTACTGCAAAACTTGCCAGTTTGGATCATGTGAAGGCAGGTGTGAGATTACAGCTGTAATAAAACTGAAATTGAATACTGGTAGCTGAATTTGTAGTAGGCAATTGATTTATATAACATAAGCCACATGAGGAGAGATATGTAGGTCAGCATCTTCAGCTGGAAATGGTGGTTAGAAGAGTTGTGGTAGGTCGCTGGGAACTGCTGAATTAATACTTATTTAGTCTGGCAAAATGCTGGTGCAGCGTAAGTACATTCTGTCAGACTTATCTGGGGAGACACCATTTACAACAAGGAAAAACTAGTCAGTTATATCCAATGCTACTTGTGCCTTAAAAATCTTTGCTAAAATTAGCATAAGAACGTAGACCATATGGAGTTTCCCGGGGCAAGAATTAGTACATTAGCTGTGAGCTTATTTTCAGCCTGCAAAATACTTAAGGTGTGTAAATACACAAATCAGTGATTAAACTCCTTTTAGAGTAACAGAACAATATATTACAAAATGCAAATGGTAAATGATCCTGTTCAGGGAAATAGAGGCAACACAATCAGATATAGCCTGCAGAGTTATTTCCAATCCAAGCAGTCTGTTATATCACAGATCTCCAAAAAAAAGAAGGAAAAAAATCCAAAATAAAGCACACACCCCTTAATTAAAACAAAATAAACCCCCAAAATACCACACGCCCCTACTTTTGTCTTGAGAAAATTTTGTCTTCTTTATTTGTACAAGGAGTGAACAAATGACCTGGCAATTCTAACATGAGCTGGAGGTTTAATAAGAACATAATATGGCAATCTCTGCTTTTAATGGAAACGCACATTAAGCATACAGAAATAACTGTTGGTCAGAGAGATTCCATTCGCTCTTCCCAGGAAAGGGCCCAAGTTTTTGTCCAAGTTGTGAGCCTTTGGAGACTGCAGCCAGTTGTGGTCATTCCAAACATGCTAGGGCTTATGAGCCACAATTTCTAAAGACTTCGTCTCTGCAAACTATATTTGAACCTGTTAGACCTATAAACACTCCATTAGGATGGAGCAATGGAAAATGCTTTTGCTCTATCTGACCTGAGCCTCCAGTGCAGGAAACAGAAGGAGGAAAAGAATCTTGAAGCAGAATATGAAGACTAGCACAATATTTACATTATTATTTCTTTCTAGCAAAAGCCAGGGGACAAGAGAAGAACTAGAAATGTTGTCTTTAAAAAGCTAATTATAGTTTAGCAAAGCTTTTTGATGAAGGTGGATGGTTAGTATAGATGGTTTAGGAAAATACATTGTTAGGACAGGAAAGTCATGAGGTAGTTCTGATAAATGTAAGTTTCGTATTTCAGCAGTCAAGAGCCTCATGAATGAATGAAGATGCAGTGAATTAAACAGAAGAAACTTAATGAAAATACACATAAAAGAAATAAATGCAGTAGGAATATGAATGAGTTTGTAGCAGGCAAGGTGGGAAGTAGTTTCTGTGGAAAAGAGGAAGTAAGACCATAAATAAGTGAGCGAAAAAATAATATAGCTACAAAAATGACTACTATACTGAGTTCAGTATGCTTTAATTTGTCATAATTCTCAGCATAATATAATGTTTTAAAAATCTAGACCCATGGCTGTTACTCATGAGGTACAGTGCCTTGATGATTAGCGTTAGTTTAGTTGATAGTCTGGCAATTAGGGAAAACAGAATCAGATAAAAAGAAAAAAAATATAATGAAGAGAGGAAAGAAAACTGAATTTTATAAAAATTCTTGAGTGCAACAGCACTAGAGAACATTATCATTATGGAAACATAAACTACCACTGTGGCTGGAACTGGAACAGTAGGTCTACCCAGTGCTTTCCAATGAGCAAAACCCCCTAGGTTTATCGAGGAAGGGGGTTAAAGACATTATGGATGGGTTTGTTTTTTTTTTTTATTTAATCAAGTACATGGCACTGCTTCTGCAGGCACAATATTTCAGCTTTCCTTGTCTTTCTAACATCTAATAAAACCTCAGAACATTACTGTTACTAAAATAATTCTTACTCTGTTTTATTATGGTACCTCCGCCATCACGCTATCTGTTGAATAGTTTCAGTTTAATGTGACAGCAATGTAGAGGATAAGGCAACTATTATTTTGCCGCTGTCATTTATATTTGACAGCAGCTGGCTCACCAGTCCATGTATGTGTTGTTTATGGCTTAGATGCATGATGTTGAGAATGGAAAGGAATTAATATATTGTGTTGGGAGGGCGTAGTAGACATGGGAAACAACACTTACAATATTTTGATGGTCATGAGGTATCTCTTTTTCCTGGTATATATAGTGTTTTATATCATGGTGCTTTTGGACATGACTGGGACTTGTAGGTAGTACTGCCTAACAGTAATGAAATGACTCTTCCTGAAGATGTATAGCTGTGAGTGTTTAGAAAGTCTTGAGATTGCTAAAAGAAATCTCATAATATTATAGTTCATATATTATGAACTCTGGCAGAAAAAACAAATTAAGACAAAGGTAATGGGTCAGGGTTGAGGAATGACTAAATTTCAAAATAAAAGACTTCATTCAAAAATTGAAGCAAAAATTAGAATAAGGTGAGGGCAAACTGAAGACGATGTTTATTCTAAGCATGTGCAAATCTCTTTTTGATGTTGTTTTCAAAATGATGCAGCAGCTAAATGCATTATACCCCTGGGAAGCATAAATCTTAGGGCCTGATTCTCCTCGCTACATAGTAAGAATGGTGAAAAGTAGCCTTAAAGTAGGTATAAATTTCATTTAAATCTTCTTTACGGCTCAGCGGTGGTAGAAAGGAGCCTCAATATAAATGAGAATCAGGTCCCCAGTATTTATTTAACCCTTGGGCTTTGTATATCATTTTATTTGCACCTCTAAGAGATTTGCAGAGGGATTTTTAATCAGGATTCAGTGTACAGAAAGCTAAATGTTTTCATTGCCTTACAAGTAACTTTAATCATAGAGGCACATCATTCTTTTTATTTCTCAAGAGGGAATGGTAGAATTTCCTGCCTTTGTACAAACTGAGCTAAATGTTTCTGACACTCATAGTACAGTGTCAATTGGAAATTCACATTTCATGTAATAACAGACCATTTTAATTTCATGAGCTAAAGAATTGGTTTCCACTTGCAAATTGTACCGAAGAAAGCAATATTGTCAGAACTAGCACAGTGCTTCGAGAGATAAATCTATTGAATTAAATAAGAGGCTTTCATTACCTTTTACATTGCATTTCCGTATAACATAAGCATTAATTAAACTCTTCATTGCTTTCCTATTCAGCAGAGCACTTGCTCAGTCTGACAAGAAATGCTGCCCAAGAAAAACATTGGGCACCCAAACACAGTCATTAAAACACACTTACTCAAGCAGAAGGGAAGGAAGAGTAGAAGGGAGAATGTTTTGGTGTATTTGGGCAAGTGGGAACTATCTACAGAAATACATAATTTGTCTATTTTGGTTTTTGACAGCAAGACAGCTCCAATAACTTGTAGCAGGTCATCTCACTAGGTATTTCTCCAGGCATTTTGAATACAAACAGGAAGCAAGCAATTGTCTTTGAATTTTTAAGTATATGTCTGTTTATGAGGAAGGCTCCTTCAACACGAGGAATCACTTTTTGGCATGAGACAATTCTACTTTTTGAAGTATCAAAACGACTCTGCAAAGTGAGTCTCCCCTCCTGTGTAAGGAATGCCCAACAATGCAAACTTGTTGATACAGAGTGTTTCAAGTCAAGTAGTCAAGCCTTAAAGAGCTCTTTGGGTAGCCCACCTTCCTTAACTGAAGAGACATGATGTATATTTAGTTCTGACTGATTTCTATCTGTATTCAGATATTTCTAATTCCCTTTTTTCTTGTGTTTCCAGGGGAACATTTGAGAATCTGCCCTCAGGAGTATACGTGTTGCACCTCAGAAATGGAGGACAAGTTAAGCCAACAGAGCAAACTGGAGTTTGAAAACTTAGTGGAGGAGACAAGTCACTTTGTACGCACAACTTTTGTATCCCGGCACAAGAAGTTTGATGGTAGGCTGGATACAATTTACTTATTTCCAAGGTTATGGGATTTAAAAGTCAGTTATCCATAATAAATTCCAATGTTCTTTTCTTTACAATTAGGTATAACATTTAAAGTCATCAGTTTGGCTAAGATAAGGGTTAACTCACAGCTGGTATGCTTACCAGCCTTGTGAGTATTGCCTTTAATTACAATGACATCAAGAATCGGACTGCTAAGCGCCTGCAGGCTTGGCTAATGTTGAAAATAGTCATTAGGTATGCATAGAGAGGTTTATAATTTTTGTCTCCTAGTTTCAAATGCAAAATTTAGGTTTGCAATTATGTTCACTGTTGCAAGATGAACTGTGGATCTGCCATGATTTTTGTTATTGCAAAACAGGTTGTTTGTAGTCTGCCTTTCTGTAAGGCTTTAGTTTTTTCTTGCATGATTTTCTTGTGATGTACAGAGTCCCTTAGAGGGCTTCTGGCTTCCAAACACTAAGGCTTCAGTTGCATTTGAGAGAGATTGTCATGCAAACCACTTAAGCAGTATTGAACACATCTTTTGTACCTAGAAAGAAATGGCAAGGATAGTTTGGGGATTTTATTTGTTTGTAATCAGTACTCCAGTCTCTTCTGGTCTTCAGCTTTGGTAAGATCTTTGTAAGATCAAGGGTTTGTTGTCACAATTTACTAAATGCTTGTCTGTAATAATGAACATTAAGCAGTTTTATGATTTACAAGTCACACTGTATGAGTTTTTCTCGTAAACTGCAGATTAACAAAGAGTAAAAGAGCTTCAGATTATTCGGTCATGGATTTATCTAAATATGAAATCTTTATTTGTGTTGAAAGTGTCCCCCTGAGCATTTCCTGCGTATGTGTAAGATGGAAAGGGTCTGGCACTAAGAGTTGTAAATCGGCATTGCAGAGAGGATTGCAGAGCTGCATCTTTGCATGTAGGTAGAAAGCCTGCAAACAGGTGCAGTAAAGCTGGCTAACCTCAGGTGACAAGGAACATGCACACATGTAGGAGAATGGTAAAATGGTTATCCCTGAAGTTGGAAATTTACTTTGAAACTCTGAGGTCGCATTCAGGAAAAAAGTGAAGAAGTGTGTAATTCCTTAGGGTAATTCTGTATCATTCTCTTTATCCAATTAAATTTTAATTTTTTTTTCTAATATTGATTCTTTCAATATAACACAGAAGAGAAGATGAATTATAAAAGGAGGGAGTGGGAAATGTATAATATGAGGATGAGCTGGAGAAAAGTCCCCAATAGCAGATCAGATGCTAATACTATTTAGATAGAATACTATCAGATGCTAATAATATTTAGAAAGTGTCCTTACTCCTTGGAAGAACTGCAGTGTGGATGATTCTGCAGTGCTCTGCATTGTGATTGCTTCCTTTTCAAGGTGAAGTTGGAACCTTTTGTGTACTGGATGTTCAAAATTTTACTTGTCTTTGAAGGACCTAGAAAAAAATCCAGAAGTTGTGTGCAGTATTACAAGATGAGTATACAAGCAGAACAGCCATTTCAAACCGTCTATGGCACATACGGGGCTTTTGTCTTTTTCTAGGAAAAAAAATAGGATTATCACTGGTGTTCAATGAGCAATGCAGTTTACTGAAAACGCTGGGCTCATTGACCACAGAGCTCAGATGGCACCTTCTTAACTCTTTGGTGACTTTATGGTTTTTTATATTGCAAAGAACTTAAGCACATTATGGCTTTTTCAGTAGCCTGAAATTCTGTATCTTACTACTGACAGTAAGGTATATAGCTGAAAGTCCACCAACCTGTTGCAAATACTGCATTCTGGGATTCTTATGGATCTGCTCTGCAGGAAGTTGGATTAAATGACTAAGTGCTTTCTTCCGGCTTATCATTGGTGTTTTAAAGGGAATTTGCAGTGTGAAGTCCTATCAAAGAGCATTTGAACTTTGTGTATACTTTCAGTATTTTAATGTTATTCTAAAACTATTCAGAAGTTGTTCACTTATATGGAAAAATGCTTAGTCTTTCTAGAAGGGAAAATAAAGTAACAAAAAAACATGTTCACCTAACAGGCTCTCATTCAGTATAAAACCAGCTTGATTTGTTCAGTTTAAAATAGAATGATGCTTGTCGGTATAAAGTAAGTATTGGATTGCTAGATTAGATAGTGTCAAATTTTAACTCTCCAAGAATAATCTTTTTTTTTGCTGTTGTTTAATTAGGTACTTTGGTTGTACAAGGGAGTTCTGATACATGATTCTGCCATTTGGTGCTAGTACACCACAAATAACAAAACAAATACAGCCAATTCTTATGATTTTATGGACGTTATGTACCGGACCTGTGTTTATCAAGAGCAACATATCTAAGCAATAGAACATATGAAAATTTAAGTAATGTTGAGATAGAGGGTATAGTACCATTGCTCCCATGAGGAGTTAGTTTAAACTAGTGTTGATGCCAACCTCTTTGTTTGTTCAGACATTTATATAATTTTGTGAATTCTTGAATGGGACATGGAAGGTCTTTTAGATTTTGTAATTTTTTTTCTGCTGTATCAGGCATGTTTTAGGGTAATGTTAATCTTTGAAACATAAGATCTTCTAGGGTTGTGTGAAGTCTTTGTTGAATTATGATCTGACCTTCATATGCATTCTTGCTCGCTTTCTGTCGCACAACCTTACTCTTAAGCATAGATGGAATGATTTTATGATTTCCATTTTGAAGAGGTAATTTGAGGTCTGTTTTCCTTTTCAGGATTTTGTCCCAGATTTCTATTCATGATCTAATCTATAAGAAAACTCAATCTGCTGTAATTTAAACATTGTCTCTTTAGCCTTGGGTAAGACACACATTCTTACATGGAATCACAGAATGAGAGCATGGCTGAGATGTTAAAGCACCTCTGGAGATGGCCTAGTCAGTCTGTCCTGCTCAAAGCAGGGTCAGCTACCACAGGTATTCCAGAACCACGTGCAGCCACATTTTGAATATCTCCATGAATGGAGACTCTACAGCCTCTTTGGGAAACTTGTGCCAGTGTTCGACCATCCTCATAGTAAAAAAGTGTTTTCTTGTGTTTATGTGGAATTTCCTGTTGTTTTTTTTTTTAATTTGTGCCCATTGCTTCTTTTTCTTTCACTGGGCTCTGCTGTGAAGAGCTTGGCTCCATCTTTAGTTTCCTCATCAGCCACTTATACTAACTGATGACATCCCCCTGAGCCTTCTTTTCTCCAGGCTGAACAGTTCCAGCTCTCTCAGCCTCTGCTCATATGAGAGATGGTGCAGTCCTTTCATCATCTCACTGCCCTTTACCAGACTTGCATCGGTACATCCATATCTATCCTGTACTCGATACACACCTAGACCCATCACTCCAAATGTGGCCTTACCAGTGCTAAGCTGAGAGGAAGGTTCACCTCCCTCAGACTGCTGGCAGTGTTCCTACACCATTTCTGTCAGTTTTACATTTCATTTTACCTGAAGTGCAGTACTTTTCAAATCTCTACAAGAACTAATTTCTGTAATAACTGTAAGCAGGAGAAGCTGAATATGAAATTCAAAACAGAGAACTTCAAAAACTATTAAACATTTTGGAACCAGCTGTGAGCAGAAGAAATGGTGCCTTTTAACTGGCAATCAGTTTTTGCATCCTAAAGCTGTGTACAATCTTACTAATTTCTTATTCATTTGTCCTCCACATTTCTAAGGGGCTGTCACTGTGTTGGGACTTTTAACTACTCCATTCTTCTAGAATCACTTTTTCCAAAGTGTTTTATTCCTTATAGTATGTAAGCTTCAAAGTTGTCTCAGTCAAAGGTCTGACAATAGTATTTTTCATTTAGTTTCCATATTCTAGACAATCGATGTGCATTAGCATGAGTCACTAGACAACACAAAACTAGCTGCCAGCTTTTTCTTGGCTGAGCCATATGTGCAGATGTTTACATCTGTGTTGCCCACATCTGTATATTTGCCATTGCATTGCCATACTGGATGGTCGTTTAGAAAAATCAGTATCTGGAATTTCACTAATGGGTGCATAAGGATCCAGAAAGTCTTCTCTTGAGAATCTTGCCTAAGAAAGTAAGCCATGAAATTAGAAAAATTCCTTTGAAGCAGTAGGTGCTCAGTGTTCCTAGGAAAGAATGCAATTCCTTTTTCAGCTATGGGACTTACAAAGCTTTCCAAAAACTAGGAAACAGAACAAATAACTCTTCCAGCAGACAGGAAGCGCATAGGAAGTGAAGAGTTCCAGCAGATACAGATTTTTGTTTTAACTCAAGCCTTTGGGTAGGACTAATCCAAATAAGCAGACGTGTAATGATCAGCTGTTTCCTGTTTCTAGCAATAGACAAGCAATCATGCTCTAATTCTTGGACCCCCACTGTACACCTCAAAGCAGCTTAAAATATACTATGATCCTGGTGTAGCTGTAATAGTGTCATCTTATTATCAATGATTCCTTTGCAAAGTGGCATTGCTGAGCAGCTGTTTCCCAGACAAGCCAATTTCTTTTAAGTATTGTTCCATCAGCAGCCGAAACCAGCCCTACCAGAAAGTTTTGTAATCAATGCAAATGAGGAGACAAGTAGCTGTTCAGTGATGTTTTCTCACTAATCCTTTGAATAACTATAGGAAAATTATAGCAAATAATTTTAATTTAAGCTAAATAGATCTGAACCTAATAAAAGGGACACTGTCTCCTCATTCTCATTAAAAAATTACAGTAGTAGTCTTGGTAATAGTGTTAAAAATGAAAGAATGTCTAATAATAGCAGTCATGAACTTGAATGGATATGGATAGCCTTCTGCAGAACGTGTAAGGCATGATGCCATTTAAGAAAAATAACCTGAATAGCGTTAAGAACCAATCTGCAGCCGCATTGATCTATCTTACAGGGTCATCATTCCCCATGCTTCATTTTTTTACAGTCTAAGAGAACAGTGATCCATACCCATTAGTGCTGCTTATATTTCTTACAGTCATTACCAGCAATAGCAGTGTACATTACAGGGCAGGAAAGAAAGTTTCAAAGATAATCTCCCAAAACAATACCTGCAAGAATAGTTACTATCCCAGACACCCTGTATTCTCTTTTTCTTTTCTTGCACAATTTCTGAAAGAACGTGAAGCAAAGTAGTGGGTTTGAATTTTTCCTTGATACTTCCTTGATTGATATTTCCTTGTGTTTCGTGGAGCTGCTTTCCAACAAAGTAAGAACTCTTCAATGAGATGCAGTCTTGTAGCCGCATATAACTATCTCATTAAACTTGGCCAAAAAAAGCATGGAAAGTAAATAAGGGACTTCCTAGAAGTTGGAATACACCGAGGTTCAGTTGCATGGCCAGCGCAAGTCTTCTGCCCTCTGCTTCCCAGTCCTCCCACCCTTGCTGCCCAGCCTGCCAGCCCAGCTTGAGCACAGCTTGTGCCTGGAGCTGCACTGACCTCCATGGACTTCTGCAGAGGAGGGGGAGTGCAACAGCACAGGAGCCCATTTGCACACTGGTGGTGTCCTGGTTGGCGGGTGAAGGATGGACTTTCAACAGGATATTTTTTTCATGCTTTGCTTACTTGGAATGAGAAAGGGCACTGTTTTCACAGGAAGATTTTTGTTCTGGTTTTGGTTTTTTTTTTTTGTTTTTTTTTTTTTGTTTGTTTGTTTGTTTTTTTTTTTTTTTCGGAAGCAGAGAATCAGGAAGGTCTGCCTTTTCCACCGAGCTGTTTGGGAGGCAGAAAGCTTCTAAGGAACGTGGGAAAGTCAAACAGATATAGCATAATCGATGTGCCTCATGCAACTACTCATATTTTTCTAGTGCTGCCATGTCTGAACATAGGCTTCACCAAAGGAAAGCTGTGATACCAGGTATTTTATTTTTTAGTTCTGGGCAAGGTGGTTTTGTTTTCTTTGTTCATGTAATAAGATTTCAGTGTCGCTTTGTAATGTGTTTCCCATCAAATGCAGAATCCACTGCAGGACAGGTGGCTTTTTAAAACTCTGCAATGGTTTGGCTGTTTACAGTGCTAGCAGGACCACAGATTCCATATAATTCATCTACTGTTTTAACACACTACATAACTTCTTCACTTGCCAAAATACAGGTCTTAAAGCAGTTAGAAGTCTTAAAAAAAGAGGTAACATCTGCTGGCTTGTAGTATGTAACTGCTTGTAAGCCCTCATTGGACAGCTGGTGCAAGTTTCTAAACTTTACAGAGTTCCTTGATAAAAGATTCCTTACCTTATATTCAAGAGGAAGCATTGATTTGAAAATAAAATATTCTATGCCTGGTTCAAATCCTATCAGAATCGATAATAGCCTAAGAGGAATCTGTTGCCTACTAACAATTTCAGGGTCAAATCCTGTAAAATTCGTGCTGAGATTACTGTTTAGCATTATTTCACATATTATATCCAAATTTGTTTGTAAATTACATTAGCTCAAAATAAATTACCCAAAAAAAAATAGCCAAAAGAGGAGAGGCAGGAAACCTAGAAATTTGGAAAGGAAGAAAAACTTGGAAAAGAAGGATTGGACATTTTCCAGCCAGGTATGCAAATTCCTGTAATCTGGTCAAATCCTGTACTGAAGAGCACCGCTGTGGGACCTGGTGTCTTCTGCATGCTCCCTGCGGCTGGAAATACACTTTGTACATTTGGTTGATTTATTCTCTCTGCTCTTCCACAGCTTCATTTGCTAAGTACAGCTGGTCAGTGGAGCATATAATCTTCTAACCAGCTGCATCAGGTTTACGATGCTGCAAAGTGAAGGACAAGCTGCTGCCCTGTCCTGGAACAGGTGGAGATGACCCACTCTCAAATGAATCTTGTTAGAAAACATGTTGTCCAGGTACAGCCAAATCCAAGCAGGCTTTGAGAGGGTGGGGATCCAGTGCTTTTCCTGTTAAACAGAAAGCACAATTTGCCTTGCTGAATATTAGATGTCCACAGTGTAGGGTAATCCTGTAGGTTCCCTTGGTAGTCGATAGGGAATAATAGGTGCAAGTCAGGCTAGTCTAAAGTTTACACCTCAAATAGGTCAGGAAAAATCTCTCCCTGAAGTGTTTATTTCTCTATATTGATTAGAGAGGGTGTTTAGCCTATACTGTGGACTTACTTAAACATTTGTTCAGATAAATTCTACCCCAAGGAAGGGAAGAAAGGAGTGAAACATCTAAAACACTCTTGACGCTCTCTATGTGCTTTATTTGCCTCTTTTGCAAAAATAATCCTTTCTATTTTTTTTTTTTTTTGTACTATTTTGTGGGGGAAAAGACATTAAAAATATTGAGGGAAGTAAGCACTATGGCAGTCAGTTATTATTTTATGCTGGTTGAAAGAAAAATGTCATGTTGAATGCAAATGACATTTAATCTTCACTGAAGATCTGAATAGTATGCTTTTAATATTTTATGAAGGAAATTGTTTTCTAAACTTAAGCGTCCAAGCCTTAAAAATACTAACCCATAAATAAAATTACTGACTTAAAAATACTAAAAATCCTGTGATTAAAGATGTTTCACATGCATATGGACAAGAATAGGATTAATAAGGACTCAGCCTCAAGTCCATAACACTGATGAAAGACATCAGTCTTCTGATGATCAGCTGTCAGAGGATCTGTTGCCCATACCTGATTCTTACTGTGAAGGTTGGTGCTCACCTGACACACAACAAGGACAAAACCACGCTGTAAGAATCAAAAATAGGGACTGTATAAAAAAAAAAGAAGCTACAAAACAAGTGTATTCATACATAGTGTCAGCACCCTGGGCAACAACAACTGTAGCCTTATCGTTTCTCATTTGTTGTCCTCAACCCTCATTAAATGATGTGTTTTAGATTAATATCTTGACTGTAATACACAGGCATTGTAGTCTTTTTGCTGCCCTTCTTCTCTTAATTATTTTGCCTCTGTGTCCAAACAACTGGGAAACTGAAAACAAACTTAAAATAGTATTTCATGAAAAAGGATCCTGGAATATTTGAAAAAAGATTTTGTGCATCTCTGCTTGTCTAAAAAGACTTTTTAGAGTTTATTTTAAATTAAAGTTTTCTTGTTTTCCTTTTACCTCTGCTCTGTGGTTTATAATAAAAAATATGAAAATGGCTCTTTTTTTGGGAGGAAGGTCATAGGAATGTCTCTTTTAGCAGTGAGATCTTTTAGAGAGAGCTTGCTATACCTCAGTTCTGACTCTATACCCATAGCTGAAGGGTAAAAATAAAGACATGCTGCCTACGCTTCCATTGTGCAATCTAGATGCCTGTCTGTGTAGGTGCTGGTAGAAAGGAGTAGCTGTCGGTGTCTGTGTGGGCAGCCCCGCTCAGTGCAGGTGAGGGATGACAAATGCTGTGTGGGCAAGCTGGTTAGAGTAGCACCATGCTTGCAACCCAACTGTTGTCAGATGTGACACCGCCGTAACTAGCGCAGTTGGCACTGGCCAAACCGCTACAGACAAAAGAAAAAGCAGATCGTCAAGATGCGAGCCCTACTAGATTATTCATATTGCAGGATTTCTTGCTTGGTGGTACTGTCCGTGAACATTGAGATACTGTTTCTGAAATCTTGAGACTTAAAAAAATATATAGCTCAATAGATAGAGGCACTTATATAATTGAAATATTCCAATTTTCCTAAATATATCAGAACACTAAATTTTACTGATTCTCCATAAATTTTTTTGATGGATTCTTTTTTTGCCTGTTACTGATACAGTACCCACTTTTTCACTTGGGATATTTACATAAACTGGGATGTTTATTTTCAAATTTCCCATCTTTTTGAAATTATACTGAAATGGTTTTGCTTAATGTGTTTCTTGTATATGCACCACATGCTCAGTTTACTCTGGAGTATGTATAGATTCATTTACAAGATTTATCAGAAAAAAACTCTCATCTTCTTCTAGTTGTAACCTGTGTGCTTCGTGCATTCAGGATGATACATCAGTGAAATGTCAGATGAATGTTTTAGCAACGTGCAGTTGCCCATCATTAAAAGCAGTGATATTGTAAGGGCAATGCATAAAACAGGAGATTATCTGGGGAAAGGAAAGAGAGGTAGGACCAAAAATATTGTGCCATAAACTATCTATTATGACTATAACAATGTAAAGAACAGTATGTATCTTACAAGAGCAATCTTAGGTGGGTAACTTGATGCAGCTGTTGTGGACGATAGTCTTCATATTAGTGGAGAGACAGATGGTGGACACCATTGCTACTTCAAGTGTGCTTTGAAGATACACTGAGAATTTTAATAAAATGAACAACAAGCCTTAAGGTCTGAAATATATCTTTTTTAATATATGTCAGGTTATAAATTTAACATTCTTTACTGAAATTATGTACTGTGAATTGATACTTTTTTGTGCTGTCATGGGAGCATCTAGAAGCCATTTGCTATTTCTGAGTTAGAGAATTAATCAACACACAGCTGAAAGGCTGTCCTTGCTCTTGAAGAGCTACATTCATAGTGAAAACATCAGACATATGTGAAGCAGGAAGGAGGTGAAAACAGCTCATTTCAGTAATGTAGGACATTTTCAGTCAATGAAATCTCAGCAAGATTATGACCAAAAAAAGGAAACAGGAGTTAGTTGTTGAGCACTAACTTCAATGAGTGGGTACAATGTATGTGATTTTTTTTTAACTCTGGTAACGGCAGCTCAACTAAGCTGGTACTAAAACTGCTCTGAGGAAATGAATTCTTTGTTACCTGCTTTTTCCTTCTTTTCATATTGAAGTGTTTTCATAGGGCTGTGCAGCTTAAGGAAGGCATCAATTTATACATAGTTGTGTAAATTTGAATCAAAGTTTGGTAGCACCATGGAGTAACTGCTAGAAGATGAGATGATCTCTGCTTGATTTGAACTATTTTTTGGAGCATGTAAAATCTCTAGAGAGGAAAAATACGACAAGCTTGTCGGTGAAGGAATACAGACTAGGAAATTTACTATTTTCTAAGGGCAATTAACTATTAAGACTAAGTAAATAATGAATGTTTGGGATGATTAATTTTCAAAAGCTGGAAGCTATGGCTTGAAGGAAACACTTTGTTTCAATCGTGACACAAAACAAGAAGCAAGATTTGAAATTGAAATACGTATTTTCATGTCAACAAAATGCTATACAGATTTAGTTCTGAATTTCAGTAAATTCAAATATTTTTAAGAATTTCAAATGAATGTTAAAGGTTCTTTTCAACTGAAAAATCCAACATTTGCATTTATGATGAGCAATCAAATTATTATTTTTTTGCAATAGTATATTTTATGGCACAGTGAAATTCTATGAAGCATCAGCACTGCATTTTTTTTTTAAATTAAAACTAATTTTACAAATTAGTTTTACTTGTAAAATTTTACAAATTAGTTTTAATTGTAAAATTTACAAATTTTACAAAATTAAAACTAATTTTACAAGTTTCTGATGTTAAGACTTTGATCAGCTTTACAAGCAAACCTCAAACACACACCGGAAAGTAGCAGTTTTTCAGTGTCTGCTGTTGTATATATGTTCATAACTTTCCTGACACTCTTACAAGTACATAACATATTCATTTAAGCTCATTAAATAACTTGCAGGAGAAACCTGTCTCACCTTCTCTGGTGCCTAATGAAGCTTCAATACTGGCCATGAACTGAAGACACTTCTAGGCTATGAGGGGTGGATCCCAGAGTGTCAGAAATCTCGGGATTGGTTTTGGGTTCTACTCACACCCAGCTTGCTGGGATCTGCTGCCTAGTGAACACAGATACAGCTAGCGGAGAGCTACAGCTGTGAAATTAGTCTTGTTTTTAGTATGATGCCCCGAAGCCATTTTTTTCCTATATGTCCTATTTTGGTACCAAAACATACATGATCTGATAGTTTAAAAGGCCACTGTGCACATGTGATCATGTTTGTATTCAGCCCTAAAATTTCTGATATATTTATTCACACATTGGATTTTAAGTCTAAGTAAAGGTATACAGGCTTGATCATTCTCATCTGATTTATATCAATAGGAGAGGAGATTCTTTTTGTTTGTTTCTATTAGCTGTAAACTTGAACCAGTGAAAATCCTATGTGTAGTGATGTTCATTGCCACATTACCATGTGGTCCAGTTTTGCCATATTCTTGGAGTTTATTTCAGATAATTCTTGAAGTTTACTTTTTAGACTCTTCTTCTAGCAATGCAATCAATGGGAATGGCCACATTTCAGACAGAGGCAAGATGCTGCTAAATCAACCAACCTTCTTAACTACTCCCCATTTGTATAGTGCAGGCTATACCACATGTGGCATTTTTCTGTGCCAATGTGGAGCCTGAAGTGCCATGTCTGAAAAATCACAGCAGCATGAGAACCATTTGGAGATAGGGAAGATGAAACGGAGAGTTGAGTGATGCCAGTAACAGTTTTCCAAATAGGGCATTGAGATGTACCCAACATCACACGCTCCTGGCTCTAGCAGGCTTCCTGGGATTTGTTCTCAAAATGTCATTAATAAATGGAGTCCTCCAATTCATTCCTCCTTAACCACTCTTCTAATGTTTTGGCATAGCCATCATTTTATCAATACGAATTATTAAGACATTGTAAAGATTCAGTTTCATTCTGTTCGTTCCATTGACTTAAAGATATTATTTAGCAGATACACAGTTGTACTATTTAAATATCAATCAATCCATGTCTGTGTCACACTGTTTACCCTGGACATAGATATACCTCCAAATGCCAATAAGTGGATTGAAACAAATAAATTATTATTCTGTGGAAGATTTTATCGAAGCTGAAGTTATTTTAGTGTGTTATATTTTTTTCAGCAGTCCACTTCCAGACATTAGCTTCTCAAGTAAGTTGTATGGTGGCATAATTAAAGATAGGGATAAAATAAAATGCCTTGCAGGACAGGAATTTCTACATGACAGCTTCTCTGTTAAATAAAAATGAGATGTTAAATATCAAGCGATCATTAAGGAAATTTAAATTAAGAATTTACACAGCTCTTATACTGGAAACTGCCCTACGACAGTCTTTTCTTCCCCTTATAGTTTCTAGTCACAGTATCACACTCCTTGAATAACTCTGGGCATATATTTAGCTTTTTGTAACAGTTTCAGTGTCATGTATCTCTGTATAGGTGTGATCATTGGATCAGGACCTGCCTTATTAAATCTGCATACCCTTTTATAAGTATTTCATTTTATGCCAAAGCAAAATATCATGGAAATAGGAGAGGCTTTGGAAAGTGAAAGAGAAACAGAAAAACATTTTCAAATGACCCTTTAGTAAAGGTTCTGTGTGGAAGGAAATTACTGCTGGTCTGAGGAGTCTAAGTATACTTGAGTTCTACTTTTCTCTGATTTTATGTAGTTCTTGAAAAGGAAAAAAGAGGCTAGTGTTAGTTCAAAGTAATAATTGACCAGCAGAGCCAGAGAGACAATACTATTCTTGCCAGGATAATATTATGCTTAACCATCCACAGGGAAGCCTAAAAGCACAGGGATTTATTTGGATTTTCTGGCAACTTACATTCCTATATTTTCTTCCTTAAAATGACTGATTTTTTGAACTGCTTTCTTTCATATACACTGAAATCCATGACTAGAAAAATCCCTGTTCAGTTCTTAGCCCAAGGATAAGTATGTGCTGGACCTAAATATACGCAGGCTTAATGCCAATGCTTTGCATGGGGATCAATTGCATTTCCAGCTAATGCATAAGATAAAATGCAGCAAGCCAAAGCATTTTCAAAAAAGCACTTTGAAATAAAACTCCTTATCCTCACCTTCACCTGGGCTATGGACGATTTATGTAGTTACATTGCTGGGAGATATGTTTCTCTAGCGTGATCTGGTTTTCTACTTATGCATCAGTAGGTTGCTCACTGGAACGTTATCCCTGTTGTAGCATTTGTCTAGGGGGAAATAGTTTTGTTCATCTGTTTCTAAAGAGGCACATGGAAGAAGAGTGATACGGAAGAGGAAAGGAAGATTAGAGGTGAGGGAAGGGCACATCAGGACTGACTATGCTTTTGTTGTGGCCTTAGTCCCAAGAAAGGATAGATAAGTGTTGAAACCTGGTGGCTCAAGACACCTCAGGAAAGGTTTCTCACGGGGCAATCTACAGGGCTTTATTGCCATTGCAGTCAATGGATTTATTTGTCAAAGGTTGCAGGATCTGGTGAAACGTCTAAAGGTATGAGCAGGAGAAGGCAGCTGTTACTTGAGGACTGTTTACCAGCAGGAAGTTTTTGGTTTTGTTGAATATTATGTAGAATGTAAATCTGCCCTCCTCCCGGCACTGACTTTTCCTCTTCAACTTGAAAGAGACTTCAGAATGCAAGGAGTATCTGTAATTAGGCCTTCAAATGCACAGCTTGAAAGGAAACAATATTAACACAGCATAAAAACAATAGCAGTTTCCTGCTTTGACTAAAATTTCTAAATGTCTTAATCTCTTTAATTAGTTTCTCTAATGCTATTTTTTACAAATTTCCTAAATAGAAAATGTGTTACTATGCAGACTGGAAATGCCCTTATAGATAATCTATGTTGTATTTAATTATTTTTACTGCTTTAAGCATACCCAGGAAAGCTATAATGCATATTTAAGCTAGGACTAGCAATGGTGTGAGAGGCTTTTTATGCAGTCTTTGGAATACAAATACAGCATTAGGAAGAAAAATCACAGACACAGTGACCATTTACGGGGGTGATTTTTGCATCTCTAATGAAGTGCTATTTTTTGTGCAAAAGAAGGTATCCCTGGACTTTCTATTAGCAGGTCTCAAACTGAAAGTCAGGTGATAATATCGCTTGTGAGTTTGTGCAGTGCTGTTCATGCCCATGTGAAGTTAAAAAGTTAATATTGTGGACATGTGTTATTTCTTGTTTGTTGCTTGCTCAATATTTTTCCCTGTGGCTTACGGAATATTTTTTTTTTTTTATGTAAGGAGATGAATATTGATCTTGCATTTTAAGTGTTGTGCCATTACTAGACATACTGGTAGCAAGATAATTTTCTGATGGCTATCCAGTGCACAGATAAAAGTTTAAAACAAGGCATCTTTGTACCAAGTATATTTTTGGATGAAAATATTAAAAATAATTTAAAAGAATATTTTTTATTAAAAAATAAAGGGAAAAGGGAAACATTTAAATTACTTAAATTTCTTCTGCTTGCAAAGATTTAAAAGATACTGCCTGAAGTGACCCATATTTGAATGAATGATCTTTGTTTTCCTTACATACAACTTGAATACAGGACCTCAATATTCTCTGGTGTGGGTTCTTTCCTTCTGTCTTTTTTAAAATCTCCTTTTGGTACTCAGATTTTACATATCCTTCTTGCCTGACATTTTCTTCATTACTATGATGAACATGTTTAGGCTGGTTATAGCTAAACTCATATTTTTCAAAAATTTTAGATATCAAAGTTTAGGATCAACCACAAGGTCACCTTACTGTGATAGTCATGCATAGCATCAGCCAACTTTAAATCAACTGCACTGGTTTAGCTTGTTAAATCAGCAAAAAATGTGCTGTGGTTTCTTCACATAAAAAAAAGTGAAGGAACGGATAGAAAGAGAGAGAGAGGTGAAATTCAATGGTCTGGCCATGTAGTATGGGAAGTAACTATTGGAGGTAAGAACAAAATACAGTCAAAAGAGTAACAAAATTAGGAGGTGGAGATTTTGAGGAGGAACTCAGTAACTTAGTGCTGGCTGTCTGCTTATTTTCAGCTGTGACATAAAAGCATCGAAGTACCAATGCAGATTTCAAACTCACAGAATAGGGCCAGACCCTGCTCCCACCAATGCCTTACCACTTAGTCTATTTAAAAGACTTTATTAGACTACCTAGTGAAACAGCACACTATCAAATTCGCTAATAGATCGTCTACAAACAAGTTCAGCAAATTCTGCAACGGCTAAAAGGTTTCTTCTCAGCTTCTGTTTGCAAAACATGTGTGACTTAATGGAGTATCACATTTATATAGTGCTGGGGCATTGACCTGAAGTCCTTTCAGGAAATAGATCTAGGTTTTACCTAGATGTACTGTGCTTTACAATGGAAGCAGCCCACACTTTCTAATAAGATGATAGTGTTATTTGTTCATTAAATGGTAAAGGTGGATGACAACTTTTCTATCCCTGAATCATTACCATCTATACATTACTATACTGTTCCTTCTTGGAGGGAGGTTATCTTCCAAATAAGTTTCATTTTTCTGCGTTTGCCAACTTAATTATTAAGTAAACCACTTAGCTGCTCAAAGTTTGCAGTAATGATCCCAGTTTGTATGACTAGGGGAAAGAAAATAATCTGGTTTCCTTTCTAAGAGTTCAGTACCATGAGAAGGAAATTGGGGGATGATTTAGAAATGTCTAGGGAGTAGAGCACTTCTAAGGCATATTCCTTGTGAAAGCATGATTCTAGATTAGTCACGCAGATAATAAATGGAACTTTTTATGATGCTGATGTCAATCTCTCTGTTGCATTTTAACTGTTGAAGAGAGAACATGCTTATGGATCGTCAGGCTTTTCTGTTAAAGTTGACGTCTCTTCTTAGGTAAGATATGAAGAAAGGCTGAAAACAGATTTAGCAATTAGAATTTAGTAGATAAATTAACATGGTCTGAAAAATACTATCCACTACCCTACCCACTACCAAAAAATACAATTATGAATTGCACATTCATTCTCCAAATGACAGGGCTTGTTTTCAAATCTGCGTTTGCTTCAAACATTTCTGAAATTAGACACAAGACACTTTGCTGAAAAGAAAATTTGTAGTCAGATTTTGCAGGGGTGTCCTACATTGTCATATTTTAACCACATTCAGAATTCTAGCCACATAGAAAGACTTCACACATATTATTCACAGGGGGATGAATATACAAAGGATCATTGTCCCAGAATCACAGAGATGGAAATCATAGGTGTTAGATGAGAATGTAAATCACGTATTCCTAACCCTTTGAATCACAATGATGCTAACTCAGTCTTTCAAGCAGTTTAACCTATCCAGATCTTGATTGTTCTTCTGTATGTGAAAGTATCACAGACATAGTTTGTTTTTCACGCCATGTATTTTCTACTATTTGTATTTTTTCTAAAAATAATTTAAATCAAGATTTGTTAATTAAAGTTTTGCAACTTAACTGTGAACTAAGGAAATATTCTTATAATATTCATATACCTATAAATATGGTGAAGAAACTGAGGAACATAAAGGCAATCTGATTTTCCTGAGGTCACACAATTTGACAGTGATAAAATCGCAAATGGAACAGGAGCTGCTTTTCATCTGCACTGTCTCAGACTCTTAGGCACTGCCCACCTTTCTTGATGTTAATGCCATAAAATTTTTAGGGAAAGTTACAGTTTTTCTTTATTTCCATTAATCCAAACAAGAATTCTTGTGCTTTTCTCTCAGAAGTTTATTTTTATCTCATAGTCAGTTTTACTAATTTTTTGTAAATTCCTTTCAGTTCAGGTTTTTATATAGAAGTGTCCAGACCAATACGCAATATTCTGTGAGTGTACCATGTTACCAGAGAAAGGGTTTCTCATTTAAATTATCCTTTGCCCTATGAAACAAAACTAATTTTTTTCCTTGCTGCAAGACTGTGTTACACATTCACATTCACATTTATTACCCTCAGATAGTTTTACCCCAGGTATTCCTGTTTAATTTTTTTCTTATTTGTCTTTAATGAATTCACTTGTATTTTTCTAGAGAGAACCTACTTCACTAGTGACTGCCAATTTTCATTTTCGGTCACTACAGGTTTTTTCTCTTACCTCTATATTAGTGGTTGCAACATTTCCCATTTTGGAATCCTCTACATATTTAACTACTGTGCTGTTTACTCCTTCTTCCAGGTGATTAATAGGTGATTCATTTGAAAAAAACATCCATTTTTATCTGATACAAGCTTTTTGGGATATACTACTAACGTAACTAATTAAACTGCTGAAATTCTGCCATAACTTCCTCTCATCATTGATCTTTCAAAACAACAGTGCTCACATTGTATCGAATTTCTGTCGTGCAACTCTATGCCACTTTCCCACAGACAGAGTGGATCCCTGAACCACAACTGTTTTTCAAACAAAGCAAGCCTTTTTCTTCAGATCTGTTACCAGACCTTGTGACCTTCTTAGATTCAGTGTTCATAAAAACATTTAAGCTTGGTTGGCACTAAAATTGTTTCCTTGAGTACCATTAGAGCATTGACCACTGCATTTTCTGTCTCTCAGTGGGTATTAAGGTGCCTAATATATCTCTAAAACATTAAATAACTATTCCTCCTTTATTTCATCAAATTTTCTCCAAAATGAACAACAAATAAATACGTTATTTCACTAGGCCTGGCTGGGTTTTGATTTCAGCTAGTAAATTCTGTCCAAGGCACCATCATTCTCTAGTGAGCTAACTATAAATCATGAATATTAAACTTCAACATATTTTGCAGCACTTCTTAGCTGTTAAGCAGAACATCCTGACTATAGGCTCTGTAGGTAAGGACTTAGAATAGAGTCTCTCTATTAGAAATTTTGTTTCAGTTGCCAAATACTTTATATTTACCATATTTCTATACAGAACTGGAAAACTAAAGTTATCCTCACAGAATCACAGAACGATATGTGATTGGAAGGGACCTCTGGAGATCATTTAGTCCAACCCACCCTGCCAAAACAAGTCCACCTAGAGCATGTCGTATGTTACAGTGAACAATTGTACAGCTCAGTGATAGCTACCTATTCCTCCTCTTAAGATGATGCCGCCTTCATAAAGGCAGGACAACACTGCCTTTTAGGCTGGAGAGAAATTTTATGTTGCTTTTTTCTGGCATGTGATGAATTCCAAGAGCCATCTCTGCTCATAACTTGAAGGAGAGGAAGAAGAGTATTGCTTAAAAACACGTGCACTAAGTAAAGTGCAAATTCATTTTGTGGCACCCTTTGGCTTTTACTCTTTTTTCCTCCTCTCTGGCTATGCCACATTACTTGTCCTCCAGGAACATGTTATAATATCACAGATAATGGAAAGCAATAGTTGTTGCTAAATAATGGTGTTTGAATGATAAGGTTACTCTCTGATAAAATTGACTGTTACAATCACTGTTTACTTCATGTGATATATATAGTTGTGACTGCCTACCCAGAATGTCAGCATACCGGTAAAAAACCAAACAGCCAAACAAGCAAACAAAAATATGTACAGGTAAAACAGAATAGAAAAGGAGAAACTAACCATTGCATCTCCTCAGCACCAGAAGTGAGTCCAGAGGCAAAAGCACAGGTGTATTTAGCATAGTTTTATGGTCAGAAGTATTTAGGAAGAAAAAATATATACAACCAGAAAGCTGCAAAAAGAGACATATTCTATGTCTTCAGCAGATGACAAGATGATGGGAGATTTGTTTGCAAATGCTACAAATACACTTAGATGTCTATTCCTTCAACTGGCAGCATACAATGGATGTAATTAGTTTGCTGGCTGGCCCAGCACCTGCCTGCTACAGCACTTCGCTCTCAGCTGTCCAGCATCTTAAAGCTCTGTTCTCAGAGGACTGACGGGAATCAGGATGTCATCTTGAGCCTTTTCTCTTGAAATATCTGTGCAGAGAATACCAAGCTAAATGTTCCTCTATTCCTTATACAGCTATCGCTTGAAGATAGCTTATTAGTGAAGTGATTGATTTATGCTTTGACCTTTACTGCTTAGTAACTGATCTGTTTGTCTTTGCCTCTGAAAGACAGAAACGCGTGTCTGATAAGGTAGCCCTGCCATGATTTCAAAACATGCTATTTCAAATGGAAACAATGAAACCTGTATTTGAAAATGCTGCATGTGGAATATCTTAATAGAGACTATGGTATTGACAAAAATAGTAGTTACTGTGAATATCCCTTTATGTGACTTGGAAACCTGTCTAAGATGCACATGTATTGTGTATAACTGTACACCCTTGTAAACCTGAATAGATGTTATCATTTATTCACAGAAGATTGCAGTAAGGAATGCTTTTAATCTGATGTCTCATAACTAATGCTTAGAACACCTGAATGACTCTGAAAACACTTTCTCTGTTTATTGCTCAGTAGTTTCAAGTTAATTTGATTTAGTTTAAGGTTTGATTTGGGAAATAAGAGATACCTCCAAAGAATGAGATGTAGAGGTATTTGGGAATTGAATATTTCTATTATTGCTTGTTAATTTGCAAGTATGATCTTACAGAGTCTATTGCCATCCCTAGAAACAGCGCTCTGAAAAAATGCATACAAATCTGTGATGTCCTGAAGTGCAGCAGGTGCTGGATGTGTCATTTCAACACCAGCTTGGGGTTCAACAGCCTTGCAGGACTGAGACTGTCAGTTTGCAGGTGTTAAAATTAAAAGACTGTGAGGCCAGCTGCATTCAGACACTGCGAGTGTTCACGGCAGGCATTCAAGGGCAAATCATGCTTGAACACCATGATTGCCTCTCCAACAAAATGACTGGCTCTGCAGATCAGAGAAGAGCTGTGGAGGTAATATACCTTGACTTTGGTAAGGCTTTTGACACCATCTCCCACAGTGTTCTCATTTGGTAGCTGAGGAGACCCCGGCTGCTTAATCTGACTGCTATGTGGGTAGAAAATTGTCTAGGCTGTCAGGCTCAAAGGGCAGTGATCAGTGGCTAGACGCCCAGTAGGCAGCTGCTGAAGAGAGTGTACCCAGCACACTAGGGGATGAGTGCTGGGGCCCACAGTGTTCAGCAGCATCATCTGTGACCTCAGTGGTGACACAGAACAAACTTTTTACGTGGCACAAATTAGGGGAAATGGTCGCCATGAGGAATGTGAACTTTGGTCCAAAGGCTTATAAAGGCATACCCGGATTAACTTGAGGATTGAGTCAACAGGAACCTCACGAAGTTCAATGAGGAGATGGCAAAAGCTCTGTACCTAGCAATTACAAGCCACGTGCAGGCTAGGAAGCAATTGCCTGAGAATTAGCCCTACTGAAGGGACCTAGGGGTCAATGTGGATGCCAGGCTGAATATGAACGGTTTGCTTTTTGCCTTATTGCAAAAAGTGGAGAGAAACTAGAATCCTGCTTTACTTGGTCCTGCTGAGGCCACATCTAGAATACTCCATCCATTTTAGGTTCCCACTTCAAAAGAGGTGTGGGGAAACAAGAGAGGGTCCAACAGAAAGTTGCAGAGTGGTCAGGGATCTGTAGTACATGTTATATAAAGAAAATAAGAGAGAATTTGGTTTGTTTAGTCTGACAAATAGGAGGAAAAGGAGAGTTAGGATAGCTGCTTATAATTCCTTAAAGGATATCTAGTGCCAAACATAATAGAACCAAACTCTCTTCAGAAGTGAAAGATGATATAACAAAGGGCAATGGCCACAAATTGTAGCTTGAAAGCTTCAGGTAAAAAAAAAATAATCTCTAGGAGGCAGCACAGCCCTAGTGCAGGTTGTCCAGAGAGGCTGTGGGATCTCCATCCATGGTGGTTTTCCTGGTCTGGTTAGACAATGCCCCAGTTGGCCATACTTTGAGTGGGAGGTTGGATTAAATGACCTCCAGAGGTCCCTTCCAACCAGCATTTCTGGGATTCTCTGGTTTGTCTGGTGGCAATACCTGGAGTAGCAAGAACAACAAAAACTTCAGATATTTTAAAGATTTTAAAATATTAAATAGGAGCAACAAGCAAATGTTGTATATTTTAAAAAGAAAGCAGGATATTCTCAACCAAATATGTAGCAGAGCTGTATGGGCCCAGAAGAGTTAGCTTCATGCAGAAAGATGGGGAAGTTTCCCTTCCTGTTGTATACTAGCTTCAGTGCTCTGTGTGCATTTATACCTCTCTTTTCTTGCTTTCCTCAGGCTTGGTAATATAGTTATTCAGAGTATTTTCCTCTCTGCCATTGGTAGTTAAAACTATTCATCACCTTGTTGTGTTCTGAATTATGTCCTGATGTCAATGTGGCCATACTTTTTCCACTAACATTTCAAACACTGTCCTCTCACTTTCAATTAATTGAGATATTTATGTTGGTTGGTTGCTGTTGTTCCCAGTTGCTGATGTTTCTCCTTCTTTACATAGGATTTTAATATTTAAGGTCACCCTCGTGATACTAGGCCTTTTCCTTTTATCTTGGTTCCTTGTGCTCTGCATCCTTGGTACCTCTCCGTCTCTTTCTCTCTCCCTCTTTCTTTTTTGAATGGGAATGTCAGCCAGCACATGGATGACTTCATCTGAGCAAATTGTCTCAAATCCCTTGATAGTCAGTGGAAAGAAATAGGAACTCTCAGGGCACAATATATTTCCTACTTTGGAATACATTAGATGAATACATCTTATATGTTGCACCTTTTCTCTATTGTCTACAGAAGAAATGAAGATTAAGCCTCTCAGATGCATGTCACAGGTATCTAAAGTTAGGTAAGATGATAACACAATAAATCAGAGTGATCACAGCCAGAAAGAACAATGCTGCCATTATCCTATCGTAATAGGAGCTATTCCTTCTCCATGTTTTAAGGACTTGTCATTCCTTCCATATTCAGATTCCTCTACCTAAATTTCTGTGTGGGCTTCTGTGTTTCCCCATATTTTTAAGCTTTTAATTTACAGACACAATGTATGGTGACATTACTCCCCTCCTTTTCATGCAGCAGCTTGTGTGTGCATGTATCAGAAGATTTCAGGCACTGAAATCACTTTTCACACTCACAAAAATGATCCAAGGATCACAGTACTGGGTACCTCAGTGTTCGATTTGCAGATGCTGATATTACCCAACAGAAACAGAATAGATTTCTTTTTTTTTTTTCCTGGTTATTTCTTTTCCTTCTTTTACATTCCAGTTAACTTATTGGCCTCTGCTATGTTGAACATCATCAATGTTCCCCAATCTGAGAAATATTATAATGTTACTGGCTGGCACAAAATGCTTCTGCTGTGTTTTAAGTATAGCAATATACAGCCAATGAGATTTTAATGGCTCTTTATCACAGCTGGACTATAGTAATAAATGCATTGACTTCAGACACTTATGTTCTCCTTATAAATGACTGAGGACACTGAGGAATCTAAATACATAGGAAATATAATTAGAATATTTTGATTTGCAATAAAGTAGCCAATGCTGTAGCACTATTTTAGGACTCCTCAGATTTAAACTTGGCTCACTTTGGATTTTAATGCACCAGAAAATCAATATTAGGCTAATTTTATAGACATAGCAGCAAACCGCCAAATTTTTTATTTCCAGATATTTGTGAAATCTCTGATGACTCTTACAAGATGAGCTTTTCCAATTGCAAGCGATAATGAAGCCATCTGCTTTAGAGATGTAAAATCATCAGGTATCAGGTTTCCTACTCTTCCAGATTTCATTAAAACTATGATTTGAAAGAGGAAAGGTTGACCTAAAATTTGTTTATTAATTTGGTGACCAAATCTTTTTTTCCTTTCATATCACAAGCATATTTTCATCCTTTGATGATCCTTCTTGTAGCAAAAAATACAGACTAAGCAACTTGCATGCATATGTGAGCATAAACATGTATATTATTAAGTAATATTGCACAAATATGGACACATTTGTCTTTCACTTGTATTGAAAAGTATAGAATTGAAAAGGTAAACTTGGAGCAATTCTTAGTCTGCAAGTTATTGTATGTTTTAGATCATTGAAACTGAAGTCACTTTCAGTGACAGTGTAAACAAAGCTAAATGTGAAGTTAAACGTGAAGGAGAAACTTTTATCTCTCTTCACATTGCATTTTACAAAACAACCAGATAAAAGCAAATTTTTTTCTACCTCTTACGAATTTCATGTGAGCAGCACAGTCAGAGACAGTTGCAAGTCACAGAAAATAAAAGACAATCTCACATAATAGCAAATTTCTCAACGTTTTTAGGAAATGGTAATAACTTTACCTCTGAGAAGACACTTTTCTCAATGTCCCATTCCTGTTTATCTCACTGAGATATTAGGATTAAAGGTCTGATGTTACTCATCCTGCCACAAGACTCTTTATTTTACACTTGGTTACTTGATCAAAAAGTTTGAATGTGACAGCAGAAAGAAAGTAATACTGTAACGCTGCTCTAGAGTAATGCTGGATGAGCCATATTTGAACTGTATCTATCTCAGGAACAAAGATGCTATTGTATATTTAGGTTAGCCTCATATTTTGTTTTTGGATACTCAGGAAGTGTCTACATCCATATTGCCTTTGACTTTCACTGCAGAAAAAAATCCCCCTTCACTGACTCCCTATCTGCAGTATGCATATATGAATCCACATCCATCTCTCTCTTCCACATGGTAGTGTTGCCTAGGGTAATAATTTCTGATTTGCGAGGTTGTTTTCATGTACAACTGAGTCTGTACAATCCACAGAATAAGCCTATGCTATGGTATTTTAACTTTTCTGCTTCAGTCAAATGTGGTGCCCCCAAGCAATGTTTGTGGCAAGTGTTGCAGAGTTTAAAAGTTATTGTCGTGGTTTCTCCGGCCCGTTCTGTCTAGAAGGGCTTCCTCATTCATTATAAGGATGGCCTGCATTGTGGAAATGGCAGGACAATGCTGCACAAGCTTTGTGCTCCAGAACAGACACTGAATATTTCTAAGTTCACACTATTATAAACAAAGTCATAAGTGAATATTTTATAATAGCCAAAGTGACAAGTCAGTATTTATAACAAAGATGTTACAACTTGAGTTAACCGAGATGTTGTTTCGTTACCACTTCTAAAATAGCTGAGGAGATTTATTTAACTAACACCCCAGTCTGAAGCCCGTTTTCCCTTCCATTTCTGGCTATTACATGCTGTTGTGGGTAATTTTACTAGAAGCTATTGTTTAACCACAGTCAGGTGTCCCTTTGCAGCACACACAAATGATTTTTGAAAGTGGTACTTTTGTCTCTTTCCCCTTGAAAAGCAGAATGAAAACTCTTGACCCTGGTCTGTCAGCCTTCACTTTATTGTTTTCATTATGTCAAAGTGTAATTAAAAACAAATCACTACATTGTTTCTTCCTTCAGCCAAAATGTCTTCCCAGCGTATTCATCATGGGTAAAGAAGAGTTTGGTCTTTTCAAAAATTTGTACTTGCACGTCAAACTTCTGCTATTAGACTTTGCTGTGAACATATTCCAGTAATATCTCACAATGGTCGGTCTTAGGCTGCTTTATGTGGCTCATTATGGCATCACATGTGATTGTTTGCCTTCAAGAAGAATGATATGCTGATGAAGAATGAATCAAATTTATAAGGAAGCAAAATTTGCTTAAGGGAAGAGATAATATGTTTACCTATGATTATATTCACCACTTATCCCTTTGTGATTACAGGGTTAGAGGAGTTTATTGATTACCTCTCTTCTCCAAAATTAACATAACATGTTTTTGTCATAATAAAATTGAAAAGAAGCATATGCTCTTTTAACTCATTTGAGCCTCAAAATAATTCCTTTTTTTTTCTAAAAATTTTTATTAATATATTGGAAATTTAAGTTGCTTGGCCTTAAAATAAAAGGGTGGGGGTTTTTTTATGAAAATGTGGATTTAGGAACTATACATTGTAATTGCATTTTCTTGTTATCTACTGTTTTATGTTATTCTAAATTATTATCAAAGTTAATCAAATATGTTTAAAATATTTTTTTGCAAAAAAGTGCCTGTGGTTAGCTTTTGTCCTTTCAGAATCTCAGTGTGGTATTCCACCTCCAGATTGCACATACCAAATTACAAGGCGGATATTCACTCACCTAAAAATAGTCATGTTTGCTATTTGAGATGTTTCAGGGTTCCCAAGACACATGCAGAGGTTTGGCAAATACGATAAAGTATGTGTGGGAGACCTGGAGGGGCAGCTGGAAGCCAAGAGGACCCATCTCTCAGGGTTCAAAGTAATTCCATACCCTTACATTTCAAAAACTGATACACATGCTAAATGCCTGCTTGTGAGAAAAATTTCCTCCTAAATACCCCTAGTGCCCTGTGGATTTCCCCCAGTTATCCTGCCTGGCCTTCAGCTGCCCTTTTGAAAAGGGCATGGTTGACCAAGGGGTGGTATGCCAGGTTTGTTAGCTCTGTGAGGATGTCTTGCATAGCCTAAACCACCTCAAATGGTACCAGACCCTTCTACATGGATAACTGAACTGAGCCATCAGCTTTTTCAAGTGCAGAATAAAGCTAAGGCAAGGAGATAAAGACTGGAAACCTAGGAATGAGGGTTTTCTTTAAGAGAAATGGCAAAGGCAGTGTTTCTGTGATCAAATGACAAAAGATACGATACAGCAGCTCCAAACACAGCAGAAAGAGTTTGTGAGTTGTCCATGGAGCCTTCAGGTGTGTCAGGTCACTTTACCAGTGCGTGGCAGACATGGTACTGTAGAAGTTGATTGACATTTATATTTTGAATTGGTGAGCACAAAAGGTGTGATAGTATCTGTGGACGTCTGCTTACGTGAGTACCAAGGAGTCAGATGATGAGGATGTTTCAGTGAATCAAAGCTGGAGTTGTCTAGGCTACAGTCAAGAGCTGGAGCAGCCAGGGACATTTTACCCACTGCTATATTGTGGAGGATGGAGAGGGAAAAATTAGATACCATTTTTAAATATATAGAGAGTAAAGTACATTCTCAAAGTCACAAACATTAAAGGTCAGGAGGATATATAGCTTAGAGGAATAAGCAATAGTGATAAGGCAGAGGGAGAGTAATGAGAAGACAATTTGGATGTATTGAGGCATTTTTTCATGTCAGTAAAAAAAACAGCAATAAAAGAAATCCTCTTGAGAAGGTGGGGTTGCTAATCAGTAGGAAAGTAATTCATGCTTGATTAGAGCCAACGTCTTTTCTTCCTGAGACTTTTTTTTTTTAAAAAAAATGTTTATTTTCCTGCTCTTATTTCAAAGAATGCCTTTTCACTGAGGTAAAAGTCAGAATCTGCATATAAATGGAAATCCTTCAACACCATCACAGAAAAAAATTCATTTTCTTTTGCAAGGATAATATTATTATATACACTTCTTAATACTGAATGAAGTGTAAAACAGTATATTTTATTTAAATGTAAATTTTGAAAACTGAATGCAAGGGTATCTCTAATTTCATTCAGTATCAACGTGCTGTTATTGGTTAAATAAATAAACACTTAAACTATCCTTCAGCTTCTATATCTATCTTTTAATATAAAATTTTGAATGTGTCTAAAAGCAATGCTACTCAAGACATTTTTATTTATGAAAAGTGAATTGTGACAGAGAGGATATAAGTCTGTAACTCTTTAGTTTGCTTCTGGTTTGTGTATTAAAAAAAAAAAAAAAAAGCAAGAACTTTCAGTGTCCTTCTCACATAAGACATTTATCAAGGAAATTACTATTGGTGTGGCTGCCAGTATGGTTCAAGGACTCTGCTTGTCTTAATCCCAATTTCCCTCCAATTAAGTGTTACTACATACTTTCCCTATTCTAGACATCTGCTATTGTATACTTGCTGTTCAATATATTGAATTAGGCAAACCTCTTTTTTCTCTGGCTTGTTGAATCCACAAAAGGATTCACCTAAGAGCAATAAAACAGTAGTGCCCCACTCTCTTTCTTATTTCCTTTTTCCATAAAAAATCTGATTCAATAATAGTTTCTGGAATATTAAAATTAAAGTAAGGTACTATTTTCAGGATTCTCCCTGTGTCCAAATAAGAGCATCAAAGCTGGTGAAGGATCTGGAGCACAAGTCTTAAGAGGAGTGGCTGAGTAAACTGGGAATGTTTAGCCTGGAGAAAAGGAGGCTGAGGGGAGACTTTATCACTCTTTACAACTACCTGAAAGGAGGTTGTAGCAAGGTGGGGGTCAGCCTCTTCTCCAAGTAACAGGCGATAGGACAAGAGGAAGAAGTCTCAAGTTACACCAGGGGAGGTTTGGATTGGATATTAGGAAAAAATATTCACTGAAAGGGTTGTCAAACGCTTGAACAGACTGCTCAGGGAAGTGGTGGAGTCACCATCTCTGGAGGTATTTAAAAGACATGTAGATGTGGTGCCTAGGGACGTGATTTAATGCTGGATTTGGCAGTGTTAGGTTAACAGTTGGACTTGATGATCTTAAGGGTTTTTTCCAACACAAATGATTTTATAATTCTGTTATTATTTATGATACACATTAAGTGTAATGTTCACAGTCATACCTGACAGTTTCTATTTGCCATTTTTAAATCAGGGTAGTATTTAGTAACTTCATTGAGCTATGACACAGCTGGGCTGAAAGAGACTGCTAAGTATTGCCGATACTTTTTTCCTGGCTTTAGTAACTCAAAAATCACATTTTCTGATCACAACTGAGAACCAAGTTGCTAAAATGTGATGTTTTTACATCTGTAAACAATAATTAAACATCTGTGAATAACTGTACATTAACAGACTAGCATTGAATTTTTCAAAAAGTGCAATTAAAACATGAACTCTAGCAATACAGAAATATAAAATTCATCACTGTTGTAAAATAACAATAGCAAAACCAGCTGTGTTTCAGAGGAATTAGTTTTGATGTCATTACAGCTTTCTCACTTTCTCTATTTACAGTGATATATGATGTTTCACTCTCTTTAACTCTTCATCTATCTGCAGTACTGGAATCTATCATACACCAAACTTGACTAATGCAAATCCTTTTAATGTAAAATCAATAAATCACCAGGGCAACCACCCATTCCTGCAAGTAGACACATTTTATTTAGAAAACAGAGCCTTCAATATATGGCTTTAAGAGCCTTAGAGTCTGAGAGTATCCTCTGGTTCTTCCATAGGCTGAAGCCTAGCTTCTTCCTAGCTTCTTCAAGGCTAGGAGGATCAGCATCTGGCTCCATTAGGTATCTGAGAAGATCCATTCTCTCGGGAGTCCTTATTCAAGAAAGATGAATAAATGTCTCATTGGACCATAAGGGAAGTTTTAACAAAATTTAAAAAATAGAGTTAGACAAACATAATGCCTAACATAATGAACATTGTATGACAAATACTCATGTTCTTACCAGCAATCTTTTGGAGAACTGCAGTATCATATGGTTCTCTCTTTTTTATCTCCCCCCCCTTTCTATTATTCTTTTTAAAAATCTAAACCAGTGTTTGGATCAAATAAGGAATGAATATATTTGAATAGCACTATTAGCCTGACAACAATTTTCAAGTATCAAGTGGTCTTCACATATTACATTTCTTGGAAGCCTATTGTAACACAAGTAGTGAGCAGAAGTTAACAGAAATAGCAAATATGCGCTGAAAAATCATAAAATTTGCATTAATGGATGTCTTCAGGTTTAAGTAGTCTTTTTGTTGAGAACTTGAGTCTAATACTCAACAGGAGCCTTTCCACAGATTGCAGTAAGCTTTGATTTATTTCTTGTTATACAGGTATAAATAGACAATAATAAGGATACCTGTGCTTAGAAAGGAACCTTTCAAATCCACAGGTTTTGATTCCAGGTTATTAGGATAACACAGATTAATATTTTAGCCAATTGTAAGCTGCAAACAACATCCATATTATAAAAAGTTCTGCAACTTATTCTTGAAAAACTCCAAGCTTCATAAGCTCTACTCAGTGAGCTCCCATTCTCCCGTTATAAATTACCAACTCCAATATTATTGCAATTCCAAATAAACTCCCTGGTGATTACAGATTACAGTCACAAATCCAAAAGGTACAACACAATATACTTTTCTTAGCTAAATTAATTATTTCAGCTCTGGGCAACTCAATAGTAAGAACTGAACCACCAGCTGGCTAATATGTACAGTCAAAACATTTAGCAGCAGGTTTTTACATTAGTAACAGCAAGAATCCATTTCGTGGAAGACAACAGAGAATAAATGATTCTCATTTTAAGAGTCCTTAAGGCTAAAGTGCTTTATCCTCCTTAAATGTTCTGACTAACTAGCTCCACATGATGTCATCAAGATTAATTTTATGTAGGTAGTTTTCACTGCAGAAATACAGTAGAAATGTGTACAAGGCTATGGGAATTAGGGGCGACAGAGCAGAATACTTCATGTAAAACAAAATTATCCAGTTTCATAAGCAAGTATAATTCTTGGTTCTCTTTAATGTGAGGGAATCTCCTTTTTCCAGTTGCTGATGTTGTGATTGCAAATTCAAAGATGGAATGTAGTAAACTTCTCCAGGCTCTCAGAAGTTTTCTTTTCCATGAGTCAAGTGTAGGCTGTACTTTTTTAGGGACTAATTCGCAAAGAACTGATGCCAACATTCTTCTGGAAAGCATGCAAAAGACAATATATCTAGGAATGTGCAATGTTAGTTAGCTGTTCAACTGGGCCAACAAAGAAATATGGCAGGTTGGGGGGGGGGGGGGGGGG
>JAHREE010000279.1:14629576-14724973 GCA_033628505.1 Tringa tobata | reverse complement strand
GCTCTCTACAACTACCTGAAAGGAGGTTGTAGAGAGGCGGGGGTAGGTCTCTTCTCCCAAGTTACAGGCGATAGGACAAGAGGAAACAGCCTCAAGTTGTGCCAGCGGAGGTTCAGGTTGGATGTCAGGAAAAATTTCTTCACGGAAAGGGTTATCAAGCATTGGAATGGGCTGTCCGGGGAAGTGGCTCAGGCACCATCCCTGGAGGTGTTCAAAAGACGAATTGGCACAGTGCTCAGGGATATGGTTTAGTGTTGGTGGGTGGTGTGTGGGTGTGGTAGTGTGGTTTGGTTTTTGGTTTTTTTTTTACAGTTGGACTTGATGATCTTAAAGGTCCCTTCCAACCTAGGCGATTTTGTGATTCTGTTTAAAATAGCATTTAAAAGAAATGACAAAGTACAAAGTAATCTCAACTTTTTAAAAAAAATATCTCACTTCATTCAATATTTTTCTTTCTGAGTCAACTCAGTTACATTGCCTGAAATTCATGAAATGGTTTGGTTTAGGTGAATGCTGTAATTTTCACAAAAGAAAGATGAATCTGGTGCTTGTATTTTGCTACTTTCAGACAGGGATATCAAGTAAGCTCACACTGAACTAGTTTGTTGACTTGATGGGTCAACGTTTCAAATATCTCAAGTATTGAATCCCAAAGTCAATTTTCCAGATATTTGGGCAATAAGACATTGTGAGGGAAATTCAGAGTTTCTGGGAAAGAAAAAAAAATTGAAATCAGTGGTGTTGTTGCATGTAAAATATTTCCAAAAGTTGAAATAGAACATAAATGAGCACCAGAACATGTTGGTGCAGAAAATTATAGGAGTAAGAGTTTTAAAGCAAGAGAACAACAGTAATTGTATAGTCAAATTGTCTAATCATATATGGTTTATTTTATATGATTTCTCCTTTGCAGATAAATAAGCCATCAGAAACGCTGACTGCAAAGAAGGATATAAAACAATGACATGTAATTTTATTAGCAAAAATAGAAGTACCAAATATAAGGGTATCTAACTATTTATATGGCAATTAATATGGGTTGAAATAATGTAATATAAATTCATCTTTGGAATATAACATTAGGAATACTTTGCAATTATAAAAATAGTTAAAGGTAATCACCTCTTCCAGTAAAGATCATAGTTAAGGATCTGTTTTTTGGTTTGCTTTGGCAGGGTGACGTCTTACTGGGTGTTTGAAAAAAAAATTATGGAAAGATACCTATCTACCCCAAACCCTATGTGAACATTATTCTTTAAAAGTGAACTTAAGAGCCTTTCGCAGAATGGCAGCTCACGGCTGTTATTACCTTTAAACACATGCGGTGTTGCATGCAAAATTTTGTTGTGGTCAAAGGAACATACCTTTTACACAGAGGCAACAATATATTGAGTCTAGTGCAAATCTTACCAGTCTAATAAAATAACTATTGCTAGTCAAGGTCTAATTACAGAAAAGAACACAGTCATAGAAAAATTTCTCAATAGTAATAGAATTTAAAGTGTTACACTCCCACTCCCAGTATGTGCACATGTGTAACTGTGCCTCTTTTCCTTGGGGTTATGTTACCCCTTCCTCTGCTCCTCTGGTTCTTATGGCCATCTCCACTCATCTTCCTCAAGAAGGAGGTGGTGGAAGGAATGTTGTGATGAGATCTTAGCATCTCAGCTCTGTAGTAGCAGAAGGCCACAGCAGATGCTGGGCAATTCTTCCTCCCTGCTCCTGGGTTTACTTGGAAGGATTTGCTTGCAGATTTTCTTGAATCTTCCATTGAGTCTGCTTGCTAAGACAACTAAGAGTAGATGTTGGAAAAAATGTTTTCAGAGATACAGAAGTCTGTTTTTGGAGTTGGTCTTTACTTGATCAAGGCAGTGAAGCCAGAACATGGAGTTAGGTTGTTTTAAGGAAAAATTGAAAGAATATGACAATTTTGTCCACCGCTTTCCTTACATGAATACTGAAGATTCGTAGAATGGCTTCTCTCTCCTTCATAAGATTGGACACAAGTCTGTTACATGATAAATGTCTTTTTTTCTTGCTGTCATGTGGCACTATATGATACAATAACATGATGATCACATGACTTCATACAAAAAGTAAAAAAAGACAATTGAAAATTTTGAGGTAAGGAAAACAAAATGAAACTGTATGGAGTAACTTTTAAAAATACCACAGAGGTTTGTAAAGAAAAGTTTTTTTCTTAAAAAAAAAAAACAGTTTAAGACAAAATGAAAAACACAAAGATTTGCTCTGTTTCAGATACTGGATTTTGGTTCTTTTCCCATTACTTAAGTTTTTCATTGTTTAGGCTTATGTTTGAACAGTCTCACTTTTGGATGAGAGTAGGAGGAAAGCATGGATTTAATATTGAAGAAAGAAATTTCACAAACATACGAAGTTTACAAAGTAAAGTCCCTTAATCTCTTTCAAAGGGTCACAGTACTTCAAACTCCAAGAGGTTTAAGCTTTAGGATAGTTTTGACCTTTTGGTTGTATTTCTCCAGAGTGTTATCCCAATGTAGTTTGTTTTAAGAAGGATAAAGGAAATCAGGAACCTGATGTAGTTCAACAAATGGGACTGCAAAGTCCTGCACCTGGGGACGAACAACCCCAGGCACCAACTGGCTGCAAAACAGCTTTGCAGAAAAACACCTGGAAGTATAACACATGGGCATACCAGAGCAAGTGCAGTGAAAAGTCACCAAGACGATTAAAGGACTGGAGCATTGGACATGTGGGGAGAAGCTGAAAGAGCTGGGACTGTTTGGTCTGGAGCAGAGAAGGGTCGGCGGGGGGCAGGGTGGGATGATCTGACACATGTGTACAAATACCTGAAAGGATGCTGCAAAGATGACTGAGCCAGGCTTTTCTCAGGGACAGGACAAGAGTGCATGGGCATAAATTGAAACACAGGAGATTCCCTCTGGACATCAGGAAACACTTTTTCATTGTGGGGGTGACCAAGCACTGCCACAGGTTCCCCAGAGAGGTTTTGGAGTCTCCATCCTTGGAGATATTCAAAAGTTGTCTGAACACAGTCCTGGACAACCCGCTCTAGATAGAAATTCTTGAGCAATTGTTTGTACTAATTGACCTCCAGAGGTCCCTTCCAATCTCAGCCATTCTCTGGTCTTGTGAAAAAAAAAACCATAAAATTCAATAAAGCTCATGGTGTTCTAACCTCAGCGATTTGTGCAACTGTCTAAGACTTGAACAATATTTGGGAATACTGATGTAACTCAGTTTTTACTGTCACTTGGGGCTTTATGACAATCTGCAGAGCATCTCTTGATTTTAACTAGTCCTGTCTCTGCTCTCTGCTATTGTTTCTTAATTTGGGGAGAGCAAAGTTCATAAATTGTATATTAAAATAGTAATGAACCGAAAGATAGCTGTATAAAGGCGAACCTCTCCCTCCCACAAATAAAGCACTTTTGTAATCACGAAACAAGTATAAAAGTAGATTCACTTTAAATACATTGTGAACCTGTTGTGAGAATATTATTGTAAATAATGTAAAATAAGTAAATGTATGATTTATTTTCTACTACAGCAATAAATCTACATGAAAAACTTCTCTCTGATGTTGCTCAAGCAGTCTCTTGATTAATTTGCGAAAAAGCAGTAACATTTCTAAAGACTTTTCAAAAGGCTTTGTAAGAAGTCTTTGCCAACTGTAGGCTTCTAATTTAGAATAAAATTCCAACATCCAGGCAAGGAACTGAAAGGTATTTTGTGAGTTAACTTTAAATGTAAAATATTATTATCTCCACAAGTAAAATTTTTTGCCCCTTGTTTACAAAAATGTTCTGTGATTGTGAAAATAAGAAAAAAAAATTACTGTAAGAGATATGAAATCCCAAGTATAGCTCTACATAGATGGGAATGTGTAACACTCTAATGATCTTCCAGTACTTTGAAGACCAAGTGAGTTTCATCAGCATTTTCAATTTAGACAAGCAACTTATGAAAATGCAGTTGTATAGACAGCAATAAAAATTGCTTAGGGCTATTTTGTAATATAATTGTCATTTTGTACTGTTGTTTTCTATACAGCTGAGATTTTTGTCCATTTTATTTGAACGAAATAGCTGTTACTGGGTCAGAACAAGCAAAGTCAGGAACTGAACCAGGTGCCTTCCATCACACTGTGAAATACATGTATTCTCTTTCATCTCATGATTTAAATTCTTGTGAGAAAAGTTCCAGGCCAGTAAGAAATAGATGTACTTCTACAGAAGTACAAAACAGGTACATTTAACTTTGAATGGCATGCAGCAAAAATGCTTTTCAGTGTGCCTTTCAATTCGTGCCAATTTGCATTAGAAAAGTGTCTAAGTAGTTAACATATTTAAATAAGAGCTTTGAAGAGAGGCTTTATATTCTGCATAAAAATAGGTATTCAGCAGTGTTTACTGAATTTTTTAAAGCTTTGAGTGTTAAAGAAAGTATCTTTCAAGAAGAAAATCTATTTCTTCACATACATGCATGAAGGTTTTTTATGGAGACACTATGCTGAGTTGATAATTTACAGAGACAATCAAATGGTATAAAAGTAATTTTTTTAAGAGTCTGTGTAATTAAGCTTGTCAAATGCAACCTCAGTAGCATTTGGGGTTATGTTTGTAGCTGTTTTTATTCAAGGAAATGTTGCTGAGAAACCACAAGTATTATAGATTTTTAAATTAAATTATTATTAATCTGAACAGTTGTTAAAAGAATCTCTCTGAGACACCATCTTGAATTTCAGAAAGATAATTAGCAGCACCCCACCAATGTATACCAAATATCTGTGTTACAGCATCCACTTCAGATCTAAATACTATTTTGAAGAAAAGAATGCACACTATGAGTAGATGATATACACATGTTTGATTGTATCCTGTTGACCCCATTTTGACGGGACATTAACTTCCATTATGCAGTTCACTTGTATTTCACCCGATATGTCAGCCATAGTCTATAGTAAAGACTCAAGGCTTCACGGAGTGTTCAGATAATATAGCCAAGATTTTCTGGGAGATCAAGACCAAATAGTTCCTCTAAAGCACATAGCAGAATGGTTTTAGTGTAAATAAAGTTGTGCAAGGAAGCATGAAATTGAGAGAGTTCTTGAAGCCTCTGGGAATGGAAGGAGCTAGTGCTTCTGCTACATTTGACACTCTTGGTTGGGTGATTTGTCTTCAAAATGGGGTGAAATGGGATAAGAAATCAAGAAGTGCCCATTATGCAGACCCTTTAACTTCTTAGAAGGTTTTATTATTGGGAACCAGTACAATGCATGACCAAGGCAGAAACTATTCTATCAGTAAAAGGTTAAGGTGGTGTGAAGCGAGTGTATTGAAAACTTTAGTTTTAACTGGTGGGTTTTTTTATTTTTTTTTAAATAGATTAACTTATATTACTAGCAAAATTCTTCACTATTGTTAGTGCTGCCTTGCTTTAATTCTTGGAAGCAGCTCAAAAGTAGTACTTACAAATTGTTTTACAGAACTTTGAATGGGTTCCTTGCCTACTAGGCGTATCACTGCAACTCAGCTAGAGCATGCAAGAAAATTAATTAACCCATGTTTTCTGAAAGAAGCAATTTTAGAGTGTCTGAACAAAATGCATCTGTGTGAAGTGATACAAGACATGAAATGGGCAGGATGATACTTGGTGAGAGCTAATCCAACTGTAGATTTAATCTCAATAGGTGTTTACACTGATGTCCTAACATTTCATTCAGAATAGATAACCAATGATTGTAGGTCAATTAATTTATAATAAATGGGGATTTTTGAGGTTCTGTTTCTCATATTTTAATAAACTGAGCTTATATTCTTAAAGCAGTTTTGTTTGAAAGTGCAAGACAGAGAAAATATAAATTTCTTTGCTGGTCTTCTCTATGGACTTTCTCTCTTTCATTTGGAACATTTGGCTTTTCAATATTTAGCCATGTATGATTTTGGGGTGTTTCTGTGATCTTGATGAAGAAGAAATTGCAGATGACTTAATTAAAGTACCTATATATAGTGCCATTTCAAATGCCATACTGTTTTTGACCTCCAACTGTCACTTCAGAAAAACAAAGGCCTTGATATATCCCATGGTATAATGCCTCATGTCTTGAGAATCCTAGAACATTCCAAATAACACTAGATATCTTTGTTTAGGCACTTGAATTTTTGACAACAAAGTTAGATTACACTCTTGGAGAAGGATACAGTTGCACATAGGTGCTTAATGTCATTCAAGGTGCATGGTACTGCACATGCAAGGTCACTAGAAACTTATGTTTAGGGAATAGTATTCTTTGGATGAGACTCAGTTTCAGACTAGTATGGTTATATTTAGTTGTATACTATATAGGTGCATACAAGTGAGTCAAGTGTCTAAATTCCTAGCATAGTCACTGGAGGTCTAGTAAATACAGACAACGGAATCTAACAACCTATTTATTGGTCTCAATTCAATGTCTGTGCTTGACATCTCAGAAGGAAACAGACACCGCTTAAGTAATTGAACAAAGATTAGGAATTAGCTCTCAAGGCCCTGACTGCATTGGCACCAACTAGTTCCTGCATATAGGTGCTTAGTGCTACCTGAGCCACAGTGGGCACTCTGGGACATTTTTCCAGGGCTGGCAGACAGGAGGCAGCTGTTATTTCACTTCTGCAGTAGCAGCTGAAGGGCAGGCAGGATGCCCTAGAGAATGTCAACTCATGCTAGATACTTAATTTTGGCAAATGAATTAAAGTTTGCATCCCTGCTGATGATAATGGGAGGTGGGGCATGTAAATAAATGTAAATACCTTCACCTGAGAATTGAATCTTGTCCTTCATGTCTGGGTTTTTTTTGCTCTAACATAGTTGTCTGTGCCATTTGAGATGCCTGTGGTATTCCGTCCTCCGGCTGAAAGCCCAGAAGGGCATGAATCTCTCATAGATCTTGCATCACATCAACTAGGATCATGCCAATATCTCAGATGAAATAGGGCATGTTGAAGGGCCCTAGAGGCTTTAGGTTGGGCAATGGTGGGAAATCCTTAATGTATATGTCAATGAAGTGATAATACTTCAAGGGCTTCAGAATGAAGGTCAGAAAAGTGACCCTGAATTAAAGTATAACAGTAGTAGTTTATAAATATGAGAAAGATTGTTAAGACCTCGGAGCATCTGGAAACAGGAAGGGAAAAAAGTAAAATCCACCTTACATATCTGTACATACAAAATAATAATTAAAATTTTTTAAATTGTTATTCTTTCAATAAATTAGTTCATTCAGATAGCCCCTAAGTAAGATTTATTAATATTTTCACAATGAAAATAGGCATACCTTGTAATATATGTGCAATATACATAGTTGTTTATTATAAACACAAGATTTTAGGTGATCTGGGAAAAAACCAAATCAAAACACTAAGGACTCAAAAGGAAAGAAACTGCGATTCATCATAGAAATGCTACTGTTTTAAAAGTTGAGTGATAATCTAGAATACTTAGGGGGGATACTTCTCACCTCAAGGTGAGGAGTGGAAAGACAGGTAATTGTTTTCCCACCAACTGAGGTGTCAAATGCTGCCATCTTCATTCTCAGCTGTATTTGCTGTAGCATTCTCCATCAAATTACTTAAGCAAAGACTTGAATCTCCCCTGGGAACATGCGAGAAATGAACTGTGACTTTCTTGGTGAGTATTGAAACTCAAGAGCATTGATACTAGTAAGTTTTATAAAGAAAAGAATTTGTGTTTGTGCTAAACATTGGCACCCACGCATACTTTTTAGTGCACATGCTGTTTTTTCATATGTTTCCTGTGGTATAGTGTGGCCTTTGTAGTAACATTATCAGTGGTATGATGTCAACTAACCGAGAATAGCTCTTTTTTGCTAATTACAGAGGGCAAACAAACTGGAAAAGAGGTGGCTTTGGCTTTAAAAGTAGAAGTATTGATAGTCCCTTTGTGAAAGGAGAAAAAAAAAACATCAGATGGTGATATGCATAAAAGAAGATTAGAGTATAAGGACATTGGCCTGTGGTGGTTCAGAGGTCTTTTACTTCTCAAGTACTTGCTGCCATAAACAACTGCCAAGCTGCCACATCTCTGACAGCTTGAATTCTAACCTCAGATGCTCTTTTCCTTTTTTGCTTTGAGAAATTCTTGAGTACCACCTATTAGCCTCAGTAAGCCAGACAAATCCTATCCTATCTCTAGTCCTAGGTGCTGCTTAGAGGAGTCCACTGTTTCATTACATTCTAGTGTAGAGCTACTGGAATGCTTTTATAACCTATACATGACTCATCATTTCAAACTGCCGCCTGTTTCACTGCAATTAACCTGGCACTAAGCTCCATAAGTTCTCGACAGTCTCTTGCCTTTGCCATACTTCTTGGCTTTGATTGATTTGCTAAGTGTTTTTCATAATCCCTTGTCCCTGTAGGGTTTGTTTCTTTGGGTCTGCTGTGTTCTTATGGACTGACTCTGTAGTAACGATTTGGACTTTTTATCTTTATGGTCTGTCCTTAGGTTTCTGGCACTCAGCATTTACCTTGGTTCCCAACTGCAGCTTCCTCCATCATATGGATAGGATGCAGTAATACTTAACTGCTTATCTGTAGGGGACTTTAGGCTCTGACTGACTGACCAGGAAATCAATTGACCCGTTGATTCATAATCAACCATTAACCGGAACAGAAAATTGTCTGGTTTACAGACTGTAATTCTGTCTTCAGACAGAAATATCATTTTTATAATTAGACCACAACTCACATTCTTTACTAATAGCAAAGTTTTGGTACTACAAATGAGGAAAAATAAATACTTTATTTGATTACTGAGGGACAAAAATAAATCCACAGTGTTTGGCTGTGATCTGATAATTTTCTGGGGTATTTGCTTTGTTTTGTTTTTATTCCCCTAAATTGGCTCTGTTTAATACTGAATTAATGTGCTGTCTCTCCCTCAGTCCTAATTTCTGCATCACAAATTCTGCTTCTAATACCACAGCAGTTTGTATTTCCAAAATGCTGCTGTTCTGGGCGATGTGATTTGATACCATGTGTGAAGGGCTTGGATCAAAGTAGACTTTTATTTATACAAGGCAAGGAGATTATATCCAGTGAAAGTCAGAGGCTTGTCCTTATTCATTTATTTTTAGTGAAATTATTCTTTGATACACATTGTTTGAGACCCTTTATTTTTAAGTGGGAATTTAGAAAAACATGCCTAGGTAACTTTGTACTATGTATATTTTCTGCTTTTTCTTTACCTGTACTGCTTAGGAACAACCTATAGTCCAGTTACCTATGGCTATGGTCTCATTGGTGATTTCTGCTACGTTGCTATGGAAAGACTGATTCCTCTGTTCACTAGCTTTCCATTATGTGGATTCTCTGGAATTATAAACTGTGATTATACTTAACCTTCTCAATCTTTTTTCATAGCAGGGGATGACTAAAGAAAAGAGTATGTGAGCACCATGAGATGTCAAACACTTGTAACCCCTTCCAGTAGGTTTAACTCTGTGGTAACACAATAGAGTTGCAGCTGAAGAGGGACTGGTGGTCCTCTGCTAGCTCTGTGTTGTTTCATAACTCACCTGCACTTGAACGCACAGGTCTTACAGTTATACGAGGAGGGCCATGAAGATGATGAGAGAGCTGGAGCACCTCTCCTATGAAGACAGGCTGAGAGAGCTGGGGTTGTTCAGCCTGGAGAAAAGAAGGCTCTGGGGAGACCTTATATCAGGGAGTGTAGCTATAGGTTAAGGGATAACAGTTTTAAACTGAAAGAGGGGAGAGTTAGGTTAGATATTAGGAAGAAATTCTTTACCGTGAGGGTGGTGAGACACTGGAACAGGTTGCCCAGAGAAATTGTGGTTGCCCCATCCCTGGAGGTGTTCAAGACTAGGCTGGATGGGGCTTTGAGCAACCTCTAGTTGGGAGGTGTCCTTGTCTATGGGAGGGGGGTTGGAGCTTGATTATCTTTTAAGGTCCTTTCCAACTCAAACCATTCTATGATTCTATATCTCTGTAAGTACCTGGAGATATCTACTGTATGCTGTAATGAACTTCAAAATGTCATCTCTCATCTTTTGCGATTACTTTGCTTTAAATGGTATTTTTATAAAGTGATGCAACCTGAATTGCTATCAAGGTAGAGAGACACAGATGGTTGTGAACTGATCTTGTTAGAGTTTGTTAAAATAAAATGACAGATGTACCTTAGAAATTGAATGCAGGTGCTGCAGAGAGAAAGTTATTACTTTGTCTCTGCCTTTTTCTGAAGACAGCTGGTGCTGCATCTTTTTTAGTTTGGTTTTTTTTAATAATGGGGATGGAGGCATTTTATTTGTTCTCATCTGATATGTCACTTTCAAAACATAGTTAAATGGTTCTAAAGATGACTACCAACTGTAATAAATAAAGAAGGAGTTGATTTTCAGAGTTGCCAAGTATCCACAACTCCCACAGATTTCAGTCTGTTTTTTTCAAATGGAATCAAAAAAATTAAGTGGAAGCATTTTGTTTCAAATATATTTCTGTATTTGCACCTGAGCCCAGGCTAATCAATATAAACATAGTTAGGCATAGCACCTACATGTTTTGCAAAGCAGTTGACTTTTTATACATCAAAATACTGAAAATTAGATAGTTCTGTACTTCTTGCATGATACTTCATGTCATATCTTCAACTCCCATTTACTTTTTACTCTGAACAGAGTTAACTGCAGAGTTATACCTTATATTATTAAATCAGGAAGATTCTGTGGGACTGTGTGTCCATATATCATCACAATTTACAAATCAGAAAAGAAAAGAAAAACAAAACAAAGCAGAAAATTAGTGTCTTTTGCTTCATTGACTGACTGAGCTGAAGAGAAACAGGGCACTAAAGCATGTTGTTTAGATGTGGACCAGAAAGAGAAAAGTGAAAAATTAGCTACTGGTTAAAAAGAGTTGTGTTTCATTCTGCTAATCAGTATAGCAAGTTGAGAGAAAAGGGTGGTTGGCAGTTGGTGAAAGAAGGGGATGTTAATAAAGCAGAGGTGTGAAGATCATTATTCTGCATGGAGCTGACAGAAGCGGGTGGTGAATGCCTATGAAATGTTCAGGGGTAGTTGGCAGGGTGTCACAGGGAAAAATGGAATGTGCAATATCTTTATTCAGTCCATAACTTTTACTGTCCAGTATAATAATGTGTTTTAGTTTCCAGACTCATCTGTTGAAGATATTTTATAGGTCTCACTTGAAGCTCGGGACAGAGAGAGCAGTGATGGAGAGAGTGTTCAGTGAAAAATGGTTTCCTCCGATGACTGGATGTTTCTGTCCTCTGCCAATTGGCTTTTCTTTTTGAGATGCAGTGTTCATTTGGTTTCAGCTATGTGGCTTCTACAAGGATGTTTTGTGCAGTGACTGAAATGTATTACACCTGAGATGAATGTCTATAGGGCATGTAGCTTTTGATGACCTAATTGTCCAAATAATTAACCATGATAAAATTGAAAAGTTTTACACTTGTTGGTCTCATGTCATTGATGTGTGTTGATTTGGGGCAATTCTCCCTCTAATAGTGTTAGGCGAAGTTAGAAGATGCTTTCTAGGCCAGGAAAAAGCAGAGTGCCAGGAAATTTTCTTCTGATATCTGATCTGGTCTGTATAGATTGCCACAGGTTAATTGCTTTTTTGAAAAATAGATTTCAGAGTAGAATGATATGTAACACTAAAAATGCTCAGTTAAGCAAGGTTGGAAGGTCTTTTTTGTGGCAGGGGTCGGTAGTGTAATGAGGATACATAGAATTCATGTATAATTCATGTCTGTTCTAAGATACGATCCTGTTCAGCCAAGGGACTTCTGAGTGGAGGTCATCTTTCAGTTATTAAGGTAGCATTCTCCTCAGATCCAATGCTCCTGAGTTTGAGAACCTAATTGTATGCCACTTTTTCTTTGATTTTTCTGTGTGGTTGCTGGTGCTATACGTACATACTCCAAGAGAGGCTTACAGGCATTTAGCAGGGCATTGAATCTAAGAAAATTTCAAACATCCTACTGATGCTGAAGAAAGACCTCATGACACATACTTGACTTGGAGCCCTGTAAAATGAAGGCATCTGAAATCATCATTCCTCTTTGAAGCATAACAGCTTGGTAATCCTTAATTTACCCAAGTTTCTTTGGAAATGAATATATAGAAATGCAGTATGAAATTCCTCTTTCATGTTCTAAATTTGCTTATATTTTATCCTTTGGTAGAAATCTACACCACTTACATTTACAAATTAAATACCCTTTGTGTGAAACACTATTTTTTAAAAAATAAGTAGACAAAATATATTCTGGTGTACTGGTATATCTCTGATGATGTTAGCAGCTCAGTGTAAAATCATGCTTTGTGGATAGTACTGTGAATTACTGGGTATTTTGATTAACGCTTGGAATAAGCAGAGCTCTTTGAAGTGCCAGTAATCCAATGCCTATATTCATATAGCGCAATAGATATAAAGGCCCCAGAAATTATCTTCAATTTTCTACCTAGATTTTGTGTAAGTTATACAGAGAAAGAAATACTAGAATGGGAGGGTGCTTGTCAGATGGTTAATTTTTATTAAAATTCTCAGTGATGCATTGGTAACATCCAAAATCTGTAATTGTTAGGCATAAATTCATGGCCTGTGACTTATTATTTAATTTAACTGTATTTTCAATCCTGATTCATATTTTTATGCTAGGAATAATATTTCCAACTAGAAGTATCTACAAAAGTTTGCTTTTAAGCTTGTTACATTAGTCCCTCTGAATACTGTTGATTAGTTCTGCTTTTTGAAGTGATAGCATAAAATCTTTTTTCCTATAAGGATTATAAATAAAAAGAATGAAACTGATTTTTCAGTAGTCTTACACTGTACTTAGTATGTGTCTGAATTACACTATCGGCAGCTGAAGACTTGCTCTGCTTCACACTTGCTGTCATGTTTCCCACCAACTACAATTGCTTTAAGGAATTTAAGGGATTGAATGAGCATATTATTACCAAAAAAATGAAAAGTAGTTTAATTCTTAAGAAAATAATAAAAAAAGACAACACATATTGAACCCTAAAATGAACAAAATTAATATTTCAATATGACAAATCTACTGTGGTAAAGGTGCTGGAAATGAGGAGAACATTTGTAATATTCAAAGGTAAATGAATGAATGAGAAGCTGTAAGATGTGTTTGCAAGAGGTTACGGTGTGCTCAGTAACTAACATCCAGGATATTTCAGGCACTGGATCTCTATAAACGAATAAAGTGGTGATAAAGGCCTGATACAGGCCTTTGAAATTATAATGATAATAATCCTTTAAACATAATAGATAAATGGCTAGAGAAAAGCCAGGACTGCATAAAAAAGTATCTTGCATTTTTGGGTTTTTTCACCCATTCTTATATAAAACTGTGATGGCTGGGTAAAATTTTCAGCAGTTGAACTAAAGGTCAACAGCACCAATTTAGTCATTCTTGTCCCAGGAAAGCTTAGCTAATTGAACAGGTATCACACTTTCCCTTCATCATATATTCTTGTACAAGGGTGAGTTGATCATTGCATTCTTGCCTCATGGACTGCATTTAAAAATAAAGACACTTGAATAGAGTGAATTATACTTGAATAGAGCTGTCCATAGCATCGAGATTACGCCGGTATCATTGTAACAGTTCATATCCTCGTTTTGTTTCATACTCATGCAACTTTCCTAGCTGGGAAAGTCCCTTAAGTTCCTTAATAACTGAGGCACTCCTGAGAATGTGGCTTCAGGACTGCCAAGGATGCTAGATCATACGGTTTGATCCTAAGTCCTCTGGAGTTACTGGAAGCCCATTGACTTGAGTGCAATTTCCATCTGACTTTTATGCAATTATGAACCCCTGTGTAATGAAATTAGAACAATCAGTTATCTATCACTTTTGCAAGTGTAATGACTGTTGGCATGTTTAGCTTCATTATGAAGGAAGACTGCTTTGGTAGAGAGATTTGAGAAAACCAGATGGACTTATTCAGGTATTGGCAAGGAAAAGCTGTCTTGAACATTATCCTTTTCCTTCTTTAACTCAGCAAGAATCATTTATCATCTATTGCTCTGCCTTTCTAGAATATTATACCATGACCATAATGCCAAAATGCTGTTTGCATACTGTTCCAGACCATGACTGTTGGCAAATCTGTCTTGCTTCTGTGAATTTGAAGATTACTTTGGAGGCAAATGTGTCTTCACTCATCCTTTTCAAAGCGTTTTCTTCTTTTTTTTTTCCCTTTTTTTTTTTTTTACCTTTTTTATCCTCTGCTCTGCTATGCAGAGCCAGAAATACTTTTTTTTGGTCCCTTCATACTTCATTACTTATGACAGAGTGTGCCTTGGGAGTGCCTGCATCACTCCAGGTAATTTCATCAGTGTCGAAATGGATGTTAGCCAGTGGCCTTGACACTGCAAGTTAGTCTTTTATGGAAGATTTAAACAGACAACAATAAGGCATAGGGTGGTATCTTTAGACCGTGGAGAACTCAAATGTCAAAAGCATACAGTATTCTCTTTAGTGTTTTTCAAATTTTCTTGAAGGTTTTACATTTGCAATGAGACATACACTTTGAAAAATCAAAACAGTAGCCGTAATTTCAAATGAGTTGTCAAATTTACATTTCAGAATATTCCTTTCTCTCCTCTTGCTTGGATGTAATAAAATGCCATAAAGTCTGACACTCACCCACACATGTTAATATATTAAAGTTGCTGTGAAATGAAACCACAAACTTTAAAGTGCTGACTTTTAGCTCCTGCAAGTGATGTGTAGTAATCACATAACCACAATATTTTATTTGTATGGTAAAAAAGTTAACTTAGCATATGGAATATGGAAATACTGAAAACAATTCTGAGTCTTTAAGATATTTAAACTGGAATGTTGTTAAATGTTACTCAAGTTATCTCATTAAAACACAGGATAAAAAGACTTCTACAACTGAGAAGCTTATGATGTGTGCTGTTAGTATTTTGTATTTCCCCTGTCGTAATAAAAATGAGTCCAAAATTTGGCTTATTATGTAACTATTCAGAACACATTCAGTAATAATCTGAATTTCTTGCATGTACTGATAGGTTTTTGGATAAACAGATTATCTCAAGTTGTATAAAACTTTTAGAGAATTTCTTGTACACTTGAGTAATTTTGTTGCATTTATGAAGTTGTTTGTAGATTGGAGATTGGTAGAATCTCCACATAGTCCATTAATGATAAAATATCTGAGTGCATGAATAAAGAGTTGATTCAGTTAAAAGCTGAAAGTTCAATATTTTTTTAAAGAAACTCACTGTAATAAGTTAGTTTGCCCCTTTTTTAGGGATCAGTAAATAAAGGGGATGTAGCCTTGCCTGATTAAGGCTGCAGATGCAGCAAAAAAGTAAGTTCAGGTAGGTTCAGGATAAGACTTTGTTTAAGGAAAAAATGCAGGGTTTTGGTCTCCAGACTAGATTCTGTTTGCACAACTTAGCATCAAGAACTATCAAGGACTGTCTAATTTTTAAAATAATAGTTATAAACTAACAAATAATAAGATAGCAGTGCAGAAAAACAATCTATTTTATTTTTTACTTTTACTAATTGGTTTTTAGGGAGATCTTAGAAGATGAGAAGCATGGTGACTGAAGGGACAAGTATCACCTTTTGTGTCTACTGTCTTACTTCATGCTTTGCCAACTTGTTTATTTACTTAAAAAGAATTTCCTTTTTATCAGTTTTGATTATAAGCCTAACTTTAGGGTCGCTATTTTTGACAAGTTAATAATCCTCCATCTGTTAGAACTATTAATGTTACATTAGCTGGTTACCATGGAAAAATTTTCTACAGTCTGGCTAGGCTTAAAGGGTAGTATGTGACCATTTCTTATCCGAACAGATCCCTTTTTTTGTATTCATTACCTATAGCACATGGAATAATGCTGAGATCTTGTATTTTAATCTTCATTTTGGTTATTTATCCAGTAACTCTATAGTCTGCTGTTGCACGTACATGTACAGTTATGCTGTTCTTATTAATATTCTTACTGATACTGTAATCTTTAGATAATTACATCAATGTTACCTGTATCAATGTCCAATCACTATCATCATTTTGAAGGTCACAGAAACAGCAAGAGAGCTTTAAAACGTGTCATTTTTGGATAAAAAAAGCAACATGACTCATACCAAAAGTGTGCAAGAATATAGAACGTGACATGCCACATTGAAATCCACATCAAACTCACCCATTGAGAAATGGAGCCTGTTGACTGACAGACAAGTGACAACAGTAAGCAGAGAGGTTTTGTGTAATCAACCATCGCTGAAGCAGTCTTTTCCTCTGTTTTCTTACCTGGTTTGCAAAAAACTGGACCCAACAAGATACTATCACAAACCTATCTTCCTTGGAATTATTTAATTTCTACTGTAGGCAGAGACATATTACTTGTTAATATGCAATATGTATGCATTTACAGGCTGTTGGGTGTTCTTCTGAGTGAAAGACATCACAGTTAAACCCGTCTCAGTATTAGTTGGTATAATATCAAGCATATATTAAAACAATTATCAATAAATAAAGAAAAAGGGAAGAAGAAAAATCAGTAATTTAAAGCTGTATGGAGGTGTCTGGTGATTTCCCTCAAAAGGAAGTTTCCAATTCACGTATTTTTGACACCATGTAGACCAAAAATGATTCTACTTTCTTGTGAAGAGTGCCAGCCTCAGCAAAAGAGGACTATCAAAGAAGGTTTCTCTCTACACTCCTCTTCTTCTTTTTTTGCATTTCTTATATTGGGGTCTTAAATTTTCGTTGTTGTGGTTCATCCATTTGGCATATTTGTATGTGACAATAGTAATCTCATCTCTCAGCTACTAGAATTATAATATGTATTCACAGTTTATAGATATTGGAATGATGGAAAGGAAGATACAGCAAAACAGTGTATTTAGAAAGAACAGGAAATGTGAATGGGATATTCATTTATTTTTAACTTCTCTAAAGATATATAATATTCAGCAGCAAGCATGGGAACACTTCCTTATGTATTTTAACACAAATTCAGGGGGGAAAAAAGGAAAACAACAAACCAAACTTGAAAAGAGAGAGTAATCTGCCCAGCCTTGACAAAACATAGATGTGTAAATCTCAGCCAGTTCCCTAGGCTTCTTTTTAAGTCAGCAGAGATAATTATTCCAGAGAGTAATTCATCTTACTCTCCTTAGATGCCTTTCTTAGCATGAGATTAATTTCCCTTTGTGGACTGTAAAGGGAGCCTAGAATAACTAGTTGAGACTTAAATGCCCAATCTGGAGATGCCTAAACTAGGGCTGACTAATCTGTCCCATCATTTAAGGCGGGAAAGCACTATTAGACCATTTAGCCTGAATTTCTGTATAACATTTCACTCAATGGCTGAATCCAACACCTTCAGCTAAAGCTGACATGAAGCTGAGCCAATAGCAAGGTCGGCTTTAGTTCATCTGTCGCAGAGGTTTTTGTCATCACGTACCAATCAGAATTCTAAAACCTGTATTGGAACAAATGCCTCTGCAAGAAAGCAGATGGGTGAGCTCTCAGCTTCCTCTTTTTCTCTCTCTGACACTGACTTACGACAAAATCTGTTTCCAATGCAAGTGAGTTGGGTTTTCTGATTGTAAATGATGAATAGAGAGGATTATTCTATTCCAGCTGCTAAGACCCTATTTCATTCTATTTCATTGTCTTGCCTACCTGTGGCATGGTTCCAGACATGAAATATATTGTTGCAAATTGTTGCTCTGCTTCAAACAGCTTTTTGTTCATTTCATATGTAATAACTTTGTTCCCTCCCAGACAATAACTTTCAATATCCTCTCTAACACCATTTCCATGTATTAGGTGTGAAAAAGTCTCTGTGAATGCTATGGTTTCCAATCTATTTTAGAGAATCTGGTGCTTGCTGTGCCTTAAATTTCATTTTCCCACCTTCAAAATATTGCCATATTGAGACTCAGTTAACACCAAATACAGCAGCTTAATTCCTCTCTGATTTCAGTCTGTCTCATTACATTACACCTGTTCAAAAAATCTCTTTACTAGCCTTTTATAAAATTTCCTTGGACTTCAAAGTGTGTTTTTTTCTCCCTTACAAATACTTTCACAATAGTGTTCCAGTATTCTGTGGCTGTCTGAACACCTTTTATCACATGTCACTGGTTCTCCATCTAGGCGTGTATGCATCAGATTGTTATTTGAAATGTCCTCATTATCAGCTGGATTTAGGCTTTAGCAGCTATAGCTCTGGCTGTAGAATTACCCTATGATCCAAATTCAGCAAAGTAACACCATCCTGTCTTTCAAGTCCACATTTAAGGAACACAGGTATGTTGGAGATTTTTAATGAGTTTTCAGCCTGTCAAGTACAGGGTGTCTACTGTAAAGAGAGCCCTTGATGTCTTTGATTTTAGTACTGAGAACACCTAGAATTTCATTTATGATGTAATAGTTTGCAATCACCAGAGAAAATCCCATGCCACGTTTTGGCATGCAATATACTCTTGTTTTGCATAACTGAGATATACGTGTTCTTATTTAGCTTCCTCCTCCTCTGGCATGCTCACCTTTCACAGAGCAGCATAATCTTTCACGGCTTCATCAACCATCACTATCACATGTATACAAAGTAATACAGTGGTGTTTACAGCCCTTTCACCCCTGGATGCTTTCCCACTTGATAAATATCAGCAACTAAACACACTCGGAGTCACGGGGTTCATCAAGGCTCAGATTTCTGCCAAGCACTGCAGATGATATTTATGTGAGTATTGCAGGACACAAGGGAAACATTTAATGAAGAAAATTCCATCCTTTTCAACCTTTGCCATATCTTAATGTTAGTTATTGTTTCTTCCTCTTTCCCTTTTACTCAAGCTCTGGTCTATTTATTCTGACATAAAGTACGAATTACATCAGTCCATCAGCAGTCACGTTAGCAACCTGTGCTGCTGTGCGAGATGGAATTTCCTATGGTACCTGGGAGTAGAAGGCTCTTGGCTTGGGCAGCAGCTTGTCCTTCCCGCTGGCAGCGACTGGGGCAGCAGTGGGAAAAGTAAATCCATAGTTATGGAGAAGAAACAAGGATCTGCATATGAATAAATGAGAAATCTGTAAGTTTGAATCTACCAAGCCTGTATATTGTCAGAAGTCTAAGTCCAAACAGCTACATACAAGCAGAATCACAAGTATGTGGGGGAAGGTGGGCATGCAGGGAGGAAGTAACATATACATGCAGGTGAGAGCAGGTTGGCTGTCAGCTGATCTAGTTAGCCCTTATTTAACAGAAATACAAGTACCTGATAAAAGTAGGATGTCTGGTTATTTTCTTTGACACAGCAGTTCCTTGTTTCTACCAGTCAGTGTATTTTAACTTTCTCTCTAGCTTCATCCATTTGGTATTTATGTACTAATACTCATTCAAAAGACAATGTGCTTTATACTAACCAATGGGCATGACAATACTGAAACATCTTTTAAAATATACTTCCAGATGATTCAGTGAGATTTGCTTATGTTCGTAGCTAGCCAATATAAATGTATAAATGAAAGCATAGGTGTATATATACTTTGTGATACACATGTTTTACATGTAAATATGCAAACGCTTCAAAAATCACTATAATAGGAGATATTACTGCATTTTTACTTAGAATTAGAATATATAGCATTAGCGAAACCTAAAATTAAGGTCTGCACACATGAAAGATAATATAGTCTTTGCTTTTATGATCATATACATTTTTAACAGAAGCCATAACCTAATGTTTCATTCTCTCAGGCTACATGGAAAGAAAATTCCATCTGTAGGCTGCCTGATTCACTTGTTTCTGGTTTGAAGACGTGTAACACCAGAAATGGAACTGATAGCTGTGAAACAGGTTGATACCATCATTAATACACCCATGTTAAAAGTAACAACTTTATAAGTGGAAAAATGAGACAAGCTTTCAGGAACCTATGCCCTTTTTCCATTCTTAAATTGAAGCAGCATATTTTAAAGGAGAGTAACCCCTGTTGAGAATATTTGCTCAGATATCTATCAGTTAGAACATATCTGGTAGGAAGACATTATCTACAGAGCAGAGAGCCACAAGAGGAAAAAGTGAGAGAGACTAAGTGAGACTAGTTATCTCCTAGGAGAAAGAGACAAAGCTGTAAAGCATGGTGGAGTCTGAAGGAAAGGAAAGGAAAAGGAAATTCCTGGAACCTACACCTGAATTTCTAAAATATAACTTTCATCTAGTGCATGAAGTACTTTTCTAACTATGTTTCTTACTTTCTGAATACACCATGAAAAATGTCAGGTGAGATTTCCAGAACTGTTGTGTTTCCAATTGTAAAGTAAACCAACTAAGAGTGCTCCGAATGAGGACAATGTTATAAATTAGTGGATGAAGAAGTCAAGTCTCAAGTGATCAAAACTGCATACCCAAAACTAGTGGGCATCTTAATGCAACTGTGATTAATTTTCAAACTGAAAAATCACTGTGATAAATTGAATCTTAGGAATTTGTATTTATGAAGCATTCATTCACTACAGCAAAACTAGCATAGAAACAGCGATGAAGAAAATAATTGTACCTTCAATTCAAAATTTGAACAACATGTGCTAAATAAGTTATGGGTCCGAACACTGAATAAGGAAAACAACGAAAAATACCACTTTGCCTAACAATAAATGCAACTAGAAGCTTTAAGGCAGAAATATAATGAATCAGGTAACTAAAATATTATGTCAAAGGAGCTATAAAGTTGCATATGCATAGGCCTTTTTTCTGACGAACTTCTGAGTGCTTGGATACATTACCACGACATTCTGCTCAGAAAAAGGTGTGTGTACTCCAGATTAATAGAATTCTGCATATTTTTAACTTCTTTGAAAACAATCTGCCATCTGATTAGCTATGAGTGTGTTGATAATGAATTGGAATCATCAGCATTTTTCCAATCAGTGCCACAAACTGCTTCAGCTTCAGGCAGTGTAGTAACAAGTAGCAGTAGTAGACTATGCATCATCTATGTACCAGCTGCTATGGATAATGCAACATAAGGAATCCAAAGTATAAAAATATTAAGGACTTTGAAGGTCAATTACAATTTGTTTAAGGAAATGTACCTTACTGATTAGAGGCACTTCTGCCCATGTAACATCGGCTAATCTGGTCCTCTATTGCTATATACCAGCATATCTTTTTTTCTCTTTCACACCTCCTATTTCTCAGGCTTCTGCAGAGTATTCAGGCAATTGCCTCTACTCTCATTTTACGTTTATGCCAGGAAGTTATAATAAATAATTTTAGATTAATAGCTGAGCTCCCAGCCATAGCCAGTCCTCTCCTCTCATCATGGAGCCCTGTCAGGTTGGTCAGACACAACTCACCGTTGGTGATCCAGGGATGGCTGTTCCCAGACCTCTTCTTGCCCTTCATGTACTTGGAAGTCGCTTCCAGGAGGATTTGCTCCATAATCTTCCCAAATACTGAATGATGTTGACCAGCCTGTTGTTTCCCAGGTCCCTGTTGCTGTTTTGGAAACTAGGTGTGGCACTTTCTGCCCTGTGGGTACTGCTTCAGTCCCACTCTGACACCCCAGAGCAAACCTGGCAAAGGCAACTGAGAAAAACAAGTCATTGAGTACCTTGACCTGTTCCATGACTTTTGTCACTAGTTTTCCCGCTTCATTCAGATGTGGACCTCCACCTTCCTTAGCCTTCCTTTTTCTGCCACTATATGCACAAAAACTCTTCATCTCCAACTGAGCTCTGCCTTTTGTAACACCATCCTTTCATGCTTGGGCACTGTCTTTGTATTCTTCCTGGGTAGCCCATCCTCACTCCCACCTTCTCTGTATTTTATTTTTGCTTTTGAATTTATTCAGATGTTTCTTGTCCATTCACGCTATGTTTCTTGTCCATGCACACTGACCTTCTTTATTGCTTGCTTGACTTTCTGCAGCTGCCCAGTCATCATATATGGCTGTATTCTTTTATCACCATCACAATTAAAGTCCATTCATCTTGGATGGCCAATGAAGATACCTTGAATTATAATAATGCAATTTAGATCCCTGAAGCACCATATCTTTTTATCATGGTTTTATCATTGTTCCAGTTGTCATCAGTTTCAGATGCAGCAGAGTATCAACATAAAGACTGGTCCACTGCCAATATATGGTCCATTATACTCTTTATTAAAAAAACCCAAAATATTATGCCTTTACCTTGTTATGATGCTCTTAAAAGAAACAGTTGAAAAATAATGCATTGTTCAGAAATCATGCTTTATTTTTCATTCTTTCATACTTCCCCTTTTAAAGAAATACTTTGTAAGTACTCAAAGCAATATTATAAATTCTTACGGAATTTTAAAGCTACTTGTGATCCTACAGGTTGTGTTGTGCCCATGCATTTCATACCTCTTGTTGACCAAAATCAGACACTTCATTGTGTTAATCCTGCTGAAACACCTGGTAGACTAAATTCTTGCTCTGAAGCCTTGATCTTTGACCCCTGGTTCTGGGATATATTATAATGTTTCTCTTACTATTTATAAGTCTTGGAACACTGCACATTTTATGTTACATAATATTTAGTACTCTCCAGTCATTCTGGGAATTCTTTTTTTTTTTTTTCTTTTACGTTTTAATCATAGAAATTATCTATCTCTCATCCCTTAACACAGGAGATAAATATAGATCCATAAACATTTTTTTTTTGCTTGTTTTATGGGAGGAGGAAGGTGTACTCCATTAAGTCTCTTCCCACTCCCTTTAAATCCAATTTATATTTGTTTTACTGTATGTAAGCAGGGAAATTATTAATGACTTTTTTTTTTTCACTCTGTGTGCTGAGCTGTACCCCCCATATGTTGAAATGTAAGTCAAAATAAAATCAGAGACAGAGTTTAATTCAGAGAATTATTAAATATATCACGTTGCCTAAAGTAATTTTCAAATCTTTCTCATATTTGAGTTACGTTTTCTGCAGTGATATGCTCTTGATTCAAGGAATATTGTAAAGAGGGAAGGCAACAAACAAGACTAAGTTACCTGGAGGAAATATTGTATCAAAATTAAATAAAAAATTGAAAAATAGAGTAACTTTTAAATCAACTGTTATGTCTTTCATTAACAAGGCAACATATGAACTTTAGTTAAGGGCTGCTTAACTGACTCCTACAATAGGTCTGTTCCCATCAGCTTAGCAAAGTGCCACAAATCCCCAAAGTCACTCTAACTGTGAGGCAATAGAGTTGTCTCCAGTATGGAGCAGAGATGTGCTGCTAAAGGCAGGCATGTAAATCTGAGTAAAAAGAGAGGTGGTTACTATTACTAGTTACAGTACAGTTTATCTATGAAAGTATCCCAGTGAAATGTGAGCCCAGACAACACAATAAAAGACACAGTCTAGCCTTTAGTTCTTTGTCTTGGCAGTATTTAAGCCTTGAGTAGATCCCAACACCTCAAATGCAATGCCGATGTTCATCTATAAAGCTGTATGTGACAATATAATATCTATGCAAGACATTAGTTAGATAAAACCACTCGAACCTTAATGAGACTAGGCAGTGTACCAGAGTAAGAAAACAGTGTGCAATCAGAAGTGCAGCAAAGGAAGAAGATTATTTAGATGAGATCTCCAAGATCTGAGTGTGGCAAATCTTGCTTTTAGGAAGAAAGGTGCAAGGGAAAAAAAAATTAAAATCTGAATTCTTTGCCTAAAGAGGTGAAGAAATTCCTTCTAGACCCAAATTAGCAATCTGTATGATCTTGATTTTTTTAGGGCGTTTATATGAAGTGTCAAACATCCTATTTATGATAAACCAGAAATGCTGTATTGAAAAACTATCCTTTTAGCAATTGCTGGTAACAGCCCTCTAATATTTCCGAAAAGAACCTGAGGCAGCCTCATGAATGTGAATCTAGCATGAGTAGGTAGTAGCAAGATTTTCCTGAATGCATGTAATTTGCAGACATGCATTAAATCTGCATGCCTCTTCCCAATATCCCATGCTGCACTCATTTTTGTTAAATTCTACTGGATGAAATTAGTTGTGTTGGGGACCATAGTTAATAAGAGAGGGAATTTTAAAAATGAAGGGATTGCTGCTCCAGATTTGGAAATAGCTTTTCAGGGAATTTGTGTGTGGTGGAGAATTAAACAACGAAGATTACAAACGTGATTTCACACAGTTCTTCAGTACCTTTATGAACCTTTCATGTTTTCATTTCATTTCAGAGCTGTAAAGTTGGGTAAGACTGATGAGGTTTCAGGAAGTTTTCCAAACCCCTGACTTTTACTGCTATGGTCTCTGAATCCAGGTGTAAATGTGCTAGGGTATGTTGGCTCATCTGGACTTTTGGCAATGTCTAGGACTAATTCAGTGCCTCCTCCTATGTGTATTCTGGCAACGCCAGGGGGCTGGGCAGCCATATGCTTCTATATTAATTTTGGCAAGGCTAGCATTGCTTCAGTGCACATTCCACAACACATTCATAATGTAGAACTTACTGTAGTCCCAGCGGTGCTGCTGGTGACATTACTTTGAAATCCTAGAGGTAAGGCAATAGGGATTTTTTGTTGTTGTTGGAAGAAGGTATGTGATTTTTTAATTTTTTATTTTTAGGTTTAAATGTTGCAAGGAAGTGAGGGAAAGATGTCACTTGTAAAATACTCATATTTCTACAGGACTTGAAAACTCAAATTCTTAGTTTTGCCTTTGGATATGAAACATATGATGAGTCAGGGAAGCTGAAGCTAGAGCTTGACTGTCTGAGCATGTTTAGAATAAAATTAGTAAGATTCCTGGGTTTTAAGATAAAAATGGCTAAAAGTTTTAGCATATTCATCCTTGTTCCTAATAAAGTTAAAACTCTAATTTTGTTTAAACACCCTTCATTGTGAAATAGGCTTCTGTCTGTATACTTTTGCTAACTGAACTGAGTAGGCTATTGTTCGCAGAAAATAATACTAATAAAACAGAAAATAATGTATTTTGATTTTTCATTATTTTACAACTAAGAAAACATGTCTGAACAGGTCAGACAGATCAAAATAAAATTTTTGATTGACAAAAAGCAGGTATATCTGATTCAGAAAGATTCCTCATGAAAGAATAATTTTGATTCTTTTGGTAAAATAATAATTTATGAAAGTAAGCTATAAAGCAGAGTGGGGATAAACATAATGGACTTGAAAGTTCTTGCAGATTTCTACTTTTACTGAACAATGCATCATGAAAACAAATTCAGATTGACTGTGGGAGCTGTGGTTTATGGCTTCTTGGTCTCTAGGTGTTCATAAAATGTGTTTTAAGAGACCACTTTATTTTAAAGGTGTTTCATTCTTAGCATGTCTCCTTGAAAAGTAGTTTCTATTTAAATGAGAACTGTCCATTTTATTTTATTGTACATGCAGTTAAGAAACAACTAGGTTTTTAATGCTGTATGACAAATAACGCTACTGAGAAGCTGAACATCTACTTGAAAAAACTATCAAAATCTAGTTACTGAAGCATAATAATTTTACCTATTATCTTAGCTTTTACTAATATGTGAAGAAACCAGCAATACATCTTAAAACACTGTGGAGCAGTAAGGGACATTTTAGAAGTCACTCTACTCTACAGATTCCCTACCCTTTGCCAGAATTATATAACTTTAATGTAAACATTTTCATGGTTACCCTAGTCATTTCCATCTTGCTAATTCAAGTTATGGACTGTAGCAATCAACTTGGTCAGTTGTATGACCACTGTGGTAAAAAGTGAGAAGAATGCCAAGAGGAACTGTAGAACTATTCGCAAAAGTGTAAAAAAGTTAAAGCAAAAGTGTGCAATCATTCAGAGGAGAAGAATACATAGGTCCATCATCCTTGAGAAATATCTGAGGCAAGAATATTATATTAATTTTCCTTGTTCTTCAGAATTTTGCACCACAGACTTCTAGATGACATTTCCTTGTATTTCTTGTATTTTAAGTTCTTGCTGTTAAATGTATACTTGCTCCAGACTTCTCAGAATTGAGGTTGAGACGGTCATTGGATCTTCCGTTTTGGGCACAACAGCTAGAGGTCTACGGTTAGTCCTGCTTTATTTTTTCCATTGCATAAGCTCACATCTTTTAGTTGATCATTTTTATTTTTCTACAAGTAGCAATGATAAGGACTAATGGGAAATTCATTCAGAGATATGTGCTAGACTGGGTGAATATTTGCAAGTAAGTCTTTGGAACCACAGATAAACCAATACTTTCCTATTATATCTGAATTTTTATTTATATTAGGAAGTAAATCTTGCCACTGAGCATTGAAAATGAGGTTGCACAGGAAAATATTTACTAAGATATACGTCTGTTTTCACTCTAGTACTTGGAGCAAAATCAGGGTAAAACCAATTCTCCATGGCTGGGTAGGACTGACCAATCTAAATGGATTTCCAATTTACAAAGACAATCAAGACACAGAGGAATGAGGAAATATAAAACATGTTATCACAAACCAAATGGAGTTCATCAAAGGAAGAACAGACTCCACAGAATTCTTTGACTTTACAGGGTGGAAAGGCAATGTCTAGGCGACAGTTACTTGTCTATAAGGTTATAGATATTATTCAGTAAGCTAAATCAGAAGGGTACTCTGCAAATTGTGCTGAATGTATATCTAGTGTGTGGTTTATGAAGAGCAAAATGCCCCACAGTCATGTTTCTTGCAAATAATTTAAGGTTATTGTTGAATTGCCCAATTTCTAGACATGAAACAATTTAAAAGGAAGTATATTAAGTACAACATTCCCTTGACATTTTCTTTCTCCTTGATTCTGTCCTTATAATGCTACTGTTGACATTCCTTCTTTGACATTTATTTTACTCTCTTAGTAGTTTTGTAGTTCTCTGAGAAATTAACAAATTAACAGATTTCCCCTCTTAGTTTCATTCAGTATTATGCTTTTATTGGCAATACTGCTTATTATTTAGATGAAAGAAGTTTATCTTATTTCCTGCCCAGGAATAAGTGTTAGTTAAATGACGGAAACCCAGTGGGATAAGGTAGTCTAATTCTCAAATGTTTATATTAATCCAAACAGGTAAATTTGCTTAATGGCAGTGATGCATCTGAAGCCTTAAATTAGGAAGAGTTTGGACCTTTCTCTAATTAACAATGACCTTAAAAGTCTTTATGTTTAAAAATGGATTAAAGATAGTGCACCGCTACACTTAGACAGATTCTGTTCGTGACAACTCAGAATAAAAATGAGGGTGATATAAAATACATTTTTCTTTAGTTGATTTAATAACATTGGATATACAGCTTTCACGACTTAATTGGGAAATCTGGAGTAACACCAGGCCATTTTTATTTCCAGGGTTTTGACTGAACTGGATTACCTTTTTTTTTTTTTCTTTAAATTATGTATGTGATTATTTATAGATTGCCCTGTGGGCTTTTATTTTTTTAAAAAATACGTGGGTTTTTCTATTTAATTTTTCTATGGTTTCAGCTTAGCACTTATTTTTGGAAATCACAGTTTTCACTTCCAAACCTGAGCAGACATCATTATCTGTTAAACTCTTGTATTTTCCTAGGCATCATATGTAGTGTGACTTCTCATAGCTTTTTTAGCCCTATGAGTTTTTGGCTTTGTGAGGGCAGTGAAATACCTATTTTCTTATAGACACAACAAAGGGAAGGGAAGGGACTGTAACATACAGGTATTCTAGTATTTGAAAGAAATTTCAATAAAATATTTTTTATTGATGTTCAGGTTTTTTTTTATTTCTTAATACATAAATACATCAATGAAAAGATATGTTTTTCTCCAGTCACCCCAAAAATATAAAAAATTACACCTCTTTAGAATAATTTCAAAGGAAGCTGAGTTGTTAGAAGATTTATTGAGTATTTTTCTGAGATCTACCTTCCTGAGAGGTTCTGATATTGGTGGTATTATAGACACATGGGAGAGCTACCAACCAAATAAAGCAACTTGAAGGACACTCAGTGTCAGTGACCAGAAAGCCTTCTTTCAACTGCCTCCCTAGTCTAAAACTGTTTAATCTCCTTAAATTTTTTACAGCCTATGTAGAGTTAGGAATTTATAGGCACAGATCTCCTCCATATCTACCTAGATCTGCTCCATAAATTTCGTCCACCTCTATGTGTGATAGAAAAGCACAATGTTTTTCAGAGACTCTATACTTCTGCTCTTAGAAATTCTCAGCATATGTTTCAAACACAGATATGTATGATTGGTGATGTATAATGTGTGGCAGCACCTCTTCTATAACATAGTGAAGCTTACCCAGGAATGAGGGTGTTACAGGGTGTTACAGGGTGTGCAGTACTCAGGAGGGAACAAAAACTGACAGGGATGGAAGCTGGATGTGGCAATTTTCCACTCCTTCTCGTAAAGTACTTCCATTGTTTAAAAAAATCCTTCAAATGTTGTTAAGCTAAAGAAGAAGGAAATATGAAGGAAAAAGGAAATATGAACCTGTGACCCAGTAATTAAGGAATGCATCAAGAAGAAGTGACCTTTAGTGGCGCCTGATGGAAGGATTAACTTCTATACTTTACGTAAAACAGTCACGGGAAGAAAATATAAAAAGGAATAATCTTTTCTGACTCATTTAAAAGAAAAATAAGATCTCTGAAATATTTGCCAAAGATCTGTTTGTAGACTGGTGGTATCAAATGAAAAAAAAAAATTGCCTAAATTGCAGAGCATGGTATCTGAGTCCCATACAGGAAAGGATAAGTAAGAGTTGCAGAGATGCCCACTGCACAGGATTTCCTACGGGCTGCTCAGGTTGAGCTGCAACATACCTTTTGGTTTGGATCTCTTTGGTTCTTAATACTCTAGTAACAGGAATTAAAGCTTCTAAAATTCTCTTTTGGAAATAATACATAGCAGCTAATGTATAGGTACCAAAATCTTCTGTTAGACTGTTATCATTTTTTAACACCGAACAATTGCTATAGCAGGCCACATGCTGAAAAAGTTATGCCTCCGGGCAGAAGGATCCCTTTTTTAATTTCTCTTTGTGGAAGGGTTTCCGAAAACACGGAGAGGTTTACAAAAAAAAAAAAAAAAAAAAACAAGAAAATACAACAAATAAGAAATAAATAGTGGAATTGGATCATAATCCTGCAGTCAGATTTTCATGGTTACATAGATTCCCCTCCACAGTTGTACAGTGATTTGGTGCGTAAAAGGAGTCAACATATTTTTTAAAGAAACGAAGTTTCTCCAAGTGCTATGACAGTGAAAAGCATCTTGAAGTCAAGGTTGAACACGAGTTCATGAGTGAACAGATAAGAAATAGACTGTACTAGGAGTGATTTCCAGTAACCAAGACAATAATTGGGACTAGCAAAGAAGTATTACTTAGTATGAAGAATCAGTGATATTGTTACTGAAGTACTACGTTCCATTCTGGTGATGGTGCTTTAAACCTGTTGATGGAGATGAATTACTAGAGGAATAAAAGAATGGTTAAATTCAGATTTATCTCTTATATTATAAATGTAAAGTAGTTCTCTAGTTTAACAAGTAGAAAGCAAAGGGTGGCTCATTCTAAGGCTCCAATTGAATAAATTATTTCTGGCAATAAACAGCTCTATGATATAGCAGAAGTAAAAATAACATGTACATGGAAACTCAAAGTAGATAAAAGATTGGTCTAGATGAAGGCACTATACTTTCATATGTAGTCATTAAAAAAATGTTTTCAGTGATATGGTAGTTGCTCCATGACTTTAAATTCAAGCCACTGCATTTCTCTCAGACATATATGATAACCCTAAAAGAAATGAAGGGCTTAATTCCTGAATTATTGCATGACTTTTTTATAGCCTGTGTTATGAAAAGACCAGATGACTGTAAGAGTTCCTTCTGGCCTTTAAATCTAAACCTATGCAAAGAAATGGGAGCTAACACTGGAATATAAACCCCACGAAACAAAGTGAATGAACTATTGGTTCACTGGAGAAGATGAACATTCCCTTGAGTTTGCTGATCTCATCCCACGTGTCTAAGCTTTTATATTATAGTCCAAATACATACAAAGGCTGATTTTTGCTGATTGCCAGAGCATAGCAGTATGTAATATCGTCATCTAATCAAATCAGTTTCTAGATCTGCCTTTACTACTTGTGTTCATTGCAAAAAATATTGGATTCATGCTTGTAACAAAATAGCATAACTAAAATTATCAGACCTTAGATATGTTTTGTTAAGTTGAATTAAAGTTAAGTTGAATTAAATTGTTTTGTGTTGAAAATTTCAAAGGAAGATGAGCTGAGATATTTGACGGTTTTGTCAGGAAGCTATAGCTGTCTTGTCAAACTTGCACTTTTCAGATGGTTTTGCTACTGTGTCTAGCCATGGTTTGACTAGGAAAATAATTAGATGGTTGAGAGTTATGTTGCTTATGATCCATCCAAACTGAAGTTAGATGCTGTGAATTTATAGTACTAGTACTTACATAAAAACAGACAAGTGCTATAGTATTTATTTTGCTAATCAATATGTATGACTAAGCTACATATATACTTAAAACATTAAGTAAGCCTTATGAGAATGAGCTGTATCTCCTCCAGTCGCATGATAAGTACTGATGGAAACCTGGAAAGAGACTCCCATTTTATGATAATTCAAAATCTCCTTGACAACTGAAGAAATCCCTTTATAGGCTTCTTAGAATTCATTTTCATGTAATTAATCAAAATGTTATTTAAGAAGACTTAAATTTGTTTCAAGGAAATATACAAGTGTTATTTCCGGTTTTAAAAGTATGTTTGAAGCATTGTATGAAATGCAAATTTTTTGCTGCTGACGCAGGTTTCCAACATTTATTTGCTGTGAGCAAATGAAGAAACAGTGAGACATTTTTTGTCAATGATTTTTAAAAAACCTTGTTAATTAATAGCTATTTTCTCTTTTAATGAATACTTAAGGACATATTTAAGAACAGAACCAAACACACAGGACCATCCTAAAGATCATCCTTTTTGGATGATCTCACTTTAAAAGAACAATTAAAACTATTGTTTCCTACAACAGGAACCACCTTCTGTGCCACTTCTTCACTTTCCACAAGCCCACAATCCACAAGATTGAAAAACCTATTAAGAGTCACATGTAAGTGAACCCACTAGCCTTTAATGTGCAAGAATAGTCATCAGTCATTTCTCTGTCCCTTCTTTGTTCTAGTTTGACTCAGCAACTTAGGGGTGCGTACTGCATGTGTATTATTACATATAGGATTACCTGTTTCAGTGGCTGAATCCCTTAAAGTTAATACTGCTACATGAAAGCTGCGCAATGCAAACCCTTTTGCAGTTTTACAGTTTTGCATGTTCAAAGCAATTTGTGTCCATCCCAGCTTAATAATTTGTGTGATAATCCAAGAAATTTTCATAAAGCCTAATTAATTTTACAGTTAGATATAGAATTAGTCTTTTGTTGTTCTGTAGATGAAGTGCACATATCTCTTTATAAACAAGGCAGGCTTCACTGTCATAAACAGTCTGCAAGTCTAAATCATAAAGGTGTAATATAAACAAATAAGATGAGTCAAGAAAGTGGGACTAAAGCTTGTTGGACATAATATAATTTTACTTTCTCTTTAATTTGTAAAAAGCTTTAGTGTGCCAAAACAAAACTCTACCTAGCAGGGGTTAAATGGATGTTCAGGGAAGAATACTAGTCTTAAACTCTTTTAGATCAAGCTTTTGCAATACTTTATATTGGTCTCCAATAATCTTATGATCCATAATCAGGCACTTTGTGAGCCAGTGACATTGTCTTTACATTAAGTCACTTAATGGATTTTCATTTCCATTAATAGGGTCCTTTTTTGGCCCTTTGAGTGTCGTTCACAGCTTTCAGATGATACAAAGGTAAAAAGAGGAAAATGGGTTTAAAAGGAGGTAGTGAACATCAATTAGTGCAAATGCAGGAGAGGGAACTCCCAAGTGCAGGAAGCAGAATTTAGGAAAAATATATTAACAGTGCTTTGTATGTGTAACCCTTCTGTATCTCCACAATATTTATGAGCGTTCAAAATAAACTAAACATATAAATATAACTGTCTATAGTACCTTTACTCAAACGTGGCTATTGCAGCAGCTCATGTTATCGGTAGAAAAGGATTAGCACATCGAGCTGTAACCGAGTATATTTTCAATTACCAAAGGGTAAATTCCAAGATAAAGGAATTGATGCCTTTAAATGAAAGCACGTAGTCGGAGTTTTACTAACCGAGCTCGGCCAGGACTGGGATTGTATTTCACACCTGAAATATGATGTCCCCCACATCTCCGTTCCTGATGCTGCTTTCTGCATCTGACAGGTGTTTTATCAAAAGAGAGGAGCAGCCGTACCGGCTGAGCGTAGAGGTCCGTCTAGCCCAGAATTTGTCTCTGACAGTTGCCAGTAATGGATGATTATAAGAGCGGGGCAAATAGTGATCAGTCACTACCTTGTTTAGGTTTTAGCCTGCCATAGAAAATAGCGCTACTGCAGATTAACGTGCTGGATTTTGACAGATTTTAAAGGTAGCGCTTCCTGATATTAGAAAGCACAGATATCACTTCGGCTGGTTTCTTGAGCAGCAGGAAAGCTGACGGCAGCTGTACAATGACACCTGATATAACCATTGTGCATTCCCTGTATTTGTTGAAGTGCTAGCTGCTGGTATTTAGGGCTTCCTCATTTCTTTTATTCAAACTGCTTTTGTAAGTGGGCTAGTAATTTTCCCCCCACAGCTTCTGGTGATAAACAGCAGCTGTCAACAGTGAATGCAGTGACATGAGAAGCATACAATGATTTTCAAGACAAGGTCAAATGACAGGTAGTTAAATAATGTAGAAAGAATAATCTTCTGAACAAGCAAAAATCTGAGGTTGGCTCAATGTTTTTCACTAAATTTACAATCAGCAGATGGCAATGCAGAGGTCAAGCTCCCAGACAGAATATATCATGTACCTGAATAAATAATTTGTGTATAAATGATACTCCGTGAAAACTAATTTTTGCTACCTGACCTTGTGATGTTACTGTTAACACTCTTTAAATTGTTGTGTGAATTTCATTATGAGGTAGTACTTGAAGTCTTAGATTGCTGCTGTAGTCACATTTATATTGTTATACAAATATGTTTAAAGGTCTAAAGATTATGAAAACATGAATCATAGAATCATAGAAAGCTGGGTTTTCTCTGCTTCATAATCTGCTGTGTATCCTTAAAAGCCTTTTATGATGGGAACATGACAGAAATCATATATTTCAGAATTGAAGTTAAATTTAGCTTGTTCTAGGGTTTTATTAGTCAGTCCAGTGCCTTTCCTTGCATATTCCTTTTTCACGTCTGGCTTCCTGTGTTTTGTCATTTCTCTTGACACATGTTCCTTTGCATTGTCCAAAAACCTACATTTAACTGACATAAAATTAACAAAGTGTTTTATAGTACTTCCAGAACTTAATTTCAACTCACCTTTAAGCGAGACATTCTTCACATTTCTTTAAATTAAGAGCATCACATACACTTAACATGCAAAAGTTTAACTGAGTAACTCAGTAGATACCTTCTTACTGCCCTATCAGAAAAAAAGCAAATTAATGTTTTTCTGAAGTTGACCTCTTATGTACATTGAAAAAATGCAGTAAAACAATAATCTGAAATCAGTATGTAACCATAGAACTCACAGTGAGCTCTCAAAGACATAGTAATATAACACTAGTGGAAGATTTTTTAATGGAAATGTCAAATACAATTGTATTAATAGGAAGTTAGCTCCCTATGACTATGTAAGTACTATTTCATTGTCAGTTGGGAGCTTAAAAGATTCCTTTCCTTCTATATATTATATTTTAATAAAGGAAATTAAAATATCAATCAAAATCTATGCTAAAATCGTGTTAAAGTTTTTAAGGAACTAGGCAATTTGGGAAAATCACAGATAAGGCTGCCACAATACCTAGAGATTAAAAGTAGTGAAACAATCCCCAGGAGCTGCTTGCCTTCCATGAATTGTCAGTTGATGATGAGCTGATAGCAAAGTGAAATATTTCTTCCCAGTGAGCTGAAGGGGTGATATTGACTTTTGAAGGTGCAAAGATAACTTGATTATACTGAATTTATTGTGAATTCACTTTCTAGTTTTAAAGAGACAATCTCCCTTTGAGTTAATGGAATACTAGTAAACAGAACATCATACATTATAGTTTTTTTAAAACCCAGGACGTTCTCCAAAAGAAGTTTTCCAAAAAGCATTTTTATAAATTAGTGCTACTACACTTATTTTAAAGATCACAAAATCTTCTTTGACCATTGAGACAGAGAAGACAGTGTTGAAGATGATATTTGCAGCTACCCTACTTACTGTTCTGAAAATAATCATATGACCTTGGTTTTTAAAAGGAAGTTAATAAAGAAGATGAAGAAGAGGATGATTTTTTCTCAGTAACCAAAAAATAAGTAACTGTATTCTTTCTCTTTGCAGTCACTTTGTGCTAGTCACTTTCCATCACTGAGCCAGAAAGTGTCAATAAACTGTACGGTTCATATCCAGCAACACAAGAAAAAGTGTTATCGGCAGATTGAAGATTATAAAAGTTACTGGCTCTGAAAGTCAAATGTCTATGTAACTCAGAGGAAACCTGTTGCTAAAATGGTATTATATTCCAGTTCTACAAAGTTTTTTTGCAATACCACTGTCAGTAGCTACAACTTGTTCAAATGCAATTATTTATTATTTTCCTTTTTATACCAGTCAAATAAGAAAAGCAAGATCCATCTCACTGAAATAATAAGGATGAATTATATTGTAATATTACATACACCAGGAGAAGTATAGAGGATATCATCAGATTCTAATATTGCTGTTTCTGGCATTTGAAGATGACCTCCATTGGTTTGGTATATGATGTTTTTATGAGCAACTCTAGCTGGAAGGAGAGAAAAAAATTTTAATATATGTCCCTCTTTGGCTTAGCTGAGAAGGTTTGGGGCTTAGACTGTTTTTTTTTTTTGCTTTTTAATCCACACTTATATTGTCTTTGAAGTTGTTGCACAATACTTAACTACCTGACTTTCAAATAACCTAACAGCAGCATAGTAATCATTTGGTACTGCTACCATCAATGCTTTTGAAGGATCTGGCTATTAGCATAGGTTGGAAATTATTGAAAAGATTGAAAATCATAGCTGTTGCAATGAGACGAGCATCTATCTGCAAACAGGAGTGTTCAATGTAAATGTTATTTCTTTTGCAATTTTTTACCTTTTTTGATGTAAAGTTGCTAGCTGACACAACTTGTCTATCACTGACAAACCTGACCTGGTAAAAAGCACTTGAGAAATCAACAGAGGGGCTCAGGTTTTGTATTCTGTACCTTGACTTTCTAAATAGAAGGTGTTTTTAGCAACTGCATGTCCTCCACTGTTATGTAAAATACGCATAGATCACACTTTAAGCTCTGATAGATGTAGGAATCATTATCTTATTTTTTATCTCAGTCCTATGTATTCTATCTGTTCTCCAACTGAACTTAACAGTGATTATCAAAACAAAGGACTGCAGATCGGGATGCATTTGTAGCTACATCAGAAGTGAAATTCACAGTGAATTAAATTACTATGTGAGCATTTTTCCCCCATTTACAGATCTTTGGCGAACCTGGTGCTCCTGAGACCTTAAGTGATAGTCTTAAGGGATGAAGCCTTCTATTTGAGTGAGAAAGAGTTATAACACAGAATCAACAACACATGTGACACAATGATTGAAAATGTCTTTAAATAATGTAAGCAGAACTTTCTCTTCATTGAAGTACCTGCTAAGACCACTGAGAGAAAGCAGTAATAAGGAACTTTTAGCACAAAAGGGTATCATGCTTAGTGTGGCTGAGTATAATTACAGTCTGATGCAATGCATGCTTTTAAGAGTTGTTAGCTTTTGTAAACCTTTCTTGTAGAGAAAAGGGACTATGGGGTACTTACCAGCAATTTTGTCAATTATGTTATACATGGGGAACATTTCAGCATCAGATTGTCATAGATATTTAATCAAGTAAGTCCGTGGGGAAAGATCAAGAAAAGATTTTGATCTGAGATGTCAGGGAATTCTTCCAATCCCACTGACTTTAAAACTAAATGTTGTTAATGTCTTTCTGTTGCTCCAAAGCAGATTCTCTAATGATGCCAGTAGTGTCAAAAGTAGTGCAGAGAGGGTGCCATTACAGAAAACCATTGTTCTTTATTCTTGTCTGTCATCTATTCCACCACACTTATGTCTTGGCCGGTAGTCATTTTATAGGATCCATACTATAGTTTTATATTATTTTCTGATCATAATTTTTATCCATAAACGTATTTTTACTGACTTGTATTCTAATCAGGTGTAATCTAGTGTAAAAATATTAATGTATATGTTTACAACGAAAGCATTCCGGAGGTGTCAGTCTTTCCATGTTGTCTGAAAATGGAGCCTACGTGATCAGTTTGGGGTGACTACTGCCAGTTATAGGACAAGTATAATTAGCAAAGATTAATCCCAACCTGTGGTGTTAATCAATGTGCAGCAATGTGTTTCCTTTGCAACTTGAATCCTACATAGACATGAAGTTTTGAAAGGAGTGATTCATATCAGCGTAAACGCATCCCTATATGAGATCTTTAGTTAAGATATTATTAGAATATTTTACAGCTCTGTTTTTAAGGGTAATTTAATTATAGGGAAGATTTATCTTCTGCCATTCATGCTAGTGTTCATATTTGAGTTTAACTGAGATTCTTTCAAGGTATTTTTCCTCTGTTTTTTTGGTGGGTTATTTGGGGTTTTATTTTGGTTTGTTTGTTTGTTTTTTTTTCTTTCATAGAGCTACACATTCAGTGTAGTAAACTACATTTAGTTATATAAACTACGTATTTAGTTTGGACATAGTGTTTTGGTATCATGCTGTGTATTGAAGAAGTAGCTTTCTACTACTGTTTAAGCATTCTGAGTTTTTACATCTTGCAGAAGAAAAAGATAAGAGGAAGAAAAATATTTACTGTTGCATGATGAGTTTAATAGCTATACGAGTTCCTGAGTGTTTGAAGAACACAAAAATGTAACCTACAAAGAGCCAGGTTGTGTGCTATGTTATAAGTTCAGAAATAGAAGATGACAAACAGCCATGAAAACAGGCTGATTAATAAGGCTAAGGGTAACCAAAATAAAAATATTAGTTTCATATAAAAAATGTCACACAAATCATGAGTAAGTAGGCAAAAGTGATGCATTTCTAGATGTGTTTATTGGAAAAAATATTTTGCAAAATGAAATTTAAAAAGGAAAATATTTTTATGGGTTTTGTTTCATGTTATTACCACTTATTCAAATGAAACTGAAAACAAGTTAACTTGAAAACAACTGAAAACCAACAAAAAACCCCAATAAAAAGAACATACCCCAGAATGAAACAGTTTGGAAACAAAATCACAATACTGTTCTGTAATCCTGTAATGCAGCAAGGGTGAACGAACCCAGTGGCGTCACACTGAATTTTCAGGGGAATGCTCAGCTCAGACTAGAATTCAGTAAAATGTATGCTGGAGATTATCAGAAAAAGTCATTCACCCTCAGAGAAGTGCTCTTTTACCATTTTCAGAATATGGCTCATGTGCTTGGTTTACGCTGAATTACAGGACAGGGTTTCTCAGGAACAGCAGGGCTGCCACAGTAGTGATTCAACTCTCAGAAATGTTTGCACTTTGTAGTGGAAGGGATGTGGTCAAAGCTGCATAGAAATGCAGTGATTAGGATCACAGTTTTTGTATTTTCCACAGAAAGAGAAAGTGTACAGTCAAGCTACAGTTTCTATCTTCATTTTCTTCTATGGTAAAATCCTGAAAAAATTGTGGCTTCTATTTCACTTTGTCTTTCACTCTGAGACTACTAACTGTAGTTAGTAGTATGGGAGGAGATGTACATAATTTGTGCTGGATATGATTCTGTATTTCAAGACAGTTCATAAGGCGACACAAAAGGATGCAAGGAGGAAATCTGAACTCATTTCATACACAAAGCTCTGTCTTCACATTTCTTCTTCAGAATAAAAATGTTTTTATCTACTTTTCTACCTTTAGCACCAATTAGTGATTTAACATGCTAAAATTACAACACATGCATGAGCTCACCTCTGACTGAGTACATTCTGTTCGGCAAGCTCCCTTCACATCCTTTCCAGTCACATTTTTTCTATGCTTTAAGTGTTTTTAGTTGTGCATGGAGAACAAAGATATCGTTGTAAAATGGATAGTGCTGTCTTCTATTTCTGTTCCTTTAAAACACTCTAAATATAAATATGTAAAAAATAGAAGTAAAAAGGCTCAAGGAGAAGAGAAAGTGAGTTAAAAATATTCCAGCAGCAAAGAAGATATTCAGTCAGCAAAGTGGAAGTTATACTTCTTGTCATACGTCACTTTGAATCTTTGGAGAATACTCAGATACCATCATGATGGGCATTAGTGTAAGAATATGAATATAATTGCTGTTAAAACGCATGAGTGTGGGCAGGATTCCATTTCACTTACATAAAGAACTATGGAATAACCTATGAGCAATTTCTGGGGTGATAAGGAGGTAAGAGAAAAGAGGATAAAATCCTGTTTCTGCCAGTGAGGATTGTAGTAGTTCTAGGGAACTGGGCAAAGACACACATTTTGTTCTCATTGCTATTTGTAAATATGTTATTACACATTCTATATATTGCAGTTGTTGGTGATATTGAAATAATTAAATAGTGTAAGCATCTGAGAAAATTAGAGCATCAAAAAGCTTACTGGTTAAACCAGTAGAAGAAGCTCAAAGGGCACAAGCCTAGGACGTGACACAGGTAAAATATATAATGAAAACATATAAACATATGCTATGAATCCAAAACAAAGTAATTACCATCACATATGAAAATCATAGTGTTATTCATGTGATTTTTGGATGGTCATATAGATTGCATGCAATCCGTGAAAACCGTATAGTTTACATGTTGGTTTGAAAGAATGTATTAGTCTGAAATTGAGTCACTGCACCTGGTGAATTTACACTTCAGAAAGCAGCATGTACAGGAAAAACTGCAAACTTTATCTAGGACGCTTTCAGGAAGTGATGAATGAGGTCAGTGGTGGTGTAACCCCAATTCTTTTCCCATGGGTGCGATTGGCTCCCTTGGAAACATTCACTGCCTGATTTCAGAATATGCAAGGTTTCCTACTGAATATCTGCAAACTCATAGCTTTTACAAGGTTTCTGAAATGTTTTCTTGTCAATCAGGAGGGAACAATGTATGCAGCAGTGTACTGTTATCAACAAGCCATGTAGCAATATATGTCATTAATAAAGGTAGAGAGTTGGGTTTTGATGTGTGAATGTGTATATATTCTCTCACCTATCAACTTTAAGAACTAACATTTGCATTACAGTAAATCAGAAATTTGACATTTGAATAATTTCTAAGCAGTCTGCTAATACTGCCTCTCAGGACTTTTTGAAATACCAACTTTATGGAGACCAATGGAGACATGGTAAAAATCACAGAGAGTAACTGTTATAGCAAAGTTCCTGTAATGTTCACCAATGTACATTTTTCTCAGCTGTGAAGAAAAGTAAATAACTGTCCTGTTTTCTATTTGATTTGTGAGTTCCCTTTTTATACCAAGAGGCTGTATTTGTGCAGTGGTATAGACAGACTAGAGGCTAATGTGAAATTAAGTCTTAGTTTCTATTTTGCCAATAGTTAGATCAGAGTTTAAAAGAATAGGGGAGATTTTAGGACCTTAGGACCTTTGTTTTGTTGATCTCAGATCAGTGTAATTCTTTTTCTGTAATGAACGTTTATCTCTAGAACAGGCAAGGATATAAAGGACTGTATTTTCGACAAGTCCTGTACTGGATTCATGCATTTTTTATTAATACAATTTGCTTCTACATAATGTCTTTAAAAAACATTACTAGCGTATATAAACATAATGAAAATATGTGGTGAAGATCTATATCTGTGTACAGCAATCAGATCTAAATTCTTGTGATGCTCAACTTTGCATTTACCAATGAATACCAATGCTCACTAACTGTGTCCTACTGTTAGGAACGTTTTTATCAATGCCAAAACCATAGCTGTACAAGAAGAAAACAAATCAGATGATAAAAAATTAATGTGTTCATTATAGTGGCCTTTTTTCTCCCTCCTGAAGAAATCCAGCACCTGTTAACAGTACTTAGATAAAGGGGAACAGGGAGGGAAAATGTAATTTCACTGCACTAGCCATTAGCAGCAGTTTTTAAATCATCAGCAGAAAGATGATGGTATCCTTTGATTTCTTCCATGCCTATGGAGGAAACATAAGTTTACAGTGAAATCAATATCTCTGTTTACATCGTGGTGATCTAGTTTCTTAAAAGCAGCTACCCTTACCTTCTTCATTGCAAATAAGAAAAAAAAGCCCACCCAACAATATGAAGAAAACCCAATCAAACAAAATATGAAAGTCAAAAGTGATAAGAAAAAAAGGACCTATTTTTAACAAGCTGGAAAAGGGCAAAAGTAAGTTGTTCTAAAGCTGTATCAAAAAGCACATTGCATTTTAGTTCCTACCTTTTTATTTGGTAAATTTTTTGTCTTGTAGAAAAGAACTAAAACATAAGAAAGGGGAGAAAGAAGGTAGAGATGACTGACTGGAGGCCTGGGCGAAGTACTGTTTCCGAAGCCCTTCTGGCTTATTTTGCTTATTAATGACATGCACCCTCTATCCAGATCACAGCTGATCTTCAGCAATTAACAAAATCTAATCAGCAAAACTAACAAAAATGCAGGATCACTGCATCAAGAGCAAGAAATAGAGCAAGGGAAGCAGGAGACCTGGGTGGTTGAGTAGGGACCTTCTGAAAAAACTAGAGTGGAAAAAGGAAGTTTACACAGAGTGGAAGAAGGGACTAACTACTTGGGAGGATTATAGGGATGCTGTTAGACTATGTAGGGTAGAAACAAGGAAAGCCAAGGCCTTGGAATTAAAATTGGCAAGAGATGAGAAAGTCAACAAGAAGGGGTTTTTCAATTATATTGGAGGCAAAAGGAAAACTAAAGGAAATGTGGGCCCGCTGTTGGATGAGTCGGGCACCATGGTAACAGAGGATGCAGGGAAGGCTGAGTTGCTGAATGCCTTCTTTGCCTCAGTCTTGACTGCTCAGGCCAGCCCCCAGGAGCCATGGACTTTGGAGGAATCAGAGGAAGTCTGGACAAAGGAAGATCTTCCCTTGGTGGAGGAGGACCAAGTTAGAGATCAGTTAAGAAGGCTGGATATCCACAAGTCCATGGGTCCAGATGGGATACACCCGAGAGTACTAAGGGAGCTGGCAGAAGTCATTGCAGGACCACTCTCCATCATCTTTGAGATGTCCTGGAGAACAGATGAGGTGCCTGAGGACTGGAGAAAAGCCAATGTCATCCCAGTCTTCAAAAAGGGCAAGAAGGAGGACCTGGGAAATTACAGACCAGTCAGCCTCACCTCCATCCCTGGAAAGGTCATGGAACGGCTCATCCTGGGTGCCATCTCAGAGCATATGGAGGAAAAGAAAGCTATCAGAAGTGGTCAACATGGATTTACCAAGGGGAAGTCATGTCAGACTAACCTGATAGCTTTCTATGATGACATGACTGGTTGGATAGATGAGAAGAGGGCGATGGATGTTGTCTACCTTGAGTTCAGCAAGGCTTTCGACACCATCTCCCACAGCATCCTCATAGCTAAGCTTAGGAAGTATGGGTTAGATGAATGGACAGTTAAATGGGTTGAAAACTGGCTAAAAGACATTGCTCAGAGGGTTGTGATTAGGGGCACAGAATCCAGTTGGAAGTCTGTAACAAGTGGTGTTCCCCAGGGGTCAGTATTTGGTCCAGTCCTCTTCAATATATTCATCAGTGACCTGGATGAAGGGATGGAATGTAGCCTCAGCAAATTTGCTGATGACACAAAAATAGGAGGGGTGGCTGACACTCCAGAAGGCTGTGCCACCATCCAGCGAGATTTGGACAGGCTGGAGAGATGGGCAGAGAGAAACCTAATGAAATTTAACAAGGGCAAGTGTAGGGTGCTGCACCTGGGGAGAAATAACCCCAAGCATCAGTACAGGCTGGGGGCTAACCTGCTGGAAAGCAGCTCTGAGGAGAAAGACCTGGGAGTCCTGGTGGACAACAGGATGACCATGAGCCAGTAGTAGTGTGCCCTTGTGGCCAAGAAGGCAAGTGGCATCCTGGGGTGCATCAAAAAGAACGTGGCCAACAGGTCGAGGGAGGTCATCCTGCCCATCTACTCTGCCCTGGAGAGACCCCATCCAGAATAGTGTGTCCAGTTCTGGGCCCCCCAGTTCAAGAAGGACAGGGAAGTGCTGGAGAGGATACAGCAGAGGACCACAAAGATGATTAAGGGCCTGGAGCATCTCTCCTATGAGGAGAGGCTGAGGGACTTGGGTCTTTTTAGTCTTGAGAAGAGAAGGCTTAGGGGGGATCTAATCAATGCTTACAAATACTTAAAGGGAGGGTGTCAGGAGGACAGGGCTGGTCTTTTTTCAGTGGTGCCCAGTGACAGGACAAGAGGAAATGGGCACAAAGCTGAGTATAAGAAGTTCCACCTAAATGTGAGAAGGAACTTCTTTACTGTGAGAGTGGTAGAGTACTGGAACAAGCTGCCCAGAGAGGTGGTGGAGTCTCCTTCTTTGGAGACATTGAAAACCTGCCTGGACAAGTTCTTGTGCAGCGTGGTCTAGGTAGACCCGCTCTGGCAGGGGGGTTGGACTAGATGATCTCCAGAGGTCCCTTCCAACCCCATATGATTCTATGATTTTATGATTCTATGAAAATCTCATAATATGGTAGTCTCATACTCTGTAATGCATAAGACCAAGTGTGATCATGCTTTTATCGGCATCAGCAAATTTAGATGTTAAGTGGAAGAAGTACAATGAAGCCCTGGCAGAGTAACAAGAGGCAGCAGCATCCTTTAGTGATGCTCAAAACCACATCTTCCTACCAACCTCTAGTAAATTCCGATCTACTATTCATGAATTTTTCCCTAAGTCCCCTTCTATTGGTCTTGGCTTCTTTTGTGAAAAAGTAACAACATGAATAATAACATGCCCTATGCTTACTTTACAGGAAGCTTTTACGTCTTGGCAATGTCAAGACACTTTTTCTTGTTCCTGTCCCTGAAATTGCATAGTCCTTAGCTTCCTCATCCAGTCTCCAAAATTCTATCACTGGGAAATTATTGCCTTCAGTTTTAGCCTTCTCACTTTTTACTTAGTTCTGAGGACATTCAGAAATACTAAATACTGATGGCAAATAGATTCCTTTTTTACTCTACTGAAAAAAAAAGATGCTTATTTTCTTGGTTCATGTGCTGCTTCTCCTAAGAGTGTGCCCACACTTTGTATAAGCGTGTGCATATATGTTATATACAGTCAGACAGAAAGCACAGAACTAAAAGGCCTTGTTCAATCAAATTGGTGCTGAAGATTAACAACAAACGAAACATTCATGTTATTTGTATTGTAACAGATCTTAAAATGACATTTTCTGACAGCTAGAAATATTTTCAATTCTATTTTTTATTGTAGATATGGCCTGATAATTTTAAATCACCGGTGACATTTTTTTCTTCTTTCTCTTTTCAATGCATCTCTCTCTTTCTTCCTGTACTCAGCCCTTTTGTACCAATAGTCCCTTGAGTCAGAAAGAACCAACATGACCTTCAGCACAGATCAACGCTGATGTAGTACATTTACATAGTATCATGCAGTTTTCCTTGAAAATATATCACCTAGTGGAAAATGGGGACATGCATATGCCTAGACAACATGAAATGAAGGATGGCTTTGACTACAGGTCTTTGACATATTAAACTGCTCTTTATGAAAGATTACAAACTTGTGCAACTTTTTTTCCCCTCTGAAACTCTGAAATTAAAGGCAATGGGTTGGTATATTGAAAAAGTGGTGCTGAGTGAGACTTTTTCACAGAAGGAGGAGCCACTGGGGTATTGCACGTCTGTGTACTATTTGGCCTCATGAATTTAAAAATCAAGTGACTTAAAGCAGTCCCTTCTTCCAGTTCCTGCCGCTTTGCCCTTAGTCCAACATGCACACCCCAAAATGTTTTCCACATTTATTTTTCTCATATTCTCTTTAATTAGGTGCAACTATTCTCTTTAATTAGATTCCTCCTGATCAAGAATGGCATCAGCAGACTGACAGCATGACGTGTGCTGATGCATACCAGTTGGGTGATAACAGTCCTCGTGAAACAAATTGGGAGATATTTTCTACATTAACCCCACTACAGCATATGCCTTATATACAGTAGTCAGTAGCTGGAATCTTTCTGGTGGCAGAGACATAACAAGAGATGTCTCTTGTGGCTACTGATGGTATCCCCGAAGCACCTTTGAAATCTGCTTGTGTTTTGAAGGTCCAGGTTGGTTGGGATGGCTGAACTCCAGCTGCTATTAATATTACTAGTAGCAATTATCAATGGAGATTTCCCAGATGGCCTGGTCCCCATAGTTCGTTGGATGTTTGGAGAGAAAAAAAACCTTAAGATAAGTCTTGGAAAATCTCACAAGTGGATTAACAGGGTTAGATGCAGGTGAATCTGTTAAATGAAGAATGCTAGGGTTGACACAGTGCAATTGTGTATTACACCAGTGCAATGGATCAGTCAGTTGAAAGCATAGTTGATAGAAGATAACAAAATCAAATGCTTACACTAGGCTTTTTAATTCATGTGCTTTGACTGTAGTGATAAGAAAACAGGAATAGGCAACTATTCAGTAGCTGAATTGTGTGCATGCAAAACAACAGAGTTAAGCACTGACCTTCATTTTGAATAAATGTCATTTTCCCCCCCTGTGGGCTGAATAGAGCTTCTCATTTCGCAATATGGAGTTTGGAAACTACTCTTTACATATCAGGTCTTAAAAAGTTAAAAACTAATATGTTAATGCTATAGGTCAGTGGATGCTGTCAAGACTTGTGACAGCCAGTACCATTTACAGTTATCTTGTGTCTATCTTTGCATTGCTCTTCACTATTGTTGTATACTATATTCCTGAAATACTTCGCAACCAAGCATAGTAGAGAGCTCAGACTTTTGGTCAACTGAGTTACATTTGCCTAGCAAGCATGTTGAGCTCTAGTAGGGTATTCCTGTGGGATGTAAAGAAGATAAAAATTAATGTCCCTCTTGAAGTAGAGTGGTACAGATGTTTCTATGTTATAGCTACCTTCAAACACCAAATGCCAAACTCCTTTGAAACCAAGAAAAGACACAAGGAAGGTTTAAATATAATCTCCTTATGGAATATGTTAGATTACTAAATGTTTCCTGAAAGCTTTACAGCAGTTGTTGTTGAAATTATATGTCAAGCAAATTGTATACTGATGGAAGTAATGTGACAAGAGTCTGGGTAATATTGTCATACATGAAAAATCATATCATGTTCCAACATATTTGACTATGATACAGTTTTGTGCTGGGCAATTTCTGAAGTAGATTAACTTGACACAGAAATACTGATTTTTTGAAAGCATCCTCCATACTCTGCTTATCTTTAACATTTGGAAACAAGATAGGGGCTTGAAAAATATATTTAAAATTGTATGTAGGTTAACATTGAAAGCTATCTATTTGAAACAGAGAATAAGTTGGTGCTGACTAATCAGGTGTGACCTATATATCAGGCATATGTTTATTTTAAACATGTAATTCTCGATTATTTTATAATCTGGTACTTTTAAATGGTTTATTCTGGTGACTGTATTGGATTAGTCGTTATGCTTTAAGGATCTGATCCAATGCCCATTGAAGAGAACGATCGGGTATTAACAGAAAACTGGTTAGCTCCCCCAGGACTCAATTTATGTAAGTAGCACCTGAAAAAATGAACCTGGGTCTGTGTTCATTGTTCTGAGGGAAAATACTGCTTGAGAAATAAAAAAGAAGGAAAAAAGAAAATTTAATTTGTGTCTTGTTAGAAATCTGCTAGAGAAAGAACTTAAAACAAAAATCCCTAACAATTCAAAGATTTGTTAGCTTCATAAAGATATTGGAAATTGCTACTTTTTAGCAGTTATATGAATTTTTCATGTTAATTAGGTCCTGTGATAGGTTCTTTTTCTGAGTTGTACCCGCTTTTCATATAACTATTACTCTTTACATAACTATTTTTCTAGTTTCTTCTAGTTTATTTATCTGCAAACTGTTCTTTTTATTATGGCCACAGACTTCTGAGGAGCTGAACTTCTATGGCAAACTAAACTGCCACAGAGGCAATATATTTTTATATTTGTCTTTTTTTTTTTTTTTTTTTCTTCCTATAAATGCAACTCCCTTCCTAGCATAAGGATTCTCCACATTGCCACTGAGACCACCTCTAGGGCAGGTAAGACTGCGCTGGGGAAAGGATCTGCAGCAAAAAGGGCTGACCAGAAGCTCTTCTGGGGACTTTTTGAAGCCGGGACAAGCCCTCTGCTTGTACTGGGGCTGACAGCTGGTGGGCAGTGCTGCTGAGTGAGCCTGGGCAGAGCCACCATCCCTGGTTGATCAAGCCACCGGGTTACAAGAAGCCTCAGGGAAGGCAGGGACCCACAGAGCACAGAGCGAACACCCAGAGCTTATGTGTGTGCCCGGGCGGGTGCCTCAATTGGCTGCACTCTGTATGGCAGGGCGCTGAGCCTCTACCAGTGTATGAGGTTAAGTACAATCCCTCTAAGCGGCTGGAGGACTAAGGGGCTCATCCCAACTGACCCTGGAGTCACAAGGTGTCAGCTGCTTGTAGAGATCCAGCCATGGTTGCTACCCGGTTGAAAGCTGTTATTAGAAAAGCTGTGGGCATCCAGACAGAGGCAAACGTGTGTCTGCCAGCCAGCATTTGTTTATGAAAGGGATGTCCTGCTTAATCAACTTGATGTCTATCTGTGACCATGTGTACCATGTGACCTGCCTTCTCAATGCGAGGAAGGCTGTGGACGTTGTCTACCTGGACTTTGGTGAGGTTTTGACACAGTCCCTCACAGCATTCTCCTGGAGGAGCTGGCGAATCGTGGCATAGACAAGTGCAGTCTTCACTGGGTAAAAAACTGGATGGGTGGCCGTGCCCAGAGAGTTGTGATTAATGGCGCGAAATCCAGTTGGTGGCTGGTCACCAGTGGTGTCCCTCAGGGCTCAGTTTTGGGCCGGTCTTGTTCAATATCTTTATTGATGATCTGGATAAGGGAATTGAGTGCACCCTCAGTAAGTTTGCAAATGACACCAAACTGGGTGGGAGTGCTGATCTGCTTGAGGGTCAGAAGGCTCTACAAAGGGACCTGGACAGGCTGGATCAATGGGCCAAGGCCAATGGGATAAGGTTTAATAAGGCCAAGTGCCAGGTCCTGCATTTTGGTCGCAACAACCCCAGGCAATGCTACAGGCTTGGGGAAGAGTGGCTGGAAAGCTGCCCAGCAGAAAAGGACCTGCGGCTTGTATCAGGAATAGTGTGGCCAGCAGGAGTAGGGGAATCATTGTGCCCCTGTACTCAGCACTGGTGAGGCCTCACATTGAGTACTGTGTTCAGTTTTGGGCCCCTCACTACAGGAAGGACATTGAGCTGCTGGAGTGTGTCCAGAGGAGAGCCACCAAGCTGGGGAGGTGTCTAGAGAACAAGTCCTATGAGGAGAGGCTGAGGGAACTGGGCATGTTTATTTTGGAGAAGAGGAGGCTGAGGGGGGCCCTCATTGCCCTCTACAACTACCTGAAAGGAGGTTGTAGAGAGGTGGGTGTTGGCCTCTTCTCCCAAGGGAATAATGACAGGACCAGATGAAATGGTCTGAAGTTGTGGCAGGGGAGGTTTAGATTAGATATTAGGAAGAATTACTTGACTGAGAGAGTGGTCAGGCACTGGAACGGCCTGCCCAGGGAGGTGGTGGAGTCACCATCCCTGGAGGTATTTAAGAAACATGTAGACATGGCTCTTCAGGGCATGCTCTAGTGCCCGAGATTGTTGGTTTGTGTCTGTTTGTGGGTGGGTGTTGTGTGTTTTTTGTGGTTGGACTCAATGATCTCAGAGGTCCCTTCCAACCATGATGATTCTGTGATTCTGTGTAACTAGACAAACCTTTAAAACAGACTGTGCTGGCCAAAGAGTTATGGGAGGTTTTTTGACTTAAAAAGAAAGTGATCATTTAGACAAAATTTATCTTTATCCTTAGGAAAGATGTGAAGATGAAGCCGACAGGTTACTTATTGCAGAGAATGATTGTATGAATAACTCTGAGCTTCACTGCTGCTTGAAGCCAGAGGAGAGTAGGAGGAAGAGCAATTCTACAGCTTTATTCATTGGTTTCCAACAGTGAATCATACGTTCCCTCAGAAGCTGTTTTGAAACATAAGTAATCCTGCACTGATGTCTTCTTAAAGTTGTAAAATGAAAACCAAATGAGAAGTTGGTCAGCTTTCAGTCAAAGCCACACTGAGACCCTTCTTCATCAGGCTTATGGCCATAACAACACGTCTTACAGCCAGAGCATAATGGATAGTGTCCTAGTGGGAAATGACAGGGTGTGGGCCATCCAGTATCGACCTGTCCTGTGGAAGACTTAGATTAGGCCTTACAGACCAATGCTGCTAAATCTAAGAGGACTCTCAGGAACTTCTTGTTCCTGAGAGCGAGTGACACAGACTGACTCATAGCAATACCGCCTTCAACTTTACTACTTTCTGCATCATTCAAGTCTTGAAAAAATCTGTTTGGAGCAGACCAAAATCGAATCAGAAAGTAGACTGACAATGGCAAAACAGTCTACTGTCTGTTGATACAACTTGCTTAACCCCTTTATTTACACCCTTAAGCCTAGCCTCAGAGGGCTGTCGATGTCCACATCAGCAGCTGCAGTTGGCTTATCTTCCCAGGCCTACCTAGAATCTCCTCCTCCTCCCAGCTAGTCCCTCTGCCAGTCACATTGCTCCACAGTGCACATTCCTGCCTCAAGTACTCGGGCGCCCTTCGACAGATTAAGTTTGTTTGTTCCTACCACAGTAGCCTGGTTCCACACCAACTGAAACTTAGGTTTATGATGCTCCATAGTACATATATGTATTTTGCCTTGTATGCTTACTATACATGCATATGTTTGCGTTCATTTACATCTTATGTGCACATTTTGTGGCTATGATGTCTTAAGGACTAATAATACAGACCTCTTTAGAAAACCTAAAGAATTCATCAGTTTAGAAAAACTAGCTGGATTTGGTAACCTATTAAGTTTTTCCCACCTCTAAGTTTGTTGTTAAAAGTCCTGGTTTTTAGTGTTTGTTTTCAATTGACTCGTATGTGTTAAAACAATCCTTAGAGCAGACAGTACCCATTCTGCTATTATTCCACAATTTGAAAATATTAGGTCTTTATTTTCCAATAAGATCTTATCTAAGACATAAATTTTGGAATAAAAACATGGAGACCACTTGATGAAAAAATAAACATGTGAAGCCGTTTCATTTAAGAGAAAGAGAAAAGAAATCTGGTTATTAAAAAGTGAAGTGAAATTTCTGCAACAAGGTCTGACATTGAAAGTACACATATGCTTACAGTGTACCATCCTTTTCTTTGAAAATACTGTAAATTGCACAAGACTGCATATGTTAGTGAGTTCATACTAGTGGAAAGTTAGTGACAAGAACCTTCTTTGAGTTAAAAGTTCTACCTTGCTTTGCCTGAGAATATTTTCATTCACTCTAATAGTTATTTTTCTATGTAGGTATAATTTTTTTGACCTACACTATTTCCATATCCGACTGTTTGATATGTATACTACAAGATAAATCTTGTAGACAGCATTTAATTCATTTCCTGCAGCTAGAAGTTTATATTCTCCTTTGTTGACAATGAGGGCCTGTATGAGCAAACTGCTTTGCCTCACAAATTTTCTCAGTCATCAATGGCAAAAATATTATAATAAAGCATCAGGGTAGAATCAAGCGTTTCCATCTAGGAGAAGTCTCGTTATGTGAATCTGTCTGCGAAAGTACCTTCTGTAACTTCAGTAGCAGCACTAGCCTTATTTTATTACCTGCAGCTACATGCATGTAAAGAAAAATTCCCCCCTCCACTACATCTCTTCCTTTGTTACAGGAGATGAACTCTTAAGCTTTAAACGTTGCCATTCACCTTTACTCTTTTGGGTTGCTAACATGTACTCATGTGAATGTACTGTGCTTGGAACAGCATGTGCCCTAGGAAATTTTCTTGCAGATAGCATTGCTGTTCCTGATCTCTCCTTTGTAACCTCAGACAGAAAAGTAATGGTGTGGTTGATTAATCTGCAGGATTCCGAGTCTCTTTTAGGTACAGCTTTGTAGCCATGAATGACACAAAAAGACTCTAGATGTTGCCAAGGTAGACTTTTTCTGGGAAATCCCAGCTGTGCACTCAGAAAACTGGCCAGCACTCTTCCTGCCTATGGGGTGATGGTGGCATGTAGGGCAATATGTGTGACCAGAGACAGCCAAGTTTCAGAGTCTTCATCTAAAGCTTCTTCAGTTTCATGAGGATTTCTGCAACTTAAGGGTTTAGACAACACTCTATATTTATTTTAAGGGTACTGTAGCCAATTTGTGTTGGCCAGTAAATCAAGAAACTTCGAACAGTTCCCTCTTATTTCCATCCATTTTATTTTCCGACACTGAGCTCATGTACCGGTAAAACCTTTCGCCCACCAAATCTGAACAAGTACATTTCTTCTACAAAAAGCTTCTTGCTTTTTTTTTTTTCCCCTGCTGAGGACTCAGTGAAAATATACTGAATGTTTTTAGGCACACATAATAATGAGTATACATATAAATTAATTACATGATCTTTCTGAATAGGATACTATCAGATTAAAATATAATTATGAAGTCAAATATAATTTTCACTATATAGATCAAATTTTAATTGCTAGGCTAATTACAGAAAGACAAGAGACCTTTGAAATGATTTGACTGAACAATTTATCAAATGTAGGATTTGTATTTTTTCCTCTCCTCTCCCTGTTCCTTTGCAAGTAATACCAGTCTTCACATAGTCATATAATAAAAGTTTTTTATTTAGTCATTTGGAAGTTTAACTTCTTGGATAAGACCAATGAACCATTGCATTAATATGCTAATTGGTACTTTAAGGGGTCTGGAAATGATTAAAGTCTTAAAATATTTATTGCTGTTTTGCTTTCAGCTAATGTAGGAAGTGAGCACACAGACTAAGTTTAAAGATTTGTTTGTGAAAAGATTCTAAAATGGAAAGAACTTTTAATAGTATTAAGAAAAATATTTTGGACTTGGATATTTCAGCCCCTTGAATTGACTGAAATAAGATATTCCCTGTTGGGTATAATTTCATGTTTTTGGGAAGTTTTTGCTAATTAAGCCAGCTGAAATGTGAGATGGTGTCATTCAGCAGCTCAGACTTTTTCTCCAACTACGAAAAATAATACAGAATCTTAAGGAATGACAAGATCTATTCTAATGACAGACTTTTCCATTGTTCCAGGAATGATGGTCGATTGGGGCTGTGCTACAACTCATGAACATCATAGAGTATCAACATGAAACATTGTATAGAAGGGTTTATAGTAAAATTACAGAGATTAATTTGAACATACAGTATTTTACAGCTACAGGAAAAGCAGCTGCCTTATGAAAATCAGGATTAAATTGAGATTTGAATTTCTTAAAAAAGTGAAGCCCAGATTTTATTTTCTGATATATTTTCAATAATCTGTGACTTCATGGTGTATTCTCTAAACCAGGAAATAAGTATTTAAAATAGGCACCACAGGACTCATTTTTATTAAAAGGTACAGTATAAGGTCCACTAATCTGGTTACATAAAACCATCCCTACAGAACTGTGTGCTTTCTGAAACTGTTTGAAATAGTACACATAACATACAAGGAGCATGCTCTTTGTGAAGGTGGTTTGCAGGAGGAGGTGTCTGTATTTTGGTGGGAGAAACAGGTGTGGTGATTTTCAGATTACAAAGAGGGAAATACAAGAGGCAGATGTTGATTATGATAAGGAGATGATGATGTATATATGATTAATATATCACTAAGTATGTTTTGGGACAGTTCTGTATGACCTCTTTATTCAGATTAAAAGCATGTGCTCTAAATAACAGTGGGCTTTTAATTTAATCAGCATTTGCCTTTATACTGCCAGGACTTAAATGGAAATGTCATGGACATTTAGGTTGATGAGACCTTGCAGCTACTATATCATTCTTGTTACAGACAGTAAATGACTACATATTTGACCTTTCCTGTTATATCCAGTTACGGTGTAGATTGAAAAATTATAGGAGCTATAAATGTTGTCATTATATGCTTTGCTAATACAGATCACATCCCATTTCATGAATATCCACTTCATCGTTATTCTTGAATACTATCATTTGTTGTTCACATGGAATCATAGCCCACCCTGCTTTCACAAGACTAAACTTCAACGTATATGAAATACATTGTTTAACATAAATGCTGCATACCAATTCTGAATGAAGCCACGTACTAGAAGTTTAATATCACGATGCCAGATTGTTCATAAACGCAACAGAAATTCCATGCCTTGGAAATTAAATTCCATGCCTGCAAATTAAAGCCTTGGGTTTTATTTAAACACAACATAAAAAGAAATTCAAAATATGTGTTTTCTGTCAGACTTCACCTGACCTTGAAATGTATATAAAAGCATACTGTACACAACTACAGTTTGGGATTATTTTTTTTTCTTATTCAAGGATCATTCAAAATCTGTTTTGATATACAGGACAAGTTCGGTCAGCATTGTTATCTGTTCTGTGAGTTGTCTCATGTGATTTTGGTACATAATGCGAGGAAGAAAACTGCTTTTCAGTGGCAAAACATACTGATGGAGCTCTGATGCTCTAGTGAAAGGCAGCTTTGCATTCACCTCTATGACAACGCAGCCTGCTTTTAAAATCCTGAATAACAGCTTCTGCAGTCTTGCAATGAATCAGTACCCCGGGCTGGGTGGAGATGTCTAAAGGTAAACACAAGCATTTGAATTAAGTGTCTAAATTGAGCCATAGTTAATGAAAATCCAGGATCAATTCCATTGCCTAACCACAAGATCCAGTGCCACATGATCTGTCCTCTGATACCCATTCTCACATCAGGTATCTCTCCGTGGTGTTTTTATAGATCTTGCATCGTATCTACTAGTCCCATCTCACTATTCAGGGTACAGCAGGGCTTCTCATACAGCATTGGAAACCTGTGTGCTGCCTTTGTAATGAAAAGAGTGACTCGTCTGCTTGCTAATGTGAGAAATGATCCCTGGAAATACTTCTAAAACTAATGGCAAGAGATGGGTAACACACATGACAAGCCTACACATGGGCCTACATTCTGGAGAGATAAAATTTGAGGAGGTGTAGCATATACCCTTTGCTTTTTTCTTTGTCTAAACATTTCATAGCAGTAGACAACATGCCACTGACCTAATAATTGTATTCCATGCAGTGTTATAGAAAATATTATGATTCTTAAAAAAATTGAGTTCGCATCAGGTGAAATTTTGTATAATGGAATTTTTTAAAAATCAGTGTCAAGTTCCTTTCGTTTAAAAAAAAAGGATGCTTATGCAAATCACTTTCACTTTATACCTTGTGTGGCTTTCATTTGTAACCCTAATGCAGATAAATAAATATTTCAAGCATGATGCACTGTTGTGAAATTCCAATAAGAACAAAAAATCAAAGGGAATTTAAAATTGGACTACCAATCATAAGACTTTTAACTACTGAGAATACAAACAGAATGATCACACAGAGAAGGGGACAAAATGCTTTTCTGAGCTAAGTTTTTTCTGATCTGGGAGTTCTCAGAGGTAAGAACAGAGGGGATATATTCCCTGGCTTTTCTGCAAATAAATATATTACTTTATTTGCTAAAACATGCAATTTTTTTTTTCCAAAATCGAGTCTCCTGGAAGTCTTCTGGGCTACTTTTTCTCTTGAAATGATGTACAAAGCCACTGTGGGTAAAGGGACTGTCAATTGACTGTGAATCCGATAAATTAAAGCATAGGAAAATAGACTTATTCTTGAAATATCTGGATAAATTTAATAAAGTTTTCAAAAAAGACCAGGAAATATACTTGAAGTAAGTGAAGCCTTTAAACAGTCTTATAATGAATTTCATGCAGGCCTTAATTATACAATCCTTCTGTGAGTGTTTCCAGGCTAAATACCCACTAATACAGGGGTTGGATTTTTTCTAAATGTAATGACATTTGGAAGAAAAATCTTTTTAATAAAATATAAAAGCATGAGGTTATGAATTGCACTTCATTTCTACTTGTCAAAATTATTTTATGTTATTTATTCTGAGAAAATGGTCTTCCTAATTGCTCTGATGTATAGACTTTACAGTAGGTTTTAAGAGCACAGACCTCTCTGTAAATCTGCTTATACGGACTGCTCAGTTCAAATTAAATTTGGAATTATGTAATATAGAGAAAATTTCAGTGGCTTTGTCAAAATACAATAGAACAAATTCAAGTTAGATACCGACTTACTGTAAATCATGAAAATATTCTCTAAAAAGATGAAGAATACTATATAGGTCTGTATCAGCAATTTGAACTGAAGCTATTCCTTTTAAAAGGTCTCATTATAAGAAAATCTTTCATTTTATTACTGTTTACAAAGTTTAGCTTTTCATATACTGAGGGAAATCTCATATTTTTTTTTCCTCCTGTACTTTTGAGTTATGATAGACATGAGCATGAGTATGTGTCCTAGTGAGAAAAAATGATTATCTGCATGAATAAGAGATAGGTCAGGCTTGGCGTAGTAACAGCTGGCTTGTGTATGTTGCATCCTTATAGATACAGAGTGCATACATACCTTTATAATAATAAAGTGAAGAGGTAAACAGAGTAGCTACTCCCTTTCCCCTTACTCAAACCATGCCCTTTCCCCCTTCTGTGGCACCATCCCGTCTGACCCTCTATCCTCCATCTATCCACAGCTGAGCTTTCCAGAGCTATACCGGAATTGATGGCTTCATAATAACAGAGAAATCATTTTTTCTCCTTTTTGGTTAACTTTCATCAGATAGATCTTGATTCACAGCAATAGGAATTTTCTAGCCGAAGAACTTCCAGTTGAAAATGTGTTCTCTCAATGATTTCCAAGATGAAACAAATATGGGAGAAATAAAAGTATAGGACTACAATGTGCAAGTTTTTAGTTTAAGACCATAGAAAAGTTGGATGAACATGGACTGTATAATCTGAAATATTTCCCTGTTGCTAGGTTTCAGTGCGGTGGGCTATTTTGCTATGCCTGTCACTAAGCTTTCTTCTGCCACACAATTAAGTATGGAGCAGGGAACTGCAAAGTAGCACTGAACTCGTTCCACAACTGGAAGCAATATAGCCGTGCTGGTATAGAACTGAATCCTAACTCATCAAAACTCCTTCTGGGCAGCACAGTTAATTAGGACCATGCTAATGAATTTAGACTGCTTTTGGGACCTCAGGTGGTGTTTTTTGGCCTGGTGCTCCACCAACTTTATATAATCTGTTTCCGTTCGGGGGATGTTTTGCACGCTTCTATGCCATGCTCCATTGAAAAATACAGATATACTGAAGAAGATGGTATGAATTCAGTGCTCACAAATAAGTTTGTCATAGATTAGGATAACAATGCTGAAATGATGAAATATTGCTTAAAGAAAAGTAACAAGAGCTCTCTCTGTTCATTAAATAAGACATGAAATGGTTTTGGCCCCTTTATGCAGTTCTCTGGAATAATATCCAGATGTGTAAATATGTATGTGCACAATTTGGGGTTGAATTCATGTAACTGAACACAGATATCTAAAATATAGATGTCTTCATCTGACTTAATCATACTTACTTCCACTTATAATCAGTGAAGAACAACAGAACTTCTAGAGTGTGATTCATTGCATCCTAAAATAGACTTCTAAATTTGACTACAAGATTTCAGTGCCTGTTTCTCCCCATCGACTATACAAGGATCCTACAGTGACTAGGATAGATATAAGCTACATTGCAGATATCTTAGGTCAGAAATCCCATTCTAAATGACCAAAAGAAATTATCTCTTAGCCCATATTATAATGATCTGAGTTTCCCTGGAAATACCATGATAAGGAGTAATCAGTGTAGGCACTAAAATTAACTGCCTAAAAATAGCATCCCTACTGTATGTTTGTCAAAGTGCTGATGAAAATGATAAATACATTTAACATTTTCTTAGAATATATGGTAGATTTTCTTCAAATTGTGTTAATAAGTTTCAAAGCAAAATAGCTGTGCCAAATTGCGACAATGTGGTAATTTGTTCAAACAGTTCCAGTCGTGAGGTGAATCTGAGTGCCTACACTGATAATATTATAAATAGTATAAAAATTAATAATTGATAGGAAAATTAGAGGAATTGTTATACAAATTTGAGGTAATGGACTGCGCAATTTTTCTATTTATCTAATAAGTGTCAGGACCAAAGGATGGCTTCTTTGTTAGCAAGAGAGTTTCCTGGCTATAGTAAAACAACCTAGCATTAGGCCATGTCCTATTCATTTTTCCATTTTTTTAGCTCTCATGTACCTTTCTAGTCTTGAACTGCTTGATTTAGGGGATCATCTTTATGAATAACAGCACATTTTTATCAGAAGAGACCAAGGAAGACTCTTCCTAAATTACCTAATAGTTCTCATGAATGTACTGATCACTTTTCCAGTATGCAGAATTATCTGACTTGAAGGCATTGTTCCAAATTAACGGGAGAATAAGGTTTTGGAAGAAAACCTGAGATCTATAGTCTCAATACCAACCACCTGTTTCTGGTCCCAAATATTGTGGGACAGTATGTATAAATACATAAGTATACATTAATATAAACTGTTCTGTAAAAAATGCGCTGCAGAAAGGTGGCAGAGGGCAAAGCAGCCACTGTGTGGAGAGCGTTTCAGGGTATTTCTGTAGATCTAATAGTAGTAGTCAGAAACCTTAAAAGATGCCTACAGATCTCATCTCTGAACTTCAGCTAATGACTGGAAGTTTTAAGGTAGGCATCTTTAAAAGCCTTCCACTTTTTGGACCCTTATTTTGGAATAAAATAATTGCCTTTTAGATCAATCTATGTTTTCAAAGACTATGAGAGTTGAAGTTACCAGTTCAGTTTTAACTGGTTAGCTTACATGTCCCCATATGTTGGAAATAGCATGCCCAGAGCAGACTTTAGGTGCCTAAAGGTCAGGTCCAGACTCATTTTCAATGTATTATCACTTTCCTCCCCAAATTGAGTTGGGCTGCTGCAAGAACTGTGCCAAGAGCAAAGTGATCAGGCCCATAGCAGTCAGGGATATAAATTAGCCAGAGTAGAGCATGGGCTACCCCTTGAAGCTATTGTTGATATTAGAGAGATTCTTCTGCTCCTCTATCATAGGATGGAAAACTTACTCTTTCTTTCTCTTTCTGTGCCCTTTTCAAGCTTAGAATTATCTACCTACATCTTGCCATGAGCTACTTTTCCTTTGTTTTGCTGAGTGTACTTATCATAATTTCCTGGGATTCTTTTCTGTGGAGGAAAACTACACTGCTATTCAATATACAGTCCAGTAGTGATCTTGTAAATTTGACTTTAAATATCTTCATATCTTATATCACTGTCTGTCATGAGAATTTTTCAGTAGATGAAGCATAAATGGGAATTTTAAACATTGCTCAACATAGTAGTGAAATCATTAACACTGAAAATATAAACAAGCTGTGTGGTGAATGTAAATCTCAAGAGGTTGAACTAGAACTACAAGATGTTATCATAATCATTGCACAAAAGGGAAAGATTATAATAATGATGACAAAAGAAGCCTCTGGAATAAATGATAGCAGAAATTATTTTAATCTCTGATGTTAAGTATTCTCTCAACCCCCCTTTTTAAAACTCTTTTTTATAAATCCTGTACACCAGACTGGTGCACTGAGGCAAGAACATTTTAGTAAAGAAAAAAACCCTTCCATTGTAACTGATAATGTAATAAACAGTGACAGAGATTGTCTCTTACTCCTGTCCAATCTCAAGATATAATATTAATATTGCTTTGTGTCCAAGCAATGGGCATGTTAGTTCACTGAATCTTCAGCAGAAATCAATAGCTGCTTATGTACACAAAGGTAAATATAAAGAGGTTACATATAAATAAACTGACTACTAGGCATTATATCGTTGCTGGCTGCTTTTATTGTAGACAGAGCTGACTAACGTTTCCTGTTATAATCAGTGTTTTCAGTAGGTTGCGTAGCTGGGAGTTATCAACCACTTGGTTTCTGCTAAAGGCAGATATATGACTTTTAAAGATTTTTTCAGCTTTGTTTATGGCACTTTCTATGCCTTACGTTCTTGAATTTGAAGTATTACTCTCCTTATAAGAAGGTTGGTGGTTTGCTCTTTTTATATAGCGGCATAATTCAATAAAGAGGAAAATACCTTCTTAGAGACAGCTGTCCAAATCTGTGCAGTCTTTACGATGCACTTTCCTACTGCAATGCCTAGAAGACTTACACACTTGATTTCAAAATAAAATTGTAAAAATATTGTTATAAAGAAATTTGTAGTGTCAGAATATTTTACTGTATTTTTGGATTCTTTCATGAAGATTTGTGTAGTAACATTATTAAGACATTGAATCAAATGGAATTTTTTCACTTTTCTTATGAAACACACTTACTATACTTTGGCCCTCTCTTGCACTCTGTCTTTAAATGTTTATCTTCGGTGTACAGATTCTATAGACTTATTTAGATTTTCCTCCATTTCTCAGTTTTGATCCTTGCAGCTTGGAAGGATGATCTTGCAAGTGCCGTGCTGCATGGCTTCTACCACTCACAGCTTGGAAACCTTCTCTAATATAGGGTTTTCATTATTCATTGTAGCTGATAAATCACTGCATAATGACACAGTAATAGAAAAGATCTTTTTTTGCCTCGCAAGAGATGGAAATACTGTAAGAAGTAAGGCTTGCCTTTTGTGTTGGGATAAAATACCTTACTGCTTCACAAGAACTCCTGTAATTGTCATGTGGTAGCATTTGAGGGGTAAGAAGACATTTCATCTGGATATGTTATTGAAGGCACTTTGCCGGTATTGTAAGTGAAAAGGAAGAGAAAATTACAGTGAAATACTAGAGATGTTAAATTTCTTTTGAGAAGTATAAAATCAGCTTACTCATCTAATGATACTTGTGGTTAACCTTGGGAAGAGAAATAAATTAGCAAATACCATTTTTTTCTGTAAACTGAAATGTCCCAGAAATTAATACTTTCTTGTGGATAGATCTTATTCTTTCACTGGGAGGAGGGAAACAGCAAATTTTGTTGTGTAGAGATGTCTTTTCTGCCTAAGTGGCCAGAATATTGTGTTTCTCTCATTGACTCCTACCACTGTTCAGACATGCTGCCTGCATAAGGCACAGAAAATCAGGTAACCAGTTTTCCAAATTTTATTTGTTCTGTTATTGTGATACGCTTCCTGATTTCAACAGTTATAGCAAATACTGATTTTTGGAGGGAATGAAGGAGAAATCCACCAAACAAATTATACCAACCACAGGCAAGCCAGACTAAAATATGAAGTGGTTTATGGAGCACTAAATTGAAACCGTCTTGGTTAAAATACAGCCAAATGACAGTGCACAGGCATGCTTTACTTTAGTTCATTTCCACCCTGTCAGGAAAAATTGGGGATATCAGTCCTCCTCTCTGTTTGATTATTCTATTATCGAAAAAATGGGGAGTGCCAGAAACATACATGTTGATTTAGTGTTGGGCTGATGAAACCATTCTGTTTGTGTGATGTGTCATTTTTCATTGCTTTCTTATCAAGGTGTTTCAGCTGCATCCAACCCAGGTCTTGTAATTGCTTCGGTTGCTTGTGGCAAAGTTACGTCAATGTCAATCCCTAAATATCTTATGACTGCTTCACGTTGGATCAGTTAGAAAAGAAAGACAGTGCAAAACGGACTTTTACATACTGATGGTTTATCACCCTGGATTGTAAAAGAAGGTTTTCTACCAAAGAATGTGGCTGCTAGTAAATATATTAAATATAAAGCATTAAACATGAAACCCTGCTATAGGGTTTAGAGGAGTCAAAAGATAGATTTATATTAAAAATAACTATATAGCCATGAGAAGATGGGATGACATAAACTGAGTAGAAATCTAAAAGCAAACCCTGTTATCCATACTAGGTAAAACTCCTGAATTTCAGCAAAAGGTATATCCCCAGCTGAGACTCACCCAAAGACAGAGATAACACCCTTTTTGGGGTACAGCTGTTCCCATATCTCATTGAAATGAGGTGGTGGTGCGGTAAGGAAGGGCTGTGCATCAGTGGTAATTAGCAGTTACTGGAATGTGGAAGCTTGTTCCTCCTGCTGAGTAGACAGCTGCTGAAACAGATTCAGGAAGACACCATGATTTTTCCTGATGCCCATTAGGTACAGGATGTGAGAATTTCAGATTCTTGTATCAGCCCCACATTATTTTAATGTCATATATCAAAATGAAAATGGAGTAAGCCTAAAAACCAAATGTACCATGTGTCAGACGAATCAATGGAATGTAGTATTCTCAAATAGTTGTGTTAACCTTTTAACTTCTTACAATAAGGGGTCATATGTGTACATGTGAAATATAAGAGAGGCAGGCACAACTAGCTGTTGTGTAACATGTTTGGAACAAAAAGTTGACCATCAAATCTCAGTTTACATTTTTCAGTGACTTTATGTCAGAAAACCAACTGGAACATATTTCTAAAAATAATACTACTTTTTTTACCACTCTGAATTTTTCATATCTATGACATTCACAAAATGCTGTAACTCAGGTGAGAACATACTCAGTTTAAAGTGATTATGTTTAGGAGCCAAAAAGCTCTGACATACCAGGACCTGGGGGATCTCAGGCTGTCATGAAGACATGCAGTAGAAGCAGATATGGGAAATCCGGGGGTGTAATCTAGGAAAAAAAAAGAAGGGCCAATGACAGACTGGTTTTCAATATTTGTCTTTGCTTGAAATTTGCTTTGGAAATACCTTGGGTGGCCTGAAGTTAGAACAGGGTCCAGGCCAGAAAGAGAAACAGATTTACGGACATGACCACCATTGGTGTGAACATCTAGCACCAATATGTGGCCTTTGCATGTAACCATCCAGACTTTCTCTACATCCTGGTTTTGGCATGCCTTAGAAATAAAGGCCACTCAGTCTTTGTTTCAGACAGCCTGAGGACCATAAAAGATGAATCACTGAGTTTCCATAGAGTTCCTAGATGTCTTTGCACCCTGCTTTCATTTGGAGAGAGTTCCTATGTGATGAAACCTACAGGGCTTCCTGAATTCTATTCCTCCATGTTTTCTTCACATCCACTGAGAGACAAAATAGCTCTTGTGTCATTATACTTGCTGTGAACTTTGGAACTGGTGAAAACAATATGACTCATGAATATGTACAAGTGATATCAGGGCTAATATTCAAAGAGGAATAAAAAATGGTTTCCAGTACATACACTGGACAACACATTCTGGTAAAAGCAATATTTCTTGGCTGTGTTGCATTCTCTGAGGGTGAAATCACTACAGATGTTTAGTTTTGCAGAATCTGGTCTTTAACTCAAAAATAATGTGTTTCACACACACAGACAGCACTAGAATAGAGTTTACCTCCTACTGCTTGCCTATCTTCTGAGGGAGGCAATTATGAATGTATTGTACCTACTTGATCAGGCTCTGTGATCCATGCTTTGATGGCAGGTGCAAGAGCTATGTACTGGTACAGCCTAGAGGAGAATAATTCTTGTTGCACAGACTTTCTTTCAGTCAGGTAAGAAACAGTGAAGATAGAGAAGAAAAATTCTTCCAGATATGGTACCTATGTGAAGATGTCAGTGCTCCCAGGCCATCTAAGTCCTATGTCAATGTAACAGCATTGCCTTCTGTATCTCTACTTAGCAGCCCAGTGTAGCTGCACAGAGCAGGACAAATGATCTGATTTCAATTTCCTGACCTCACCAGACATGCGTTCTTCTTCATTCTCCCAAATCAAGTTAAGCATCTTCCAGAATCCATTGGCTTTTCTGTAACACCACTCACCCATTGAACTGTTGCTGTTGTCATAAATTATTATTGCATATGTATTATACCATCCCCTAAAGTAAAACTAGTAGAGCAGTTGAAGATACTAACATAAGGATTTTGATGGTATTCAAGATCCTTGGGTAAGGATCCATGTTTGTGCTCTTTTAAAACAAAAGGGAATCATTCCAACTTCTCTGCATTGGAACAACATTAGAGATCCAGTTGCTGTACAAAATAGTGACATTTACTACTTAGATGATTTATATTTGCCAAATTAACATGAAAAGGGCCCAGAGTTTCTATTGTCAGCTTGTCAGAAAGTTAATTTCAACTTTAATGACAGGAAGACATTTTAAAATTATTTTAAGCCTTTTTTAAATTGTTTTGACTGATAGTTTTGTTATTTCATTCCAGAGATGTGGTTTTAGAAAGGATATTCTTCCGGTTTTAACCAAAGAGAAAATAAGTATTTCAGGCCACCTCCTTTGGCAGGATTTCATGTCTTTTTGTTCATTTAGGATTTCCTCTTAAGTCTTCAAAAGTCTGTCATTTCTGATCCATGAGATGAGTACAGAAACAAAGAAAGCACAGTCTCAGTTGCATCAAAGCAATAGAATATTTCCTTCTTGGTTTCCAAAGTTTTTGTTAAATAACTATGTTCCCATCATCCCAGAATTTCGTAATAACGCTACTTTTCAGATTTTAGAGCATTTTGTATGTTTCAATGACTTCCAAGCTATTTTTCTGTGCTCTGGTTTCTTTTGATTGCTTTTGATACATTTTTATTCACTTTATGCATTGATTTTTTGAGTCAATAATTTTAGAACACATTTTCAGTTCTTTTCCTGAATAAACTCGATTTTTTTTTTCCTGAGGATTTTCAAATGCTTTACTATGATGTAGAAAAAAATGTGCATGCCTCAAGATGTTTATAAAGCTGCTGGAGACCAAAAGAAAATGGGAGATGTAAACATCTCTTTCTAATCTGTTACTGCTCCTAAGCTAAAGAAGCTGTCAGGACAATTTAATTAACCTAATGTTTTGTTTCTTAGATACATTTCGCTATGCAGTATCAATAGTTTACACACCCAGGCAGTGAAAACAGTTGAACATTTCAAAAATGTTGAAAACATTTGATTTTAGTTGCCTGCCTTTCACTTAATATGCGCTGCTCAGCTGCTTGAGTGGTTTCTGCGTATTTCTACAGCAGCTGCCTGAATTCGGCTCCCCTTTTCATGATTACTCCACAGTTCCAGTTTCTCATTATCCTGATTTTAAGAAGGAAGCATTTAGAAAGGTGTAAAATGCTGACTGCTGTGGACATTGGTGTATCTTGAATAACCATAACTGACAGAATAAGACTTTGTTAGAAATTAAATATTAAATGTCAAATATTGTTGCAACTATATTTAGAACACCATAGCTTTAAAAGGGCTAGTTAATTTTCAGATACTGTGTCATATCACTATAGATTCTGTAGAAGATCTTGTAATTGTTGCAAGACACTGATAGCTAAATATATACTTGTAATGCATATTCTAATGAAGTCTTGAGGAGAACTTTACACCCTTTTAATTCTGAATGGAGTCATGTGTTATAGCCTTCTTCCAAGCTCACACAGGAGTGATGTGTGATGAAAGGAGTCTGTTCTGCCAGTGCTGTGGATTTATGCTGCTCTCACAGACTGCACCTACACTGCCAGTTTGAATCATTCAATTTCTCAGTCCAGAAACCTGTTCTTCCTGATTGTTCACACTTCATGCACGCAGAATTGCTCCTGGAGTCCCTTTTGGAGTGGACCAACTGTGTCTGTCTGCAGATAAGAGTCAGGAGGGGCTCTGTGCAGACTGGTCTTAGGATTGCTCCGACAGGCGGGAAGGTTGCCATGCCTTTCCACTCACAGCACTTGCTTTTGGCTTCCTGCTATTGAATCAAAAAATTGACAGGCACCAAGGAAGCCATTTAGCTTGTCCATTTCATGTAGAAATATTAATTTTCAAAGAATTGTAAAAATACTTCTGCAATGTTTCGTATCCTAAAATTGAAGTCACCTCTCTTAAGACTTTGATGAAAGCTGGTGTCACATGGCAAGAGAAATGCTACATGTGGTGTGCTGAGTGTGTCGAAGAGGCTTGTGAAATACCTATTACACCCAAATTACAAATAGCCTGAAGATGCATCCAGACTAATTTAGGAAGTGCAGAATGGGCTTGAATCATTCAGGAGTTATTTAGTTAAGGTAAACGGATCACAAAGACCACACAACCCAAATATGTACATACTTCCCTATACATGCATATGCATGTAGGCAGAAAGGCAAAGTTTGGTTTTGAAAATATAAAAATGTGACCTAGTTGTAGGCATGAGGCAGGGAATGGTTCTTTTTCTTTCAGTAGGACCGAAGTGTCAGTTTTACAGACATCTATAAAAGTAATAATAATGTAAATGTGAATTACTTTCTTTGAGAGCTTTTAGATATTTTCCTTTTAACCTGTGATTTTGCTGTTAATAGTGTTCATTTGTTTATCAAAGGTAACTGTGGAAGTTAAAGCAGATTTATTAACTTAATTTATGATGACATACTCATTTTGTCTGTATAAGCTGGACCAGAACCAGCCCTCAGACATCTAGAGAGAAAATAGTCTCTGTGGGAATGAGAACGTTGTACTCATCACTGGATGTAGAATCCCAGATTTTTGGCAAAAGCTTCAAAATTCATGTAAAAATATACACTTCTTTTTCAGTACTTAAAGCTAACATTAGAGGTCCAGTGAATCTTAGCAGACTATTAGTATTGCTCTTTAAAACACAGTGCGAAGCAACAGCACTAGGTATCATTTCCGAATAAGACAAAACTGTTTTAACATTCAGTACTAAGAATTAAAAACCATTTTATAGAAAAAAAAAAAATCAAAATTAGGAGGAAAACGATGAGGGGGGGGCTGAATAGACTTTCCTTAATGTGTGCCTAAGACAGTAGCTGCCTAGCTCTGATTACTGAGGCAATATTATTTTCAGATGTCACGCTTTTGCTTTATATCCTTATGTTACTGCATATGTTCTTATGCCTATCTTAGTGCTCTGACTGAAATGACTTATTTATTGCCATTCTTTAAATTTCACTAGGCAAAGCATGAGCTCACAAAATAAACATCTTCCTGAGCTGTCTAACCGTAACATGGTATATATTTTCCCCTGTTTTATATGTATGTAGGTCTTTTCTGTGTGGAAAAAGATTTCTTTCATAAAATTATATAGACCTTGTGGGTTTTTTTTTCCGGGAACATTACTGAATCTTAATTAAGCAGCAGTCAAACAGTTGAAATACTGATGTAGAGCAAAATTATGAAAGAGATGAACATTATACTATGGCGTGCTATCAGCTGATAAAGCTACAAAAAACCCAAACAAACAAACAAACAAAAAAACCCGAAACCAAAACCAGAAAAGCTTCTCACTTGAAACATACAAATGAAAGGATTAAAACTCTTCAAAGAGAAAGGGAGAAGTGATAAAGACAGGAAGGATACAGAAAGTTGATCAGACACTGTGGAAAAGGTACGATGATCTGTTCTATACTTTAGAAGTTACAAGTAAGAAAATAGTAACATTTAGTACAAGAAAAAGATTGTATCAACCTATATGCTAGATAGGTACATTTTCTTTCAAGTTCTCTCAGGGAAGTTTAATTTGCAATTGCAAAAAATATGTGTAAATGCTTGCAGAAACCATCACACCAAAAGTGGTTTACCTAAATTCTTCTCTCTGTCTCTTTTCCTAGCCAGCCTGGGAACTGTAACAATCTCTTGTGATGTTCATGACTAAACAAGTAGAAAGAACAGCAGCCTTTTGTTGCATGCCACAGAGAAAAGTTCAGAATCTCATAGGCAGAGATATTTTTTTTCCATAGGTGTCCAAGAACATGATAAATATGCATCTGTCAGCTTAAAAAGATGAACTTTATTTTCAGATAAATGCAAAGTGAAAGGGAAGTTACATTTATTAAATAACTTGGACATTTTAAATGAAAAGAATGTTTTCACAGTAAATAGCAGTAAATAACTTCCCTAGTACTTCAGTTCACTGAAATTGCACACGAACTAAAAGTGTTTTTATATGAGTGGGAAATTGATAAAATTTCCTGTTTCATAATTATGAGCTTTATGTCTGTGCAGTTACCACATTATTTTCCCCTTCTTCTGTTTCTCTCTTCCCATGTCCACAGAGGAAGAAAGGCTTGGGCACACCCTCAGTAAATGTGGAATGTGAATATTTTTCATCCTTATTTTAATAATTCTCAAGAAAAAAAGTACCAAATGATGGTTTTTGGTTCTTTGAATAATTCCAGGCTTTTTTTTATCACTTTAACAAAAATCTTGAAGTATGTGCAAGAGCACAAGTAGATTTATAAATATCTAAAATCATATAAAAGAAGCTTGCATATATCTATATATCAGTTTATACTAATTGATTTCTTTTTAAGTTTCCATGGGGACTTTAACAATAATATGAATAATAAAGATAGATAGATAGCTGAGTCCCCAGCTTTGCTTTTTACCACCTACTTCCTTGGTGCCTGGGTTGAATTGCTTTATTATTTCTGGTTTGGGAAGACATTGCCAGACTCCATGTGATTGGTAGGGGACAAAAGACCGTCTTATCAAAATTTTAAATAAGAAGTTAGGATAAAGTAGTTTCGTTCTGTCTACGAACAGAAAAATCTTTATATCTCTAAATATCTTTATTGGGTTCTGTTTTAAGTTATTTGTTCTCTTTTCTTTTACACATAAACATGAAAATTGTTTCCATGATGCAATCATTCTTTCCGTTGTCTTCCTCGCAAATCAGGGTGGACTATGAGAATATTTCTCATGGAGAAATAACCTCTTCATGGTTTATTATTTATTGAAGAACTGGTTCAGTTTTCCATTAAACACCTTGGATCCTGAAGGGGAGGGCCTGGGGTTCATTTTGTCCTTGTAGCTCAGGACTGCTGAGCTTGACATGGCATTTGCACCCTTTCCTGCTCCCTGGCATGTACCGTGCATAAGTACAGAGCTAGCTGCCAGGGCATCCTATATCCACTCTGCAAGTAGGTATCATGGGGAGTCAGCCTGGATTTCCACCAGCAGGGAAAACACTTGAATAAATCAGTTTTGTGTGCAAGCAAGGCCACAGACCAACTGCGGACACAAGGGAAATTTCTACCAGAAATGAACTCTTCATGTACCTTCTTCATAACCCCTAAAACCTTCTTCATAATCCCTAACACCTTCATAACCCCTAACCTCTTCTTCATAATCCCTGAAGTTCTGGGAGCAGACAGCAGCTATGAACTGCAGTGCAATGTGTGATAATAAATTACCAGTAGAATTAAAAAGTTTACTATATATAGTGTAGTCTCATTGAGATGGAGTTTCTATGTTCTATGTATATGTGCATGGCGCCCATCACTGTGCTGGGAATTTTGGATTAAAACTCTAATAATATGGAGGGTTATACAAAAGAAATAAATTTTACATACAGAAATAGTCTGTTTTTTAAAGATTACAGTGTTCTGGTATTGTAATATCTCTCCAGCTGGACTGAAGTTTTATTTAGAAACATTTATTTTGTATTGTTTCATTGTGGTTTAGGAACTGTAAATCTCAATACAGAGTAACTATGGCTTGTTTCTTTTTTTTTTTTTTCAGAAAAATCTGAACAAGATTTACATTCTATTAATTTTAATGGAAGATGTGCTTAATTTTATGAAGAATGGATTTGTTTAAAATAAGCCTTTATAGATAGGAGGAATGAAAATTAATGTGAAAGCTGAAGATTTACATTTATTGTTCTCTACATACATTTCGTAGAAATAATGGAAGACTTCATGTCTCATTGTTTTATATTCTGCAAATTTACCTAATGTACACTCACTAGCCTTCTATTTCCTCTGCATTGTAAGGCACAAAGTGGAGAAAAAGTCAGAAGAAAGTGATAGAAAGATCACTGCAAACAACAGAAAGTTGGAGATGTCAAAAGCTAGGTCCACTTAAGGAACAGAAGTGTTTATGGAGAGAGGGAGAAATTGTTTAGGACAAAAAAAAATTATATTTCTTTCTTGGGAAAAATATGATTAAGAATTGATAGTTACACTGTCATAAAATTGCTTTTGCTACCATGGTTGTCTGAACTAAACTTGTGAGAGGTCTAACTCAAAATAACAGGAGTTTTTTTGTTGTTAGATGTGAAACATTTACAGGAAAATGTTAATTAATAGAATAATTTCTCACATAACCCCAGCAAGAAATTCTTCAGTGTTTACCTCCTCTTTAGACATCAGAAAAGCTAAGTATTGTAGGGGTGGTTCACCAAATGTGGGACAATGAGCTTTCATTATTTTTTTCTATTGTTTTTTTTTTTCAAAACTGTATTAAGTTTATTTTTAAAGACAGGTCATCTATGTCTAGGAAACCCTACTTATTTTTAGTGTTTAATTATTTTGAGTGGTTCAGCATCTAGCAATCTTTTCAATGTTAAAATATTTTCATTCCTACTATATTTTCCAGGCTTTATACATGACACAGGCTTCTTTGTGAATAACACTACCAGAATTATCTCATCCATAATTAAACAAATGCCTATTTTTCAAGAGTTTACTTGTTAGATAAATATTAGTTGTCAGGGTCCATCTGATGTATGCACAGTACAACATAAAATTTGTTTTAGATTCATTACACAATTATTTTTCTTTGTGTTGTAGATATTAGCGGTTTTGTGAACTATTATTTTAAAACAGGGCATATTTAGGAAAAAAGGTTTCTTCTTATGATTAAAATTTATATTCAAAAATGTTAATCTTATGCTGTTAATATTCTAATATCTGAGGCTGAGGTATTTTTGTCCATGAAAATGTATTCAAAAGCATGCAGTGGTTTGCTGCTAGGCTTAAGGTAAAAGAGTTTCTGAACATTCTGTAATTAGAATGTAATCCAGTAAAATTATTCATTCTTAAGCATAGGTTCCTTAATACAGTTTTGTAACCTCCTGAATGTGGTGAGTGTACTTGAAAGGACAGAAATCATTATTTCCTAGAGATATAAATGTTTTTATCACTGAGACTGGGAAAACTTCGAGTAATTGGGGATTAATGGAATAAATGGGAAAGTTATAAACTCATCTTTTGCACAGAGCTTAACTTGCAGAATATGTTTATTAACTGCTTGGAATAACTTTGTAGAAAGGTCACATTTTAAGAACTTAAAAGTTTATATTAGCAAATGACCACTTTTAAAATGAGCTGGAAGCACAGTATTTATAAATATCCTGATATATATCCTGATTAAGAAAAATATTCCCATATGCAAAGATGCTTAAAGTAAAGATGACTCTGAAGCTCAATCAGAAGTTATTCAAGTGGAAGCATGTCAGTAAATTCTTATCTGTTTTAGGGAAACATGTATGTCAGTGCTTTACACTCAGATGCACCATGAAGTTCTTTCCCAAATACGATATGTGAGGTGTCATGTGTCTGAACCAGGGTCTTCTCTCCATACACACACCATTGTGCATGGTGTTATACATATAAATTAACTAAATTTATTTTGCTGCTATTTTTAAGGACTGAAACTATGCCTGAAAATGACCAAACTTACCAAAAGGTGTAAAGCTCTCAGATGTGAATTTAAACAGGGTAGCACTAAACTCAGTTCCAAACGATGTTATGCTGTAAGAGGACATATCATGATTTAAGGAGTGTTCCTCTTTTCCTTGATGAACCTTGTTCCATTTCCCTTTCCAGTCTTGATGCTTGCCAAATGCTTCATGTTCAATTAGGTAATCCTACAAAATCCATAAGTTACTACCTTATGGATTCTGGAAAGTCATTTGACTTTCATAAATTTTTATACCTTCAAGTATTTCTCCCAAATGAGTACTCCCAAATATACTCCCAAATGTGTAGCTGTCCTGACAGCCATTAAAATTTTTTGATAGAGATGATGGAACAAGTAAACCTCAGTTAAATCAAAGAGAAGATTTTATTCTTAGATCAGCTTTGAAGGTCACCAAACAAACAAATGGGTGAAAGGTGAAAGATGTGCTTATCAAGCTGGCATGCTCAGAATGTGACATTTTATGTAGCTGATATCATGTCCGCTGCCTTTATTTGTGCACATCAGATGGCTTACCCTTTTGCTGCTGAGTCGATATGAAGTGGCATTTGGGAGGCCTCTAGATCCACTTCTACTTTGTCATTTCAACCTTGATTTGAATTTAGCTGCACATTGTTTTGAAACTAGCAATCAAGACTTCAAGTATGAGGACATAGTAAAAGGTGATTGCTAACTTGTAGCACTCTTGAAGTGCTACTTCAAAGTCTTCTAAAAATTTACCTACACAGCATAATATTGGCCCCATAAAACTAACAAGTAAACCAAAAGCATAAGCTATGATTGGAGAGAGTTGAACAGATAATTTGTTTAGAGACTCTGGGAATGAATAGATGACAGGCAAACAGGTGGAGAGGTAGAGAGTTGTGTATACACATGCATACACATGCAAGCACATGAATACTGCTAGGTGTCCGTTTGTGTGTTTCACCATGCAGTTTGTGCGTAGCTGTCACATCCTCTCCATGTGTCAGGATCTTTTGAAGAAGTAATCTGTATGGAGACCACAGAAACATCAGTCTTTCCTGTTAAAAAGCAAGTTTTTAATCTGCCTTTGCTTTTAGAGTTTGTACTTTCTGATTTTTTGGGGATTTACCTGCAAGGGGGTCTGTAAACCTGCTTTGCACAGGTTTGTCACTGATGGTAATAGAGAAGGGGACTGCTAAGAAAACAGGTCAGAAATACTTAAAACTGAAAATAAGTATAATCTTTACCATATTATTTCTTCATATTTTTTTGACTTTTAATATATTTAGGATCTTGATTCTTCATATTTGAAAATATGCTGTCAGTTGTGTTCCACATGCAATATTCTTATTGCTGTGTAAACCAGAGAAAATCAAAACAAACCAAAATCACACCAAGATTTTAAAAAAAGGTGCCCCGTCTACTAGGGGACCGCAAAGGGACAGAAGTTTATAATCTCATATCTGATTCCAAATTTTTCAGGATGTTGAATAGGAAAAACATTGATATCAGACACTTACTTAACTAGCATTTTCAAATAATGAAGACTGAGGACATGACTGCCACAGTATGTATGAAAAATAATAAGGTCTGATCCAAACCATTGTCTGCATTTCAAAACATTAGAAATGCTACTGACGGTGCACATGCAGACCTTGTGTCATTTTCAAGCAAATGAGTTGGTTGCACTCTTCTTTATTATGTATTCTACATGTGAGACTCTCATAGAAGACATAAATTGATTTGGAGAGTCTGATTAATGTTGTGAGTTGATTTATTGGCTTTGCATATATTTTGGTAAATATGCCTGCTTTTTTATTTCACTCTTTGTCTTCATGCATCCCATATTTACTTTTTTCTCAGAAAAGTTCTAACTTTTTCCTGCTTATCTTTTTCATTGAGCCGTCGGGTTTAGCCAGGTGTCTGCTTTTGACCTAGTCACTGGCTACGTCTGTACTGCTTAATAAAGCATGGCCATAGGGTGGGCTTGAGAACAGGAGTGCTGCTCAACCTCAATGCACATTCCTGGCAAGGTTGTGGCCCATGCCACCTTTCTTTGCAAGACAGTGCCCAAGAGTTGTTTAGGGAGGAGATTTGAGGGGCCATTCCCAATACAGGCTATAAAAAGGGCTGCACTGTCTGCAGCCTATGCACTTCCTGAGCCCTACAACAATGCCAGTGATGCCCTCATGCTGCCTCTGGCACTTGTGACAAAAGAAATTCTCAGTTTCATGCTATTAAAAAAGTTACTTTATTGGGCTGCTCCACGGTGCTATATCAGACAGAAATTAAAAAACTACACCCTACAAAAAGAAGTAATGTATAACCACCAGCAAGATAACAAGGAGATCCAAAGCAAACCAGTAACTAGAGCCACTCCTTAAATGGAATTGCTCTCAATGTACTGTAAAAGTCTTATTTGGATTAGCTGAAATCTGCTGTAGGAGAGGCTATTAATTAGGTTTAGGTGAGATCGATCCCATGCTTCAGTTATGTTTCTATTTTGTGTGTTGTGGTTGGCATTTTTTGGTGGGAGATGGAATTTCTAGGGGCTTTTACACATAGTTCTTTTACAATGGCTGGCTGAATCTCCCCTACTGGGAGAACTGTGCTGATTTAGGAGTGTTCCTTCAAATTGAGAGTCGGCTGGTAGCTGTTGTATGTCTGTGTTTGTGCAGCAAGAGAGAGTTTGCCCTTGCTTGAGAAAGGGAAATTAAGAAAACAAATTTCAAATTGTACTGCCACAGGTGTTGAATCTTATCTTATTGGAACAAATGTCCAGATAAACCCCTACAGTGTGATCTCAGGTTCAATAAACAGCTTAGTTATTAAGGTTAAACAGTGCTCCTGAGAGATATGCTAATGTCCACTTATTTTTAACAAACATAGTTTGAATGGTTTTGCAGTCTGAAGGGACACTGGGTTGGAATGGCTCACACAGGGATGATTAATGATTGGATCTAGCACGGGAAAGTAATAGCATCTTTTGAGAAATCATTTTTTTAAAATGGTTTATGTAGCAAATATAATTTAAGAAAATTGTTAAAAATCAACTGCATTTTACTTAATAATTAAAATATATTGGGTTTTTTTCTTAGTCTAAATAAATACTGAAAAATGTATGGCTTCATTGGAAGTGATTCTTTGCAAGGTCTATATTTCTGACCAAAGAAAAAAGTCATTTTTCCTCTAGTATTGAAAATGTAATACAGTTAAATACTGGCATAAGTTCAAAGTATGAATTGAATTAACAGTTAATGTAGTTTAAATAATGCATTGATTTAAAATTGAAAAGATTTAAATACTGAATCTGTTGTAAAAAGCAAAAGGTTTCTTAATACTTCTGCTCTGTGAGTGGTGGTATATAAACCCAGAGTAAAGCTATTGCAGCAGGTAAAAAACAAGTTTTTTAAAGCTTTTAACATAATGTTCTGGCATACCTTATTGTAGAAAACATAGCAACACTCAACAAATATTTATAACTTCAATACTTAAATAACTTTCTTTTAAGTAGCAAAACTTTCTTTTTAGATATTCTTGGCTAAAGGAAACGATATGGCAAATTTTTAATGTTTAATGAAAAAAGTCATTCTTCTGGCCTGGAGAAATGACCGTGTAAATCATTGGAGAGCAACGAAATCTTCAAATAATGCAAAGACTGGATATAGGTTGAAAAGGAGTTTCCAAAAACAGCAGGAAGGGGTTCAGCGATCACCATGTTGTACTGTTTTTATAGACAAATCGGTCTTTTTGCATAAAAGAAGAGGTGATTTTGTAATTATCAGAACTTCAGAGTAACTCCAGGCTCTGGTCATCAAGGTAAATGATCTTCCTGCCATGCATCTGTTGCCAAAAGGCAGCAAAGCACTTGCACAAGTTTCACCAGGGACATGTGTTGAAGACAAGTGTTGCTTAGCTTAAAGTCAGGCATTACGTAACTGAAGATTCCCTCCTACTGGAAAGATGGATGGGATGAAAAAAAATCAAGTTGGGTTTTCAGATCACATGGGAACATATGTGACCAGGTAATATGTTGCATTTTCATTTGTAAACTGTGCCATTTTTGTGGAGAATAAGAAACCCCAATGTTCAGAAAGCAAGAGAGTTAATTTTAAGGTTCAGAACTCCATTTAAGACTTGTGTCCCCAGAAACTGTCTTAAAATCTCAGTGCTCAGACCTTGGAAACAAAGTGAAACTGATTATCACTTGATGTAAATCAAAGTGACAATATTTAAGTCAATAAAGACAGAAGCATAAACATGAAGCCACCTTATTTCAATTCATGATCAGCCTTAGCTGTTCAGTCTTGCAAAGTGTATTTTGACCTAAACGATCAGACTTTTAAGCAGAGACATTAATTCAATCGTTCTGATGATTGTAACATCAGATCAAATATGCAAGGGAATGAACTGTAGCAGCAACTGTTTCTGAATCTGTAAGTGATGCTGGCATCACTCTTAGGGGAGCAAGCATCCAGCACATTCTATGCAAAATATCATGGCTATGGAACTTTCACATCAAAACAGCCATAATTACTATAAATCAGAGTTATTTAAGGCTGTAATTCCACATTAAAAAAAAAAAAAACTACAAAAAATGGTCAGATAACTTCAATATCCTGATATTCTGTCTTTCTATGTGCATATTCTCTTACCATGTGTATTGGAATTGTATAAAGATGGATACAGTTCAACATATTTCATTAGCTCTATAGGTAATCTTACCATCTCCTTCATTCTGTGAAGGTGTGACACTGCAGTTGTGGAAATATGAAAATATTTTCTTGCAGTAGGTTTAATATTCTGATTGTCAGTGTGAAATTTATAGCACGTATTTGTTTCCAAAGCACTTGAATACTTTATGAATGTAACTAAGTAAATTAAAAGATGTATTGCAGCAACTTCTCTATAAATGATGTTAAACACAAGTAATAAACACTAAGTAAGTAAAGTGAGAATAATCCCAGTACAGATTTATACTTTGCTTATCACAAGTTTCTTCCTAAATCCATCAAGGTAATTTCTTTATCCTCCCAGTGGAATGAGAACAGTAGATACATCTTTTCTCTTCATTTGCAAACAATCATCATCTCAGAGCAGAGCTTCTATTCTTTCTTTTTGCAACAATCAAAAAAGGACAAAGTTTTTGGTGTAAGGATGTGTATTTATGCATATATTTGTAAGAACAGGGATCGTCTGTATGAATACGGCTTTTTTTTTTTAACATCAGAGTCACTGTGAATAGACAGAAAACAGATTAGACAGAAAATGCATTAGAAGATAGAATGGGCAGTGTTATATAATTTATGTATAAAGGGGAAGAAGAAACAATGAATCCTTCCCTTAAATTTAAAAAAGGCTAGAATTCTTTTGTAAAATGCCATGGTCATACAAAAGTGTAGAGAATGCAAACTTCCTGCATCCAGCTGGAAAACCTTGGGATGCTTTGACAATGAAGTTGAGTGCTTTAACTAGGATTTTTCACAAGAAAATTAGTAAATATTATTTTGTACCAATATATATAGATTTCCAGTTAATGACCACCAGAAGATACAGGATTCCTCAATAGGCAGAGTTTCCATTAAGCAGAAGAGGCTGGGGAAAGGAGGAATGAAAATAGCTTTTTTACTAAAATTTGAGTAATTTCCTTTCTTTACCCTGTAGACTCTCATTTTAGGAATTTAAAATGTCCATCATCTGATATTTTATTTAATGAATGGTATTTTATTTGTTTTTTAATTTAAAAAATATATACATATGACTCTGATGTACCAAGGTAAAAGAGGATGAAAACTAAAACAGCTGGATACATGTTGGTTCTGATCACAACTCATGTCCTGATTGTGTTTGCAAACTCTGAATTCTCTAATTATCATTGATAATGATCAGTTATTTTCTCTAAGTGGGTATATGGTAATCCCTAGGTCCTCTGGCATTTCACTTCAGATCCTGACTAATCCTTGAGAAAGCCTTCTTAGCTGCCCAGATTATCCTTATGCTTGTTTCTGACAGTTCTAGAGGAAGTTTGACTACAGACTGTCTAAGAGTGTGAAGTGATTTACTTACAATCACCCGGATCATTTGGTATTCTGAGGTTAAGAACTGAGGTTTCACATTTTATTTCATAGGTAAAATGAAGAAGATATGAGAGATCTGTTTAGTTGTTCTTGAGTAAATGACTGCTGGGGACGTTACCTACCACTTTTTCATTCTGGTTGGATTTGCTTTAGTGATGAAGGCTTCCTGTCTAGATAATTTGTGTTGCTGTAATGTAGTGGAGAGGTAATTTCAGAACAATCAGATGATGTCAGGTCATCATCTACCAAGAACAGAACAGATTCTTCTCATCAATGAAGAGGGCATTCTTCATTCATTTATGAACTCTTCTTACCAATGAGTAGTCTAAGAGTTTTCTTAAACTGTGGATCAAGTTGACCAATTGTGGACAATTTAATGAATCTACTGCTAATTTTTTTTACCCACATCTTTCCTTGGCATATTTCTCAAAGTATACATACCATTCCTCCCCTGAGAACATGATCTTTTCCTGGGAGCTTTTGTTAATTTAATTCAGTCCCATAAGAAATGGGGCATGGGATTGTGGAGAAAGAATTTAAACTAAAAGTACAGTTGAAGGTATATGACTCCTGAATCTCATAAATTATTTATTTATGGTGCTTAGCTGTGCACTGGAACAAACCATCTATTTTATTGATGCAGCTTTTAAGAATGCTTGAAGACAGCTACAAAATATTTGCAGAAGGAGTACACAGGTTTCAGAACAATATCTTAATATTGTATGCCTTTTGATGCTGAAAAGAACACCTGAGTGGGAAGGGCAGTTAGCTACTTCAGGGTAGCAGCCATATTTCCTTCAGGTTTATTCTATCAAAGCAGAACACTCATGCAGGCAAAGCTTAGAAGAAACACTTGTAGGAGAGATTAATGAAATAAATCAGTCAATAGCACTAATTGGAACTTAAGAGAATGAACAGATGGTCTTTATGTGACTGGAAGTATCAGGATAAAAATCAGCACATGTGTTTGCTAAGACAGTTCTGCTCCAAGAAAACACACCTGTTTACTTTTCTGATAACAAAAATATTGTTAATACAATTTTTATTTACAGTTATCTTTGCAGTTAAATTACTCTGTGGTGTTTTAGTCCCTTTTGTAATCAGACAGATAATCAGCTTTAAACTACTTAATATTATTCATCTAAACATTTTTCCCCATGGGTCCAATAACATTAATCATAACATCAAAATAGCAAGGTGATCTTTCCAGTTTCCTTAATCCTATTTATACCATATAGAAAACGCAGTCCAACTAGAAATAGAACAAATATTGTATCCTCACAACTGGAAAGCAGAGTTTCTTCCAAGCAATAACAAATGAAATTCCAATTTTTGCTGGAATGTATTGATAGTAGATCTCCATAGTGCTTATCTTCCTAACTGCATTGGAATCAAAATGTAGCCACAACAAACTTTTCCTACATTGCCTAAAAAAAGAAATGGGCATTTTTTTCCCCCTTAACTTAGCCAAGACACAACCGTGACAGAAGTGTTCACCCTGTGTCACCCTTTGACTGCCCCTTCCTAAAAAGTGTCTGTCATCAAAGGATTTGCTATGGCAAGACCTCAAACCAATTCTTGGAGTTTAGTGGGAAACAAGACCAAATTCCAAGGACTCCTGAGCCCATTTTGTTTCAGAAATTCAAGAGCTGTGGCTGCAACACAGCTTTATTTGGAATCTGAGAAAACAGGCTGCCTTCTGTGTTCAGATGGCCTTGTGTGCTCATTGAACAAGTCTGCTAAAGTGAAAACAAACTTCACAGTAAAACAAATGTCTAAGTATTTAACTGCTAAGTTTGGAATGCAATTGTAAAGAGGAAAATAAAATAGCATGAATCTCTGTGTGTTCTCGCTGAAGTCAATGAAGATCTTCTTTTGCTTTCACATTCCTGTTACCTTTGAGAGAATTGGCACCTACATAGTTTTCTGAAACTGCATTTTCTTTCTGAAACTGTTCATGGTATAAATTTCCTCTACTATCTTACTCATGCCTTTTAAGAAAATTCTTCTATTTCATCTTTTTTCCATAATTCAATCAGAATTTAACATTACTAGACCAGGCCTCTTAAATAAGTATAATTCAAAGTTTTCCCAACTACGGGTTCATTTTGCACTGGTTTTTAAAAGGGAAAATGCAAATGCATCATTCCTCTCTGACTAGGGACCTTCCTTGATGGCATCTTTAATCATAGTTCTTAATTAGCCTTTGCAAGCTAACTGTGTTCGTACTATTCAATATATTTTCCAATATAATAAACAGCAAATAATAATAAATAATAAGTAATAGTATCAAAATTAAATAATTTGTATATTTTCATTAGAGTTGCCTGTGCATATTTAATAATAAAATAAAGTTCTAGTCTTTAATGACTAGAATTAAATGAAAGCAATATCTGCTATCCATGGAATTAACCAATTAGGCATGAGAGCACACTTTCCCTGCCTTCTTCCATCCCTTTTACTAGTTTTAAAGCTCCTAATATCATGAGAAACATGTTATCTTTTAATCCAGCTCACATAAATTCAGGGGCACCATATCTACTTGCCAAATGGATATACATGATGGCATGCTTGCTTAAGATAGCTAGGTCTGCAACTCTGCTTTTCACCTTGTTAGTGATGAAGAGTCATTAATCACTTGTAAGATTTCTTTTCTATGTCATAATTAAAAAAAAAAAATAAGCAAACGTTTCTTAAAGAGAAGGATGGTGATGTAGAGCTTCAGCTTTCAACTTTGCAACAGACTGAGTGCTGGAGAAAAACAACTGGTACAAGTTCTATATTCATAATGATTCTCTGATTTAGGACCAATCGGAGACCTAAGTCCAACCTAAACCAAAAATTATGTTCTTTGATCCAAAATTCAGTAGACAAACTCAAGGGATAGGGCTCATTCTCACATTTTATATTTAAAATTATTTCAAAAGATTGCAGATACGGTAGCTGTCAATGATGAAAGGGAATGGCACTTCAGAAAAACAATACCTGTTGAACCATGAGCATCTTGTGAAATAAAAGGAATCATAGAATCATTTAGGTTGGAAAAATGCCTTTAAGATCATCGAGTCTAACCGTAAACCTAACACTGCCAAGTCCACCAAAACGTTGTGTAATGTTGTTACTAGGTCTGACTTGTACTGAAAGATCTTAAATAATCTCTAGGTTTCTAGGGTATTTTTATACTTGGCTTATCAATATTGTATTGAAATTCAATAATTCAATTGATTAAATTCAAGAAATAGTCATATTAAAACCTTTTCATGCAGACTAGGTTTTACTACAAAGAATGTGCCAATGCACCAGTAGTCATTTTATTATATTCCTGATTGCATATGATTCATATGAAAATCAAAGCTAATGAGCATATGCAAAAGTAGTATTGAAATAGCATTTAATATTTTTTAATGGCAATTTAATACCGAGAAATGGAAGAACAAAAGAACTGTCTAAAGGATGTCCTGTAAAGTAGAGTTTTAAGAATCTACAATCCCCACAACTAGGATGTATTTTTTGGTCCAGGTTTGAGCTCTTATACACATTACAGTGAATGGAAGAAACTTGAATCCTAATACCAATATTTTTTCTAAGATGGTGTATATTTAAAAAAAAAATAAATATGGAAACACTACTTTCCAGCTGCTAGAAATTATTCAGTAAGAAAACAGTTTAAGCTAATTTATAATTAGATCAGTATCAGTTAACACAGCAAAAGTTCATGGTTCCTTGAATAGTTGGTCCCATTTCAGGTAAAGAGTTAAGAAATCAGGTCAGAAGCAAATCAAAAATACACATCATGCCCTCAAGCCAAGAAACATGTTCGCTATATCATTTACAAAACCTCATTAAGCTACTTACAAACCATGGGTAGCAAGTTATAGCAAAAAAAGGTAGAATAGAACAAAAGTAATTAGAAGATAATTTAGCCCCATGTATGACCCACAGAGCAGAGCAGTTGGAGATCAGCACAGACTGTGAGTGAATTTCATTTAAGCTTCCTTGTCTTGCTTTGGAAATTAGAGAGTGACAAAAATATACCTTGTTAATAGACATCAGACTACATTTCACCCCACTGAAAATTTTCCTTATCGTATGCTAAATTTTATTACCCATATGGTTGTCATTTAGGCCACAGCTACTCCATTTATCTTTTATTGTTCTTTAATTTTAGCTATAAATAACAGAATTTCAGAAAACTTAATTCTTGTCATCTATCACTGTATTTAACGAGCATAAAATTAACTAAAGAAAACCATAGCTTTGCACAGATGGCCAAATGCTGCCAGATAATGGTTCACATGATTTTTTCATCACCACCTGGTGATGATATTGCTGCTTAAGTAAAATATACATACATATACCCCTTCTCATTGCAGTGTTCTCATCTGCCTGGCAGGAAGCCTGATTCTAATACCCAGATCAGCTTCTTTTTATTCTCTACCATAGCCCCAGTTCTACAAGACATTTAAGCCAGGGGTAAAATTAAGAATGTGAGCATCATTTGACTCTATGGGATTACATATAGGCTGAAGGCAAAATGTATTCCAAATCAGAAGCTTTCCTTTGAAAGGTTTTGGACCTTAATGTTAAAAATGCCCTGTGTTTTGCTGAATCAGAGCTGCCTGGGAGAAGTTCAGAGGGTGAAAAGTGATCACCTCCATCTTCTAAATTTGATATCATACCATTCTCCTCTACGCAGCAATCGTGTTGGCTCACAGAAATTCTTGATAGATAGATAACACATTCAATCAATGAAGTAGCTATCACCTCATCACTCTTTGTTTCACTTACGGTTCATTTTAAAGAAGAAGTTTGTGTTTTCAGTCTCTTAAAATGCTTTCAGAAGTGCTCAAAAGATGTTCTTTAGCAATTTCCCATGGGAGTAATTTGTACTTTATGTATTATTTCCATGGTAACTTCAGAGAACAGGAACAGGGTTGTATGCTGTGTTACATCCATCTTAATTTAGTTTAGGACATGTTGGGATTTTTTCCCAGGGTCAGTTTTCATTTAACAAAATATTAAATGGCCTGTAAAATGAAGATTGAAAAGGTAAATGGTCTTTGATATAATACTGTACTGAAGTCCTTTTTCACAGTACATTAGTTTTCATCTTTGAATAAAATACCAGGGATCTTATTATTATTTTTAGCAAAGCAGCAACTGAAATCTGTGAAAACAATGTGGAATTATCCTGAATCACTTGGAATCTTGCTCCCTGACCTTTTCACTGTGCTATTCCTAGCTAATGAAAGTACTAGTCATGGACAGAGGCAACTTTTTTCAAGCGAATCCAATCAGTTGATTGGTTTGATGCATCCTCAGGAGACATTCTCAGATGCTTCTGTATTTGCTTCTCTTTAAATTACATTGTTGAAGCCATTCGTACCTGGCTCCCCAGCCCACGTATTCTGCCAGTGTAATTAACAATTTTTGTGCTCTGTATCCTCTTTAAACCAACCAAGCATGTTTTGATTGACCTCAATGCTTTTATAATCTTTTGGTTCCCAATTCTGTGAATAATTATTTACAATTATATACATATATTTCAATAAATGAGACTCCCTATTTAACAAGCGTTGATTCTTAGTGTTGTTGCATAGGTAATGCAATTCTCTCCAGACTCAGACTTTTTATTGGTTGTCTTCCTACTTATATCCTTTGGCCAAATATATATTCATTTCTAAGTAGATTAAATAAGAAGTACTGAGATAATGAAGGATCTGTAATAAATGAATCTATGAGAAATGAAAGCAGCAGGTACTACTGTTGGGGATAGTGGCATGCTAGCAAGAGATGTTTATTAAAAGATTAGGTTTCATTTCTCTGTTTGCATGTGTGTCCTCCTAAACATTAAGAAATACTACGTAAGACACCGTACAGCTTCATCATGAAGCGTCAAGGTGCAAAAGCCCACTTTCCAGATCCTGAAATATACTGAGTGGAAGGTATTTTTACAAAATATCAATAGAAAATATATTTCAGGGAACAGTTGTGCTGTGTAGAGACTGAATTACATTATAGTTGTCTCCATTAAGATGTCAGCAGTCACCAATTGATTCTGTGAAGACATTTCCTGTTTTCAGCAGGGGGAATAGTGATCAGCTGTATGATGGAAACAATTGCATTTAATTGTACATAATGTTAACTTAGCAGCAGTTTAATGACAATCACTGCATCTCAAGTACAGCTTCAGAATATTTGCATGTTTACTTCACAGTGGGGCTATTTTTTCACTGGAAAATCTTGGGGGTTTTAATATAAAATAACTCTTCTTTTTGAAATTCTAAGTGATTTAGACTAGAAATTTTCAAGAAGGGTAAACAGGTGAAAATTGAAACAATATTTCAGGAAAATGTTCCAAAACTGAATGTTTCTATTAGACTCCTCTTATTTTTCTAATTTTTGTTGAGAGACTGACTTGAATTTCCTGTTTTGTTAATTCCTTTTTTTTGTTCCATCTTTGAAATGTTCCTAGATGTTTCTCATTCACTTCTGCTTTAGAATCCATTGAATGGGGACATGGTTTCAAGTCCATGAAAGTAACTGGGTGCATTAAGTTTTGGCTGAAGCAGAGAAACATGGAAGTAGGATTTTGTAGGAATTGTTTTCTGTAGCAAGTGACACCTTCATCTGTAAAGACACTTTCAGCTGTCCTCAGCTCCCTTCTCCTGCTCCTCGCAGCCTCTTCTCACTTCTTCTTACAGTTGTTCCCAGAGTTTGTTCAGCTTGGTGCCTTGCCTAGAAGGGGACAATGAAAAGCACTGAGCTTATTTTTGCTGATTGCATGCCCTTTATTGTCTGTTTCCTTTTCATACTGTATTTGAGATTTTAAAAGGGATAGAAAACCACAGCTCACATGCAGGCTCATTTTCCTATGGAAAAATGATCCCTCCTGAGAAACTTTGAGAGAGGGCATTGAAAGCAGGATCATTACATATCTACTCTATAACTGTGATTTCAAAAAAGGAGAGGAGAAAATTAAGATAGTTGGTTGTCAGAGGAGGCATCAAGTTCCTATATTGTGTAAATATTGCAAATCCCACAGGACCCACCAGGTTTGGATATTGTAGTAAAACAAAAATATTAATAACACACACTATAGCAGTACCTCAAAGATTTTTATATACCAGTTTCTGAGTCTTTGTGAATAATTTACTGTCTATCCAGAAATAATGTCTTCATTAATTAAAAGAAAACCTGAAATAAAACTGAAAGTAACAGAAGGGTAATATTTTGTCCCTTTAAGTATAATGTTTGATTTAGCAATTTCTTTGAAATTCATGTTTTGTTGTTCAGGTGCAGGCAGACCAGGAATCTGAGTTAAATTCCCTTAGTTTTGTGAAACACAATTTTTGTTTGCCTTAAGTTTTTTTTAATTAAATCATTGTTAGATAATAATTATTAAATGTTAACAAAGGTGACGTTAAAGCAAAACATAAGATCACATTTTTTTTGCAGCAAATGCAAGCTGACTACAGACATCTCCCGAAGCTTACCTCCTTGAAATCATTTAATTTGATATAATCTTTGCCTTTCAAAATAGCTGCCTCACTCTTGTCTTTCAAAAAGCTTTCATATCAGAGAAGGCGTCTCTTTTATCATAGAAACATATTATCATTTAGGTTGGAAAAGACCCTTAGGACCATTCAGTCCAACAATCTAGCATTTAGAGTATATGCCAAAAAATAGCAGACCTGGATTCTCTTCCCTGTTTATTCTATGGTGATTTAATTTCATATTTCATGGGTCTGGGGTAAATTTTTCTTGAAGCTGGGTCTTTGTATTGCCAGAAGTGAAAAGACTTTAGGGGGACATTACATAAAGTCTCAGCTGGAAAAGAAGTCCTGAGGAACTCTGCATTGTACCATGCCACTATAGATGATATCTGCTGAGAATGTAGAAGTCAAAATGTAAGCATCTGCTGAATGTATGATAATTGCAATTTTTCAAAGCCCTCTAATTTTGAACAATTGTGGGCAGATTTGTGGTAGGAGTGACAGAAATCATGCACTGGCACAGAGGCTATGGAAGTGGAGTCAGTGTCTGAAGTTTCAACTTTTTCTTCTAACTTTTAAAATTATTTCTGCCCGTGAACATTTTGTGTTCTAAATCATCTTTTGGGGCCATTCTTACCTGAAGTGCAGTGACTGTCTGCTAACTCTCATTAAAGTATATTTACTATCATTTCCAAAAGTAAAATTAGGCCACCCTTATAGCGTGACCTCATTGTGTATTGAGATGCTGCTGCTGCTGTTGCCAGTATCAGTGCTTTCCTCCTGAAGGTGACAAAATGCCTTAAAGACGTTAATGAAGCAGGAGTCCCAACTCCCCTGCAAGATAATTAAGTAACTTTATTCTGCATTATAGATGCACGAAATTCAGGTGCACAGAGGACTGAGGATTTTCTCCAACAGGCATAATATTTTGAGACATAGTAATTTATAGGGTCAGAGTTGAACTAAGGCTTATGTATAGCACTATTCACTCCTATCATAAAAAGGTATTACAGTGATGTACTTTCAGTGTAAGAATGTTTGCTTTCTGCTTTTCCAGTCATCCCTTGCAAATGTAAATGTATTTCAAGATGAGGTTTTGAATTGTCAAAAAATTAAACCTACTTCCATAATTCCTCTTAGGTCTAACTTAAAATCAAATAATTCTAGGTAGCGCCTCCATCTGTGGAGATTTTCAAAACCAGACTGCATAAAGCCCAGAGCCCAGAACATCGTCTGACCTCATGGCTGACCCTGCTTTGAGCAGGAGGTTTGACTAGACACTTCCTGAATTTTCCTATATACCAATGTCTTTGTGCTGTTTACTACTAGAAAGTGCATGTCCATGACATTACATGCATGTATCATTAGCATATTATTGTGTGTTGGAACTGAAAGGAGGTAGAGAAGCAGGGATTGGTCTCTTCTCCCAAGTCACAAGCGATAGGACAAGAAGAAATGGCCTCAAGTTGCACCAGGGGAGGTTCAGATTGGATATTAGGAAAAATTTTTACACTGAAAGGGTTATTAAGCATTAGAATGGACTGCCCAGGGAAGTGCTTGAAGCACCATCCCTGTAGGTTTTCAAAAGACGGGTTGACATACTGCCTGGAGACATAGTTTATTAATGGGAGGGGGGTAGAGGGTGTGTATGATTTCCTTTTGGTTTATCAGAGTTAGGTTGATGGTTGGACTAAATGATCTTAAAGGTCCCTTCCAACTTAGACGATGCTATGATTCTACAAATACTGAAAATAAGATTAATGGGGAATGTATTCTATTTATCATAATATAATACTATAACATTAGAACTTCTTAACATTAAAGGAATGATGGCATCTTGTGGAACCTCTCCTGCATTAAATAAGCAAATAACTTAATTATAGCTAAAATACTTCCTAATAGAAACACATAATAGTCATGAAAGCTGGAATCAGAGGATGCAAAATGTAAATGGATCAGAAATTATTCTGAGTACCCTTAGTGCACATTTTCAAATTGATTTAGAAGATATTAAAAGTCTGATATTAAATTATGATTCACCTATTGCTTACATAATAATTGTAAAATATGGTTTTTCTGTGAAGTTACAAGAAGTTATACATAATATTTATATGAGTGTAAATAAATTTATATTGAGGATAAATTTATCATTAGCTTGCACCATCCAAGCCCTAGAAGCCTAGGGACCCCAGCCTAAATACCATATCCTTTCTGCAGATTAATGCATTAATTGGCACACAGTGTATGTAAGATTGTTTATTTAATGAAGATCATGATGGTCTCTGTGGGTGAATGCACACATTAAAATATTACAAAGCATGCCTAACGCTTTTTCTTCCTTTAATTCCTGGAACTTTTTTGTGTTAATTCTTGATTATTTTCTAGACTCTTCAAGCTTAAGGCAGAAGTAATCTGTAATTAGGGAAATCTAGGGGACCCCTGAAATCTGGGTTGTGCTCTCTGTCCCTCAGCTTGACTTGCACTGTGTCAATAGGGAACTGAGAAGAAGCTATCGTGACGCTCTGTGGAGCTTTGGCAGACGAGAACGTTGGCCTTTGTATTTGAAAGATTATTTCACCTCCTGCCTGTGCAGGCAAGCTATCTTCAAAATTGACTGTCTGAGGGTGAATAACTATATCCAGGCTCTTTTGCAAAGTCTTTTCACAGGCAGAAAGACAAAGAAAAAGACCTAATGCCCCCATTTGAATGTGCAGTTCACAGTGCAAAAACTGCAGTCTGTCAATCTAGTGAGAAAATTCTGCCTGTGAAGGTTGCTACAGAAATCAGTACAAAGAGACTGCCAGAAGAGTAACTTACTCCAGAAAGTAAGAATAAAGGAAAAATTAAAGAAACAAAAATTTTGCACTAGGACAAGCATTTGTTGTCAGCTGCTGTAGCACATTACTTGTAAAACTTGATCCAGAGGTTGAACACATTTAGTGGTGACTGCCTATAGACAGTGTCAGGATCTGTTCTTCAGTGAATGACTGTTAAACACAGCATCTAAGAAGGCTTTTTACAGGAAACAATACTTTGACTCTGATGTATCTAAACTTTATCATGTCTTCTCAGTTGTCCAAGAAAAAAACAAAGAGTATGATCTGATTTTATTTCCACCAAAGACAATGTATCTGAGAGAGGCAAAAGAGAATAACAGAATGCAAAGCAATTGCCTCCTTTGATTTCACTTGCATTAAATATTTATAACTTGCATTCACTTTCTGATTTCCACTCATGTTGAAAGCATACAACTTAATACTTGTGTGGAAAGCATACATCTTAATATTTGTCATCTTGTGAATGGACCACAGCAGCAATCTGAAGTTTTACCTTCTGTCTGTTGTCTGGCTACTTATTTGGAGCTGCTGTGGGACAGCTCTGCATACAGAGAAATGTTTGAAGTATTCTGTTTTTTGCATGTATTATGTATATTTGATTATTATAGTATAGGCAAGATTATAAATGCAGTGTATAAGCACAGTCCAGATGACGGCCATACAGCTATGGCCAACTGGAAGCTTCTTTTTCCTAAAGGGAGACATTTGGCAGCTGTAGCTCCCCTGCTCCATGATAGAAGGGATACAACACTCGGGCAACACGTTGACTGGCCAGCTCAGGTATCCTGTCCTGTTCATTAGCTATTCTCTGAGTTCATCTGGGAAATATGGATATTAGTCCCGCAAAGAGCACGCACATATTTAACACTTAACAGACTTTCAGGGTCAGGTCCTATTAACCTAAAACCATGGCAGCAGCTAGCAAGAAACCTGTGCTGGGTCACTGACTTCCAGCATTGGTAACGTCAGTGGACCAGAACCAAAATCATCAAAAAAGGCTATTTTTAAAGAAATGGTCCATAAGTATGACCTTGAAGAGGTTTGCTGCACAATGGGACTTACCAATTTTTTATTTTTTTTTTCTCAAGGAACAGCAAGATAAGAATTAATGACAAAATTAATCTGCAGCACAGATTCTCTTTCACATTTCTCCTGACACAGCTATACCAGCCAAAAAAACCTCTTCCCCTGCCTGCACTACTCCTACCTAGCTGCCAGGTACATCTCTGGCTACTGTGTCCTTCTGCCTTCCCCAGTTTATCTCTTTTGCCTTCACTTGTGCATGAGGAGCACACAGAGTGAGTTGGGTCAGCCTGGCTGTCCCTTGTTCCTAATTGCTCCAGAAGTGACACCCTCAAAACAAATCATATAGCAGTTTTTTCTTCCTCTGAGTGATAATGGGGATCCCTCTGGGTTTGGAATATGCAGCCTCAGGAGACTCCTGAGTCCTGCTTGTTTTCTAGGTCTTCAGAGAGCAGGCCAAGAGGGAACAACAGGCTACAAAAGGCTCTAGGCCTTGTACTCTCTTCTTGCAAGGTATTTGGTCACCTCCTCAGTCTTGTTGATTAGAGGATTTTGTCAGGATAGCCATGTCTTAAGTCCTTTCATGGATCTGATGTGAAGGCTTTGCAAGCCACATGTAGGGATTCCATGGTGGTGAGTAAATCTCTTGCTTTCTTTCTGTAGCAGCCAGCACTCTCAATACAGATCAATAAATTTCAGCTAGCTACAGAAGCTTAAAATAACTAAGTTTAAAATCTGTAAGACAGCTTTTAGCACTTTCATTTGACATTTTTTACCTTAAAAAAATAGTGAAAGTGAGGTAAAGAATATTAGTATCAAGCAGTTAGATCACAAAATTCTTCATTTGGGTTCTTTCAGTATTTTTAACTGGTATTTTTTTGATTTAACAAGACACAACTGGGTTCCTGCAGAAAAACAGCATGCAATAAGCAAGCTATTCTTTGCAAGTTGTTGGGCTTGGTGGGTGCTTTTCTGTTCTCTATTGGGATTTAACTTGAGGTCAGAATACATATGGGCTATGCTGATGCCTCATATACAATACTGTTGAACTTTTTCCTATATCAAATATTTCTGATAGGGAAGGATTAGCAGGAAAACTATATATGTGTTTCTGCAAAAAGGGATTTCTAGAGAAAGGGAAAATAAGAAAAAACTGAAGTCCAAAATTTGCTGAGACTGTAGATGACCTAAAAGAAATTTTTTTATTTCCTGGATATTGGGAGCTTGCATTTATATTTCCCCATATCCTGGTCATACCGCAGATTTTATGGACATTCTTATAAAAGACTCTCTCATTCCTCTTTTAGAAATATCTGTATTCATTATGAACTATTTCTTAAAGCACCAATTTTGTAGCTGAGCCTCCTGTTTTTCATAAAATTTCCCTAACCACATCTTTCTAGAGCTGTCTGTTTAGAAACTTTTGAAGGACATATGTTTCAGCACAATGGAGAAAAAGAAGCTGGGGGGGGGAGGTGTTTTTGCTTTTCTATAGGATGAGAAACTTCTGCTTTTAAGGATTTGTCTTCAATGGGGTCTTTCTTCATTGTTGGATAACCCACTTGAATTAGAAAGACAAAAGCTTAAATGAACTATAGTGGCAACATTATACTACTTAATGTTTCCATTCCTACTTTTTCCTCTTGAATATATTTCAAAGTTCATGTAAAATTACCATATGTCTAAGTGAATTTTGGTATATAGAACACTGGATCAGTTCCTGTCCCTTTCAAGTTATTATGATCCTGTAAACTCAAAGGAATCCTTTGGACTTAGTGGTTTGGGGAATACATAAAAAATAGGTAACAATTTGCCAACATGGAAAGAGTGCATTATACTGGCAAAACTTCCCATATTAGCTGGCATAATTGACGTCAGCAAGTCACATATCCATTCTGATCTCAGGTGGGTGGGGGAATAAGGGTGACATGATATCCTTTCCTATCCCCCTCACATATTTTCAATGGCTGTATCTATTAATATTTAATATTGTTGCACAGTTTCTGTAACACTGGGTTCAATAACTGTAGTTTCAGGTTTTAATAACCAACCATTAACTGAATCACCAATCTGTCTTCTAATGCTCCCTAATCTTTGTTAAAAAAACTTGGACACTGATGTGTTATTTCTAGTATACATTAATATGTATACGAGATGCTTTGATTTGCCATGCTGGGTGAAGTGCCAATTGTTTAGAAAACAATCTCTGCTTCCCATTGCAAAAAACCACTCACATAAGGAACTACCTGCAGTGTGTGGATAGATTGGCAGTGACCAAGCCAGACTATACATCAAATTTATGTCTCAGGAACTTTACTATTAATAATTTTTACTGTCAACTTTTAATATCAAAGAAGAAAGTACAGGACAGTGTTTTAACACACTCCAGAACACTTTATTAAATAGCATAGCGGTATGTTGTTGTAAATTGAGGTCAGGAGGAAGGGTAGCAGTACTTTACGGGCTTAGGAACTCGATACTCTGGTATACCACTGGGATAAGAGTCTCTCTTCCAAGACTGACAGTGCTATCAACAACTTCTGCTCATTAAGACAACAATAGCAATAACCCGGGGTGTGGGGGGGGAAGCAGTATCAGAGATATAGGTTAAAACAATGATTTTGTTTAACTCAAGCAGAAAAGGCAACTAAAAGGGACCCCTGGGACACCTGAGGGAAGAAACTGTAATGCTAATTGACATGATTTAAAAAGATGACTCTGTTATTGCCAACAGTCTAATTTAGTCATTAGCTCCCCAGTGTTGAGGCAATCAAACCAGTTGTTATAATTTTAGTAGATGGATAACAAGGTATGCCTCAGTGTAGAGATGTATATGCTAGAAGGTAGGTTAAAAAAGTGTGGAAAGAGCTTTCCAAGAAATACGTTTTCTATATCTTTTTATGAAACACCAGTCAATGCTATTTGTCTGCTGAATGAGCTTCCTCATATTTTGTGCAAATATGTAGCACTATTTTTTATGAGGCCACAGAAAAACAGCAAAACCAAACAAAACTACCTACATCTCCTTAATTCTGCCATTTCTCAAATTAAAAGGTTTACATTTTTACATTAAAATAAATATTTGTTAGAGGGAAAGTGTTTTGTGGGTTTTTTTCCTCACTATACTGTATGATTGCTTTGCAGCAAATATTCCTGTGTTAAAAAACTGTAGTGTTCGCTTGTAAGTTGTCAAGGGTGTAAGTATTAAAAAACAGTTGTACTTACATCCATGGTAGATGTAACTGGCTATTTTAGCTCAAGGGTTTGCTGCTTACCGTCCTCATATCTATTTCCTGAGTACACTTCCCACTCTGAAAGTGTCCTATCAGTATCATGTATTTTTTATTAAATGATGTGTCAATGTCCTGTCATGGCTTACACCTGTTCTAACTAGTCGCTTTGCTAAATCGTATGTGATTCAAATGAAGAGTGGAGGGAAAAAGAGTATATAAAATCTCTTTCCAGACCTCCCTGCTGACCAGAAAAGCTCTCTGTGCTTCTGATATAAAGATGTTGTCCTCTCTTTTTTCTTGACTTGTCCTCTTGACTTTTCTCTTTAAACTTGCTATAAACTTCCACCTTTTTCAGTGAGTTGGCTGCAACACAAAATGCCTGTTGTCATAAGAATAGGCTCCAAGAGAGGATGCTGATGCTTTGAAATCGAGACTCTGTCTCAGTAACAGGATTGTGTCAGTCAAGAAATGAATGTCTGAGTGAGAAGGGGAGCAGCCAAAAGCTCCCAGGCTAAGGTGTTCTTATGCCATGTGCAGACAAGAGATTCAACCTTTATTTTGAGTCAAGCAAGGTATGAACATACATAGATATGAATGTCCCTGTGTCCAAATTCTTTAAATGGAAAATTTTGAATGGTTTATTTCAAAAATTCTAAATGGACTGTTGAGACTAAAGGAAAAAAATAAAAGCGCAACTCTCAAAAAAATCGAACTTTGAAATTAAATACATAACACTAATAACAGGTTATTTTTGCTTACACTTTGTTTTGGGGAGAGCAACATAAAAATACTGAACAAGAGCTTTTGAAAAAAAATCTCATTTGCTTAGCTGGTATCTGCCAAGAGTTCTAGCAAATTCGATAAAATTAACTACATTGCTACATTTTATCTCTGGATGGTATAAAAGGGCCTTAGAAAATGACACTGCCAGGAATGGATTAAGAGAATTAAGTTGCATAAGGAGTCAAATCTCTGACCTCTACTTTGATTCACCTCTCACGAGTGCTGCAATCCACTGGGAGAAAGATGGAAGTGATAGCCTTTACAGAGCAGAGCAGATGAGTGCTCTTGTACGCAGAAGGGCTTTTGAGGAGTTGGATTGTGTGCGGGTCAGCCCAGTCACAATTTACCACTGTCTAGTGCTCGGGCAATTTGCATAGGGGAGATTTTTATACAGCTTGTTAAAACAAGGGAGCCATTGTCAGACAGGAGACTACACAATGGGAATATTAACAAGCCAGCAATCTGTCATTTGCTGTCTGATTTTTATTTTTTTATTTTTAAGATATTATATAATAATATCTGAAGTATAAACTAGCCATAGCCTACAGTGGTACAGAATGGGCAAGTGCCATACTATCCCTCCTTCCACACAAATACCTCCCACCCTGTTTGGGAAAAGAGTAGCCTCACACCAAAAAGGAGCCAGTATGGCAGAAGCCATGCCCAATGCCAGTAGTTCTCTCCTTCACTAAAAAATTTGCCAGTGTGCTTCACTGGTGCCTCTGAAGGGAGAAGGAGAAGGAGTAAGGACAGGAGGAGAGTTCTGCAACTGTGAGCACAATCATGGGTCTGAGCTGAGTTTCTGTGAGGTTCACAGTTCTGGAAGTGTAAAAACATGCATGATGTGAATGAAATCAAAGTCATTTTAGCATGAGTTAAAACAAGCACAATTCACACTTGGATGTCAGCAAAGTGCTTTTACCCCTTGATGTTAATGTGTAACAGAGGTCTGCAAACAATTAAGCATATGCTTTCTGACATTTGAACCATATGAGACTGTACTTGATAAGGAAAACATGTCTGTACCATAGGTAGAAAGGGATTTGTAAAAATGTCTCTTGTGTAGGGTTGTAATGAATTACAATTTTGTTCAGCATTGAAAAGGAATTGAGCTAGGGCTTGGATATAACAACTCTGGTATTTATAGTTGTATATCACAACCACAGCTGAATTTTCACTCCAGAAAACAATTTCTCAATTTATGTGCTGCTGAGAGGAAATGTGCTTTCCCTAGGCAAAGGAAGCCCTTGGTGGTGCTGCAAGCCACCTGCCAAGTGGATCCTTGGTGGCTCTTGAGCAGACCTACACTGCTCTAGTTCTGATTATACAACTCCTGTGGAGGAAAATGCTGCTGCTTTGGTGAGCTTGTTACTTTCCTTCTCTACTCAGAGCAGAGCAATTTGCTGGTGTTAGTGCTGTCACTGCTCACTTGGCCCATGACTGGTGTTTCCAGTCCTAACCTTTGACTAATGCAATGCACTCCTTGTCCTATAAAAATAGCTACACACACTTCTAAACCTGTCAGTTAACACCTATTATGAGTGGCCACAATACAGAAACAAAATACTTCCCACCCCCAAAGAAATTTTTAAACTTGTCTTTCAAAGCTAAGTCATGTTTACACATAAACTATGTCTGCTGGTAGCTCTCTTTCTATATTCGATCCCATAGATCAGAAAGCTTGGACTTGTTGAGAAAGGAAGGATATGAGACAACATTAACATTTAACAGAAAACTGTTCGTTACAGCTTTCAGCTGGTATGGACTGCACCCTTCCTGCAGAGTATCACACACCTCACCAAGCTCCTGGATAACCAACACAGTTCTGCACTGCTTAAGCAGCTTTGTCTTTTCCTAATTGCACTTTGAGATTTAAATATGATGTGCAAACACAGAAAATGGGTCACTCATTCACTTTTCAGAAGTGCTCTAATCCAATAGAGCCACTTTAATGAAATGCCAGGTATACTAGTCCCATTCTTGTCATACAGAGTTAGGTGATTGTATGAAAATATGACCTTCTATAAAAACCTGTCTAAATTATCTTCCTGGAGCTTGTATGGCATTACTAATGATGAAAAAGGTGAAGGAGTGTTTATGAAGCTTATTTTTTTCATAAAAGTGCTTGATTGGAAAAGAGTTAGAACTCATGCTTATGTTATTCTTTATTCAGGAAAGCCTGTAGGAAGACACCTTTATCCTAGATCATAATTTTGAAGGAGAAAATTTCCACACAATAGGACTTTAGAAAACAGGTTTTCTAGGACTGCTATTAAACAATAGCTTGCTTGTTTTTGATAAGGGGACATCTATTAACCCCTACCAAAAAGACATCAGTATTTAGTATAATATAATCCTCAAAGTCTCCACTCCAGTGATTTACATTTTAGCATAATATTTGTATATTTGTATAATGCTTTCAAAGTATGTGAGGGACTATGTAGGCATGCAGTAATGATTCTGCCTTGGAAAGTTAAAAATCCACCTGGGTCTCAACAAGTAAGGAACAGAACAATACACTGCACTCAAGGATACATGTATTTATATTTATTTTTACATTTTAAAGTTACAAAAATTTTAATACACTTCAAAGATCTGTAGTATACCTCTAAAATGATAATTTTTGACTCCATAAGATAGTACAATGTAAGGCTTACAGCTAAAATACAGGGCTCTTTCTGAAAGAAATCTACTCATGAAAATTACCTACCCCTTAAATTAGTTTTTTCTGAACTACTAATATTTCAGCTGTCACCATTTGTACATTGTCTAGAACAGTCAGGACTCCTACTCTGTAGGTCTTTAAGCACAACAAGAATTAACATAATTAATCATGATAATTATAGAAGGTGTATGCTTCTTAAGCACGGTGCAACAGTTGCACAACATATGACAAAGGGACTGCCAGTGGTAAAGCTGTAAGCAAACAAATGGGGCAACAGCCTTGTTTTAATGTACTACATTACAAGATGAGAAAGATAAGCCTGAGTGCAAGTAGATAAACAATCCGATACTCCGGTGGGATGTTGTGCATTGGAGACAGAATACAGTGCAGATCCTCTGAGATAAGAGTCATCTGATCATATTTCTTGACTCTCAGCAGAAAGCAAAGAGCAGTACATTTAAGCATGCAGATTGATAAGCTGAATTTAGGAACTAGGAGAAATGTCAGCAAGAAATGTGTAAGGCAGAAATATGAAAGCAGGGAGAAGATGACATTCTCGTGTTCTCCACCCCACATGCATTAAGGTAGAAGAAAGTCTGTCCCTATGGCTATATTCATCTGAGAAACATTTATTAACATAAATCACAGAATCACAGAATCATCATGGTTGGAAGGGACCTCTGAGATCACCGAGTCCAACCACAAAAAAACCCCAAACAAACAAACAAAAACCCAAACAACACAGACAACACCCCACCATATCACACCCACCCACAAACCAATAATCTTGGGCACTAGACCATGCCCTTCTTCAGGCCACGTCTACACGTTTCTTAAATACCTCCAGGGATGGTGACTCCACCACCTCCCTGGGCAGGCCGTTCCAGTGCCTGACCACTCTCTCAGTCAAGTAATTCTTCCTAATATCTAATCTAAACCTCCCCTGCCACAACTTTAGACCATTTCATCTGGCCCTGTCATTATTCCCTTGGGAGAAGAGGCCAACACCCACCTCTCTACAACCTCCTTTCAGGTAGTTGTAGAGGGCAATGAGGGCCCCCCTCAGCCTCCTCTTGTCCGAACTAAACATGCCCCATTCCCTCAGCCTCTCCTCATAGGACTTGTTCTCTAGACACCTCCCCAGCTTGGTGGCTTTCCTCTGGACACGCTCCAGCAGCTCAACGTCCTTCCTGTAGTGAGGGTTCCAGAACTGAACACAGTACTCAAGGTGAGGCCTCACCAGTGCTGAGTACTGAGGCATGATGACTTCCCTAGTCCTGCTGGCCACGCTATTCCTGATACAGGCCAGGATGCCGTTGGCCTTCTTGGCCACCTGGGCACACTGCTGGCTCATGTTAAGCCAGCTGTCCACCAACA
>JAHREE010000279.1:14501154-14629476 GCA_033628505.1 Tringa tobata | reverse complement strand
GCACAGCCACCCAGCCAGTTTTTACCCAGTGAATAGTATACTTGTCTATGCCATGATTTGCCAGTTTCTCCAGGAGAATGCTATGGGGGACGGTGTCAAAGGCCTTACCAAAGTCCAGGTAGACAACGTCCACAGCCTTCCCTGCATCCAGAAGGCGGGTCACATGGTCATAGAAAGAGATCAAATTGGTTAAGCAGGGCCTCCCTTTCATAAACCCATGCTGGCTGGCCCTGATCACTTGGCTGTCCTGCACTTGCCGTGAGAGCTCTCCCAAGATGATCCTCTCCATGATCTTTCCCGGTACCGAGGTCAGGCTGACAGGCCTATAGTTTCCCGGATCCTTCTTCCAGCCCTTCTTGTAGATGGGCATCACATTGGCCACCCTCCAGTTGTCTGGTACCTCTGCTGTTGAGCAGGATTGTTGATAGATAATGGAAAGAGGCTTGGTGAGCTCTCCCACCAGCTCCCTGAGTGCCCTTGAGTGAATTCCATCCGGCCCCATAGACTTATGCGTGTCCAGGTGCATAAGCAAATCATTAACTACTTCCTCCTGGATTACAGTGGAGTTGAAAATCTGCAAATAATCATAGACCAACTGCACCATTTTACTGCATGGTAGATTAAGCCATACCCTTAATCATTAAAATTTTCAAACACTTTAACAATGAATTGCAATACCATTTATGAGATATATTGGGAAAAAACCCCACCAGTTATACCTTGGTAGGCCTTTGACTTTTTAGCTGAAATTTGTGCTAATCCAATACAACTACAGAATATTTTTATGGTTTGATGAAGTGCAAGGCAAAATGACAAAAGAAAGTAATGACATTTCTTCACATTTTCCTTGTCATTTCCTCCATAAGAGGAAATTTGTGACCATTAGCTGTTAAAGTGACCTGCATATCTTTTTAGAACATCATCATATCCATAGGACCCGATACTTATTGCCAGTAAGACACTGCAGATTATTCTCACATAAAAGGTTAATCATGTGCATAAGTGTTTGCAGGAAGAAGCTATTAAAATGTGCACTGTATGTGCCCCAGTAGCAAGGCAAACCTTGAAGAAAAATGAGAGAAAATTTCCATTCTTTAGTCCTTAGTGCTTATCTGGCAATTTTTAGCCTTCAGCTCACAAAGACACAGCCTGGAGGAACATTAAAAAAAGGGAGAGAAATCAGCATTACAATTATTTGGAATATTTCATATCAAAGCTTATAAAATGACTAAGAAGCAATCAAGACCAATGTCTCACTGCTAATACATGACTTGGGTCTTCAAGGTTAAATGCCCTCTACTCTCAATGATATCAGAAACAGGTTACTGAATTACCCGCCTTTGCAGTAGGTTTGGATAACAGTTGCTCTGCATCAGCTAATACATTGTTAACATTCTTGCATGCTAAAGCCTTCAGATGCTGTTTTCAACCCGCTGCCCAACAGAAGTGGTCACACAGTCCATGCCCACCTACAACTAGCAGTTCTCTCACCTTCATTTCTCTCCTAAAACGTTTTTAGAAACCCCAAATCCACCAAGCATCTTTCATTTTGTATTTTGAAATTAAATGGAGAAATTCAAAACCACATGTAGAAGCATGAGCCACAAAAGCTAGGGGCAGATTGACTTTAATTCTAATAGGTGCAACAGCTTTTTATGTAACTATAAATGTTTTTATTGCTGCTTTTCTTACAATCCGATCATAAGTGGAGGCTGGATCCTACATCCTACATTTCAACCTTTCCTCCATCTAAGGAACACTATGATAGTAGAACACAATAGCATATGTCAGGCTAAAATATTTTATTTCTTAATAGCTATGAAAGATCTATCTCTCTTCGTACACTGTACACAAAGCATTCCAGCTTTCAAGTATTTTCTGAATATCTCTATGACCTAGTTTTATTGGTTTGTTTGGTCTGGTTTGGCTTTGAAACCAGTCTTATGAAATAGTTTTTCCAAATTAAGCTACATCTTTCTCTCTCCACATCCATGCTTGATGGAGGAAGTTAAGATGACTCATATAATGAAATATCTATGCAACATGGTGCAAATCTTTCAAAACACTTCTTGTGAATCTGCATTTGCCAGATGGGATATACTTTCCCTTTGGGTGCGCTGCCTGAACCACCACAAATACAGGAATGTAACGTGACTGTGGACTCCAGGCAGAAACTAGCCTGGGTGAGGCTGCAGGCTCTTAACATAAAAAGCCTAAACAGAGTGCAGCCAGTGGGAATTTTCCTAAGGCATTTACAGCCCTCTTATGTTGCAGAACATTGACTAACATTAGAGGCAGAACACTTGTCTTTACACAGAGCGCAGAATTCCCCAGTACAAGAGAAGATGCCGTGTACATTCCCCTGATAGTGGGAACAGGCTCAGCATCAAACTTTTTTTTACACAGCTGTGCCCATGCAACTGAACAGCTACACACACTTCAGATTCAAATACCAAGACCCAAATCCGTGTGATAAGCTGCCACCATGGAAACCACCTTCTCCTTTTTATTAAACATGCAAAAAAGGAAAGAAAAAAAGTCTCAAGTGGCTGATATTCAGTAAGTCTTACGATTCTAATGGCCTCAAGAGTTTCTAGAAAAATATAAACCCTTTCTGCTCCACAGTTTTTTACATGGTAATACTGATAATCATTACTGGAAAAGGTTAGCTGAGGAGGACTGCAACTTTCACTATTCCAGATCTGTCTTGTTTCCCTGAAGACAAAATAATTCAAACACATGCAGAAGTGAGAGGAACAGATAGTCAGAACACAAAATACAGCATCAGTGACAAGGGCTGAATTGTGCATCATTGCTTTTGAAAAAAAGACGGGTATTCCACACAATCTAGTCAGCTACTCTGACGCTCAGCAAACTTGTGGCAGTGTCAAGCTGTTTGAGATATTATCATTAGCTGCCTTTCTAGTGATAAGCTTATTGAAATCGAACAAAAATAGAACATTTTGAGCAGCAAAGGGTAGCAGACTTGCAATGAAATGGATTAGAAGTCATAATCTGCTAAACACATCTGTTCTGACATTCCCTGGTAACAAAGTGTGGCCACTCATCGTGTAGCTGTGGTAGCTGAAAAAGAGGTATTTTGGCCATTAGCAAGAACCAAAACCTAATATGTTGAGTGTTTCTAGCCCCCAAGTCTATGAAGTAGATCCCTTCTCTGGGATCTACTCTATTGATGTGTTCACCACATCAATAAGTCTCTTGAGCTGGTGAATGCACTTGTACAGATACAGGTCTGGTCATCTCTCTCTGCCTGACTGTTCTGCTTGCACTTAATTTTGTCTGTTTTCCACTGTAGTGTTTTTCATGTTGACAGAAAGCATGCTTGGAGTTGCTGGCATAGCTCTGCAACTGGATTGAAGAGCAGAAATATAAAGTGAATATGAAAAGGATACATGAAAGCAGGTGATGTTAGGAATGTAAGTGTCACATTTCAAATAAAGCTTGAGATCTGACCAAGACCAGGGAAATTGATGATATCCCCCATATGCCTTTTCAGTTTTGGTCTGGTCAGGTCATTTCTAAGGGTCAGGATGAGGAAGAGTAACATTAGGTTGTGGGGGAGGAAAGACAGGAGAAGAAATTAGCATGGTCTATAGGAAATTCTCATTCTATTACTGCCAGACTATGGATCCTGATGACTGGTACACTCCTTCCTACTTTTTATTTTATTTACTTGTTAGGTCCCATATTTTTTATCAATTTAAAGTAAATAACTTCTGGTCCATACTACATATGTTCCATAGTTATTAGGTGATAGATATAGGAAATTTTGCATTTAAATATTCTGGTTTCATATTGTAATTGCTGGCTGACCTTATAAATCACTATGTGCGAGTACATGGGTCAGATTTTTTTGTTACCTTGGACAACTACAATAATAATTTTACAACAATACGGTCTCCATTAGCACTCCTCACACAGTGAATTCCCCCTGTGAATTTCTCTAGAGCTTAATTGGAATAAAGTTAGATTAGACACCATTTGTTCTGTAGGCTTTCTGAAAGTTTTTGGGAAAGAATTCAACCAAATCCAAGATATACTGAACAAAAAAATAAGCTCAAGTTTATCATTAATTAGGTTAATGTAAAATTGGCACAAACCCAGAATAATGGCAACCACTATGTTTTGAATTCAAGATGGAGAAGTACGTCAACAGAATAATGTTTGGTAAAGCTGAGAGAAAGGGTAGAAGACAGCTAGAAGAATATCCTGATTGTACTCCAAGGCATCTAGCCATCAAGTCTTGCAGTAGGTCTTGTTGCCTTGACAGGTGAAAAGTCTAGGAAAAGTTGTTGCCATTATAAATCCCCCACTGAAAATAACAGGGAATTCTCCTCAAAGAAGGTGAGAGAAGCCCCCATGTCAACTGGAGACAGATACTAACATAATATTAAAAAAAGAAAAAAAAATCAATCATTTCTGGACAGGACATTTCATGACTTGTTTAAGAACCTCTTAAGACTAAGAGTCTGCTTTTACATCTTCCCCAAACAGACCTGAGGTCTGTTCTGTTTGAAACCCCAGTTGATCAAACTCCTCTCTAGGCAAGCCTGAGACTTGCTTAGGAATATACTTGATCTTTCTGCTTTCCTTGATATTGTGTCTCCCAACTGCAAGCTGTATTATATTCCCTTTTTCATTCAATAATGATAAAGGAAGCATGCAAAACTGTATCATCCAAGTTTCACTCCACTGAAGCACTCTCTACTTTTGATTTCCTGTTCATCACTGCCTTAAATCTCAACAACTTGAAGTCCCTAGTCATCAAGGTAACTGACTCCTTCCTTTTTCTGAAAACATGTAAGATCTGAGAACAAAGATGTGGGATCTATCAGCAGAGATTTCTTCATGGCGAAGTCCAAGAAATCTTTCAGCTAACAATGATAAATAGGGATTCCTAACTGTTTTTAAAAAATTAATTTATGGGATTTTGAGAGAGAAAATTATCTCTATTAATAAAAAAAAAAAAAGTTTGAGAATTCCCAAGGTTGAAAATTAAAGAGGCAGAAGTCAGGTCAGAGAGAAAAAGGTTTAGCATTAAAGTAAATATTAATTCCAAATTTTCTGGTTACTGAGAAATTAATGAAATAATTGAATCCCTGGCTCCCTACAAGCTTTATTACCCCAGTAAACAGACAGAAGCAGATTTGGGGAAAAAAAGTTAAAATCAGTAATAGCTTATTCCTGTTTCTAGAAGAGCCACTGGAAAAGCTGTCAGTTCTGTGTCCACTAGTGAACGGAATGTATAATTAATTTGCTCTTTTGCTTGGAAGAGATCGTGTCTTTCTGTGACAGTTTTGATCAGAACAAACTGTCAGACCTCTAGACCACCTCCTGCTGTGAATGATTAACACTCAGAATTATAATACAGCAAAAAAAATTATTTAGCATATGCTTTCCATAGCTCTAGCTTAGCATACTAGCCTCAGCTTATGCCTTCTGTCATATTAAAGGCTATATTTTTACACTTATAAATGCCTCACAATTTTGACAGAATCATAACAATCATAATGCATAATTTACTTTTCATTGTCAATTTGAAATACTTTGCTAAGGTGTCAAAGACTTATATTGAGTCCTTGTTGAATGTTATAGTAGGTGGAAAACAAACCTCAACATTTTAAATATTTCTGGTTTTTTTGAAACATGTGCATGATTGGTGTAGAGTGGTATCTTTCCACACATTTCAGTATGTATACATAACTAGTTGTATAAATGCACAGCGACTCATAGGTATCATTATGGCTCTTTACTCCCTTTTTTTGTTTTTGAAGGATAGTATCTTGGTATTGACTTCATATCATGAAAATAAGTAATGTAAAAAGAGTCCAATATAAGAATATTGTCTCTGTACAACCACATTTAAAAAAAAATCTTTCAAATCATACATTTTCAGTAGTATTGTATAGTTCATGTGTTATTTGTCAGTCGTTTATAAACACTCGTGTATTTGTGAATATGAAATTATTCTCAGCTGGGAGTTAGAAGCATCAGAACTATGATATTCTGCTTCACTTTAGTAGCTAGACTGGTATTACCTTCTTTAAAATTCAATTCAATATTTTGGGGCATTAGAAATTACATGCATTTTGTCACTGAGATAAACCAGAGCAAATAAACATGCACTAATGGAAAATGACTACCAATAGAGTCTATCCACGTTGTTTCATTAATTGAATAAAGTATTAAACACTGAAAATTGTGATGTATTTTAAAAGCTACTTTAAAATAGAAGTATTATATTGCAAATGGTGACATCCGTCCTTTGGACTTTATCTAATGTGTGTAATTTCTAACGCCCCCAAAAAAGTAATTGAATTCAGATCAGCTACCCACACATACAAATTCTGTTTTGGCTGAAGTGCTTGCTGGATCACACCATTGTTTGGATTGAATTACATACCCAAATATTTGTCATTTTGTTGCCAATTTGTTTTCCCCAGTTCCTATCAAAATATACCCCTGAAATACTGACTTTATTTACAGGCCTCTTGCCATTTTGTCTATTTCACATAAAATAAAGTGTTGTTTACATAACAATACAATATTTACACTCCTTGAAATTGAATTTTACCATATGATGTGACTTTCTAGAACCACATGCAGTGAATAAAATTGTAATGCTCAAAGTTAAGATGGCATACATGAGGGTACCCATAACATCAGGCTTGGTGTTTGTTCTTGTAGAGGAATAACAGTAATTCTGTTTTCTAACTTGTTTGGGAGTCACTGCTGTGACTATCAATAGGGAGCTTGTCTAATTATTCTCTGAATTGACATGAAGCTTGAGTTTCCATTATACAACTGATAGAAATTCACCATGCTAGCATAGTAAAATGGAGGTGCTATTTCTAGTAATGAATTCTAATCAGATGTTTATTCCCTAGACCACATATACCTACTTCTTACAATATAGTGTTGCAGTTGCTGAAAGACAAAATTCTGTTTGCTTTTTACTTGTTTACCTGGTCTCATCATCCTGATTTTTGTAAATATTTGGGAATCAATGGATTCCTTGTTTATAAGCTGTTCTACAGAGCTTCAGTGTAAATCTTCTTATGTGTTTCAGATTTTCTGCAAATTATCACATATTATGATAAGCGTAAAGAACTGACTAACGTTCATTTACATTGTAGTCATCTTACATTCTATTAGACATAAATTAAAAATCTCACTTGGGCACTCTTTGAGAAAGTCAAAGCTGTAAGGTTACAGATTTCATGTTGAACAAACCCCGCATTAGTCACAAAAGAGACAGCCCGTATTTGTGAAAGATCTTGTGGGGTGTTTTTTTTTTTTGAGGAGACCAACCACTAACATACGGTATTTGCATCTTGAATCTTCATTCTAGCAAGTGTATCTTAAGGTTAATCTGTACTGAAACTGAGTTTTCTTCAGCTAATTGATATTCAGTGAATGGCCTGATGTGCACTACTGAAGAATCCTTAATCAAGTAGTTTTTTTATTGCAAGCCCTGATGTGAAAAAGAATCAATCAGTTTTGAAAAGGAATTTTAGATTATTTTCTTGCTCTCTTCTCAGGACCCATAATAGAAAGACAGCTTGTTCCCAGTCCCATGAAGGACCACACAATTACTGGCTAGATACATACTTGCAGTGACACAGTTATTGGGGTAATGTTACAGCATGACTGAGCAATGTACCTGTCAAACCCACTACTGAAATTTGTGAATTAATGCAATTAATTTGTGAATTAATCAATTCAGCAAACTGTAATACATTAACTTGTAACTGGTCTTAATGTTAGAGATGGAACTGGTCCAGGAGCAGTTTTGCACATATTAGAAGTGGCCAAGAACTTCCTGACAATGTTTTGTTTGTTTTATTTTAATTGGAAAATCTAGTTAATTGAAACAGAAGCTCATTATTGGTTTGCACGACTATAAGATGGCTTTTTCTGGCAAAGCCTTCTCGGCTCCCTAATGGAGTTCCTGGCCAAAACCAGTAGTGAGAGAGAAACTGGATTTAATGTGTAGGGTTGTGGTCTCCAGCCTGAGAGTGCCATGATGAACAGGATATTCATTATTCTAGATTAGCCTTTTTCAGGGTTTTCTGCTGGAGCTATTCCATTTCATGTGACTAATTGTATATTAATTGACGAATCGGTGTCAGCAATGTCCCAAGTAACTCCCTTGTCTACTGAATTTACCCTTGATGATTTTATCCAAGGCAGAAGTTGTTCAAAAAGGGACAAGCATAATGAATAAGATGCAAATTCAATAACTTCATCAAATAGGGCATCTGTGAGTGGGGAAACAAAAATGGACATGAGCCAGCCAGAGCCAACAGGAAATGTTGACATCACTCAGAGCATATTGAAGGCCGGACATCACATGTCCTCTAGTCATCAAAGCAGTGATAGCAGTAGGACTGAAACAGAAAAGTTAATTCATGTGGAGATAATTCTGTACGACACCGGAGATAGCAAAGAATTAAACTCAACTCAATTTGACACCATTCAAAATTAATTCATTTAGTAAGGATCCCTAGGCACTACCTGCTAGACTTCAGCAATCACTCCTCAACTGAGGATTGCTGGCACATATTATGCCCCCAACTTTATTTCTCTTCCTTTCTCAAGATTTTGGGGCATTTTTGCTGCCACGCTACTGATCAAGATTTTTACTCTGCTCTCATGCAACCAAATACACGAGAATTTGAATTTCTGGGAACTGCGGCTCGAGGTAATCTGCTAAGTGGGCTTAGCAGAATGACTGCAGGATCCTGGCTGAGCTGCTTCCCCAAATAACGACTATAGATTAGATGTCATAATAACAGCTGTCAACAAGTAGCATGCAAAAGAGTTTTTTGAAGTCACAATTAGTCGACAACCTCTGTTCCCCTCGCATCCCGGGAGCGTGTTTGATGTGCCGTCTGTTGTCCCCCCCCCACCTAGCACCACCACTGCTTTGGGCACCGTGCACGCCTGCTGCTGCTGCTGCTTGCGAGATGAGTCACACAGCTCGGCACAGCGTATACTGCAGCTGGGGAAAATGAATACAAGTGACACCCGCGTGCTGGCTACATAAGATGTACTTAAACCAGTGCCTTTTCAGTTCAGCGGGAAACCGTTTTTCCTTTGCATTTGGGATTGGTGCTGGCAGGAGGTTGGAAGTGACCACTCGGCAATAGCTTTTGTCTGTAATTGGCCTTTGCTATCCTGACAGAGTTGATCTCAGTGTGAATAATTAATCTTTCACCCACTCAGAATATTGACTAGGTAGCTGGAGCTTAGAGAGATCAGCTAGAATTGTTCTGAGTCACCAGAAAACTGGAACAGGGAGAGGCAGGGTGAGAAAGGATAGAGGTCTTCTGCAGTCATGAATGTAAGACCACACAGGGAAAGAAAATAGTGCATTCCTTTGCTTTCCTTACAGAGTAGACCATCAAAGTGTTTTCTAAATAACAATCTAAAATGTTGGATTGATTAAGATCTAGTATATGGAGAAAAATACTATTTGCTCTGTTTAGAAGGCAGATATCTAATACTGGAAGGAGAAACATGATTTTTCTGCCTTAAAATTGATAAGATGGTTACCTAAAAATAGCTTCCCTGTAAGATGATTTTTAAAGAAAAATATACACAACCTGTTACAGCTCCAGTAATGTATTTTCTTGCTGTTGCTTCTCTCTGCATTTAAATTCCATCATTTCACGTCTTCTAAATGGTATATAAATCAAGAAATCCAGTATTCTGAGAATGCCTAATGTGCACGAGGATACACGTTTTGACAGTGCAGCAAGCAATATTGATTCAGCCAATTCTTCACAAAAAGCAAGTGCAGGAGGAAAAGTCTCTCAAGTGTGTTTTCTTGCACTACCTGTGTTTCAGTCTTATGTGAGGAAAGCCATTTGTAGGTGTGGGAATCACTGGTTTGCCCCTGTTACAGCTCCTCACGTGCTGTAAGCAGCCAGAGGTGACTAAAAAGAGAAAAGATGGGGGTTTTTTTAGCCTTTAGCTATTGTATCCCAAGGATGAGACTAACTACCTCACAGTGAGTGGCAGAACTTTTGCACTGTATGAAAGTTTTAGGAGGATTTTGGAAATCAGAGTCCCTCTCCTCTATCCTGAGTGGATCAGGACACACTGTCCTGACCATCTTAAAGCTCTCTTTAACTCTTCATAAGCCAATGGGACTTCCATGTGGATTTAAATTGAAGAGGAAAAATGGAGGAGGTTGAGTCAGGGAAGAGGTAACTATGTTCTTCTCTTCTAGACTTTGAATGCATCAAACAGTCCTGCTTGTGCCTACAGGAATTTGGACAGAAATTTAGTCAAATGTTTTCTAAACCAGCCTTCCTATCTGAGTAAATAGGATTTTCCATACACAGAGTCTCAGGACAAGCACCACAACCATAAAATAAAATAAAATAAAATAAAATAAAATAAAATAAAATAAAATATCATTTAGCCTATCATGTATGACAGAAAAGGAATTTATTTAGTTCTCTTTTTTTTTTTGTAGATAATGCACCATTCAGTTGACTTCGAAGCCAAGTCTGGTCCTAAACTGTGAATTTCCATTTTGATTGTTTTCAATTTTCTTTTCCAGATTATTTTTTAGTTAAAATTTCTTTTATTTTTATTAACTGAAAATTTTTTGGTTGTTTTTTTTCAAATAAGATCGTTTTCAACATGAATTATCTTTTTTTTTTTTTTACGTGGTTAAAAATTAATAAAATACTTGGTCTAAATTGATTTTTTGTTTTTCCCATGATTTTCCAGCAAAGTACAAAAATATTTTTGTCAGCCTCCAGTCACAAAATATTTAGTGCATCATACAGAAATAGTATAATGTGATGTTTACTTTTTCATAAATTTGGTTCTGAATGCATTAATCTTTGTATTTCTAGGCAAGTAGCTCCCACAGCTTAAGTGCATGTAAAATACTGTTACAAGGAGTAGATACTTTTGTCTTTTGTTTCCCTCATTCAAATTTCATGATCTTGCTAACAAATGCTATCAAATTACCAGGCACCTATAGGTTTGGCTTGGGTTGGGGAGGGTGGGGAGAAGGAGGAAAGGTTTGATTCTTAGACTTCAGACACACATTTAAATTTTTTTTATTATTTTATTTTAAACAACTAAACATTCTTTTTAGTGAAATGATCAAACGATTAAACCTTCTGGATTAACTCTTTCAACTAGGCAAGTATGGATCACAGATAGGGATAGTTGTGTAGTGGATTAATGTATTTTCTATGTGAAAGCCTTACAGTCTTCATAAAGTAATAGATAATTGTAAGGTAGCAGATAACAAAAGATTATTGTAAAAAAAATCAACTAAAGTCATAAGGATAAAAGAAAATACAGTGGCATAGATAATCCAGCTATTTCAATTTATAGCATATTCTCCTGTTCTGCTTTTCTAAGTTCTGATTAATGGAGCTTCTAAAAATGTTAGGCATTTTAAGACTGTCCTTCAACTAAGAAAAGGCGTTTTGTTGAGAACTCAGAGTTTGGCCAGGTTATCCAAGGTTCAGCTTAAGTTCATGAAAGCGGGACTTGACCTCAGCTATTTTTTCTGAAGTGTTAACAACATCATTTTTTTACCTTGGAGACCTTGTTAAAGTTTCACAACTTTCTCCTTCACCCCTGCTGAGGCTCATTGTTTCTCTGTGCATTTAACAAAAAAGATTTTGAAACTTTGGGGTTTGGGATTTCTCAAAGGTATGAATTAAAGAACTCTCATTTCTTTCCAAAATCTTCTCCATGGACTTCCAGCAACTTGTTGCTACTGCAGCTTCACATCTTCCTTTACTTTAAAAAGCAAAAATTTGAGTTTTATAGCTGCACACTATTAAGGTACAAACAAAGAACGTGCTGAAAGATAAGAGTTAGAAACGAGATATGCCCTCTGGCCATGTCAAAACTATTAAATCTCCATCACAAAACTAATCTTTTGCTATTTTTCCCCTGAAGCAATAGGCTGTGATCTCATTGTGCTTTATAAGCCAAGAAAGGTCGGGCCAGCCTCCTCAATCTTTGGGTGAATGAAATCTTAAGAACTCATCTGTGCTTAGGATGACGCTGATTAAGTTAGTGCAGAGACAAACAAGATCTGGCTAGAACAGTTTGAATTTACTTTTCGCAGCTGTTTATTGCTGCTTCTCTAGGTAATCATTACAGCCCCCACAGCTGAGACCCAATAACAGCTTGTGGGAGTCCTCCCACTCTGTTTCAGTGCAAACCAGCTTTATTAATTTAAGTCACTGTGGAAGATGGCTCAGGCTAACCCAAATGCTGACTTATTAGTGCAGCTCAATATGGGGATGGTGAGGAACAACTGTTAATATTAAACCTAAAGCTACTATTGCTACCTTCAAAGTGAGTATTTCATGGTTCTCTAAGCTACACTGTTATGGGAAGGTAATGGCAGGAGGAAGTCCTAGAGTGTTGCAGGTTGTTTTGGGAGATACGATTCTTATTTTTCAGATCTTTGGCCTTTTAAAACACCACACTGGAGATTTTCTGTGTAGTTAACAGTGTTAGTCTTAAAGAGGTTCAAATGGTTTCATGTTCTTCTTTGTGTTATAAAAACAGGTCCTCTCTTTCTCTTGACTTTAAAAAAAAAAGTGAAAAAGATAACATTTTTTAAGTTAAATTAAATTTTCTTAAGTCGTATTACAATGGATTATTTTTTTCTCCATGCAAATGAAACCAATGCTGTTTAATGAAACAAATGACCAGAGCTCATTTCTTTAAATATAATTTAAGTTTCTCTTAGATATTTTTTTCTGTCCATAACTAATGCTAATTTTCTGATCAAATTTGTACTAAAATAGGGTTTGGGGGTTGGGTTGGGTTGGTTTGGCTTTGGTTTTTTGTTTGTTTTTGTTTGGGAAATATTAGCTTTCTATAAATGGAAAATATTATTTGATATTTCTGTTCCACGCTGCTGCATACTGTTGATAAATGCTGTTAGACATAGCCCTCATGATCAAAGATAACAATGTTGCTAAATAAAATAGACCAAGGAAATTGGCTCCAGTATTCAACTCCTGTTCATCCACACCATTTATTTTTCAGGTCAGTCTTTTGATCTATTTTGGACTTCTCTAACTAGCTCTCTCTGATAACCCTAAGCCCTGTGGACACAAGATTCATGAGCAAGAACTTCTATTTCTTTTTTTTTTGAACACTGGTATTTTAGGATAAGTTAACTGACAGAAGCTTATTAGGCTATTTGTGAGTCTGTTCACTAAAGTTCTGCTGTGCCTTGTCCTATGATTTGTAATCATGACTTTTCCCAAAGTTTTCTGAAAATAGTATCTTTCCTGTGACACCTCTTGCCTCTACATATGAAATTATTACTAATGGAGAACAGAAAGGAGGAGGTAAAGCTTTCACTTAGATCATTTGTGTGGAATCAGGAACAAATGATGGCTCTTTTGACTCTCATAGATGACTAAGTATATGCAATCTTTGCAGTAATATCATTACTTATTATTTATTATCTGAGAGAGAAACCAAGCCTCTGGCAAATGAAGGACTGAGTTGCTGCCAGTACCATCTTTCCACTGGCCATTACCGAGGGGCACAAAATACTTGCCCCCAGGCTGTTTTTGTCATTGCTTCCTATGCGAGGAAACCAGCTATCTGATATGTTTCTCCCATATGATCTCAAAGACCTCTAGAATGAGTTCCTTGAAGAGATTCTTATTTTTTTTTATAGTGAATGAATTGAAATTTCTGAATTACTAAATAGTGCTTATACATAGATAACTGTGTGCATATATATATACATATCCATGCATATATCAGACAAGCTGCATTATCAGGGAAATAAATTTTGTAATAGGCACTGTCCCTTTTCTCCTAAAAAAGTTTTAAAATACCTATTAATAGGAGTGTATTGTTAATGCTGCCATTTGATTAATGCTGCAGTTTAGACATGGGTTTTAACTAAAATTATGTTAATTTATTCTTATTTCTCTCAGACTGGGGAGAGGGCTTGCAACACTCTGTGGATCATTTTGTTTCTTCAGTTTGGGGCACTGATGAACAGCAGCTCCATAATCCACCTGTGTGGAAAGGACCATGCTAATTGTGATTCATAAATATCATCTGCCTCGTTGTGCTATTTTAGAGCAACACTCAATCCAGGTAATTATGGTCCGTTGCCTCTGCTGCAAGCAGACACTATATAAATCCTTCAGCTGAGGTGGGCTTGTCAGGCTGAGAATAATGTGCAGGTCCTCAGAAAGGATTTATATTCAAGGTCCATTTGGTAGGTGTGCTTTCCAGTTTTTCATTTCTCAGACCTGACAACAAGCTGAACTAGTTGGTTGTTCCCCACCAATGCTGTTCTAGTGATAGGATGATCGATAATCTGTGATTAATTTAGAGTCACTCATATTTTAGTACTAGGCAGTTTCGACAGCCTAACTTGAAGTATCGATTTTCTGGTGTAATTTACAAAAGAACGACATACCAGATATGAGGATGCCTTGGACGTTGTTTGCACCTTTCTTGTAGACATCACATTGCCCTCATCAGAAAAAAAAAACCCTGTGGTATAAAGTTCATTTCTGTCAACTAGTCCTACCTCTGCTCGGGAACAGACTTATTTCGTTTCTTCTGTCTTTCATTGATGATAGATTTTAATTCAGTTTATAAAGAAAGAAATAAATCTTTCAGCAGTATATTAATAAGAATCTGTCCCAGTAACATAATGTACTAGTCCCTTGTTACTGCGTGTTTTCTGGTTTTACAAGGCTTCACTGTCTCAAGGGCTGAGAGACCGAGGCATGTTTTGCATTGTTATCCATTCAAACAAAAGCCTTTTTTGATCAGCGTGACTAAGGAAGTACATAATTCCATTTGACAAAATAAATGTACATTATGGTCATATGTTAGAAATAGTAGTGTTTTGCTTTTTTCTCTCCTGGGAAAACATATAGTGTTCAATTCAGCTTTCTTTTTTAAAATGTGTCATTTCCATTTAATTCAATAGTATTATATGACTGAAAAAAAAAGGTATACTGGTAGTATATCAGGGAGTATAGTTAGAAGATATGGAAGCTCATCTGATGAGAGTGAAGGTTAATCAAAATTGTAGTGGAGAATCGAGGCTTTTTGCCCAGTAAAACACCATTTTAGATAATACCTTATATTTGGAAACATCAGACAAATAGTTTAAAAGGTTTAATGGGGCTTAAGGCCTTTAATACACTGAAAAAAATAGTGAGTCAGTTATAGCAAGAAAATGTTCTTCTCTGTTAATTGTGATAAATGACTGTTTTAATAGTGAGTTAATCTTCCCTGATATCTTCAAAACTGTGAAGATTTTTTTAAGCAAACAAAATATTTGTAGTGAAAATGAAACTAATTCATTTCCTTTTTTTACTACTGAAATCATCAAACTGTAAGATATGTTAATCATTTTGCAAAAAGAATTCCCCCTTGGGAAATTTGCTAATATATAATTATTTAATTACTCAGTTTCATTTAAATAATGAAATTATTTACAGAATCCAAATCATAACAAAACAAAGACCTCTGCAACATTATATGAAAAAAAAAATGGACGTGAGTTTGACTGACGATCAAACAAATGTGCTGCTGATAATATTAAAAACAATGAGCTCATTTTCTGGGGGTTTTTTGGTGGGCAAACTGCCCTGGGGGACATGAAAAGTATATAGGAATAAACTAGTTTGGAGTTGGTTTGATTGTTGTTTGTTTTTTTTGGGGGTTTTGTCATCAGATATCAAGCTGAATGCATTAGTACCCATATCCTGCTGTTTGGCAAAATAGTTATATTCCATATAGCACAATACACAATATCACACAAACAGCAGTTAAATATGCAGCTGTATATACAAGATGAAATCAGAATGCAGTATGCAAAGCAGCCATCCAAACCCGTCGAGAACAGAGATGCGTTTACTGTGATCTGTAGAGCTGATATTTTCAGCAGGAAAAGTGATGCATTTTCACCAAAGTTGCAGTATGAGGAAAAAATACCTGTCTCACGTTGGCTGTGACTAGTTTTGATTAAATTTTCTTTTGCCCATTTTTGACCGAACTGAAGGTATCACCTACTCAGCCTCGGTGCGAAGGACTGCTGCCTAGTACCAAGGCTGCTGTAGCTGCGGAAACAGAAAGGTCCCTCCGTCAGCAGGGTGGTAAAAAAGTTTACAATATAGTTTTGTGATTATGGCGCTCTCATGCATACAGCATTTTAATGCTTTCCTAGGTGAGAATTTACCCTCTGCTTTGACAAATGTGCACGTCTCAGGCGATCAAGGCTGTGCCTTGTGTCTGTGTTGTACAAAACGAGCACGTGCTTGAATATTACTCGCTTCATTTAAAAATATTGAGACACAAATTCCTGTGCTATAATGGTAAGTCAGGGCATACTTTATCCACATTTTGCTGTTCAATATATATGATATCAATTCTAAGGCTCTGATCTCACCACCATTTGCTACTATCATAGTGATAATGTAAAGCAGCACTGCAAGATAATACAAACAGAATGGAAACTTTTCAAAGTTTATTGAGCCATATTTATTTTAGGGCTTTACTAATAGGAATCCTTATCCTATTCATTGATGCACGGAAGCCTAGGTTTATTCCATTAATCTAGGCATATGACTAAAATAATCTAAGTCAGAAAACTTTTTCCTAGAATCCCACAAAGTCAATGAGGGAAAAGACATGCACTTCCAGACATCCAGTTCTTAACTTTCAACAGCTGCAGAAAATTCCCTGTTGTACAAGAAGTCTACAGAAGATATGCTCTTCATTTAAACTCCTAAAAGGAAGAAATGTGAATCTGGTATAAGAGTACACTGATCTATCTTGAAGGCATGTACTTATATCATTTGCAATAACTGAAATAATTTGTAGGAATTAGCCAAAGGAATTCTTATCTCAAAACACATTGAACATAAGATTTGTGTCAAAATCCTGAAGAAGCAGGCGTGTTTCTATGCCCCAAAAATTATCCTGCAGAAAGAAGATTAAACTATCTCATTAATTTACATGTGTGTTCAGCCAAACAATGTATTGTGGCCTTGAAAGTATCACTAGTGAGTGAATCACTAATACAAAAGTCTGCAAAAAAGGTGTATGTCAAATTTTGCAGAAGAAGTGGGTTAAACTGTCAATGAAGTTGTACTTTATGTCATAGGGGGGTTCATGGAATTCATGAAGAAACAAGGAACCTGAATGCTGTTTTACATCACAGACCTGATATTTGTCTAGTTATTATCTATTACACAGGCAGCTGCCTTTGGCTTTCTTCACAGCCTGTATCTGCAGGTTGGGCAGCTGGGTAAGGGATTTGCACAGGCAAAGGAAAGGAAGGTAAGGGTTTTGATACCAATGACCACAACAGCATGAAAATCCCAGGCAGGGAATTTCATTAGAATGTTAGATCATTTTTAGTGTCATTCCAGAATGTTTTTATTTTACTTACTCCTGCTCCTTTTCATCTTAAAGCAGAAGAAAGCATGGGAGATGTTAGTTTATGTGTTTGTTTGTTTGTTTAGTCTGCAGAAAATACAGTTAGTAAAAGGGAAATGACAACATTTAAAAGGACGATGGGAATAATGTTAAGGTTAAGGAGGCTTTTATCTTCAACATGGGTCCAGCAGCGAAGGTACTCATGGGTTAACACATTTACCAGTATGTGCAAGTGGAAGTCCATCTGATGGCTCAGTAATGAAATGACATGCAATATTCTATGATTGCCCTCAATTACCCTATGCAAAGCAAGAATTAATTACTAACATTGAAAAAGTTCACCTTTGTCCCTCATTTCAGGCTCTCATTTATACTGAGCGTTTCTCAGGCGATATTAATAGAGGTCCAAGTACTTGATAGCTGCTTTTTCTCTTCTTTTTCCTTGTAATGGGGCTGATCCTTTTACATGATAACTGTAGTCTAATCAATCAATGGCTGGAGTAAGCATTAAAGTATATACAGAGCATTTTAAAAGTGCTGAACCCACCCATGTACTGTTTGGCACTTTGTTGTCCAGAATTGTAGTACACGGGATGGTTAATTTGATCCATTTGTTTTGCAACAAAGACTGCCACCACCAAGTTATTTTAATGCAATGCTATAAATCAACGTGAAGGCTGCATAAAAAAATAAATAAACCAAATAAAAACAACCTAGAGATTCATCACATTTTGTATGGTTTTCCATGTTGAATCAAGAAATGCATTTCTAAAAGAAAAACAATGTTAAATGATGATTATCTTAGGCTCCCTTCGACTCCCAAGTTGCCAATATAGTATTACGTTGGTGGAATGAACTGGCTGCTTGCATGTGATTTTAAAATACCTTCTGTTTATGCATGTTTAATAAAATTCTAGACATAAATGCAGAGCTAGAACCAGAAATTTAAACAGAAATTATTCAAAAAAGTTTAAATTATGAGAATAATCATATTCCCCCATGTCATGTTTATCTTACAGTGAGGTTGACCCTTTATTCAGGTCTAATTTAACAGGTAGAAAAGATGCTGTAGTAATAAAAGAGAATGTAGTGATATAGGAGAATAGACACCAGCATCTTTATTTGTTTCTAGACATTTTCTTGCAAATAAAAAAAGCTTAGAAAGTGTGTATCCAGACAGTTATGGATGATACTGAGGTGCAGTAAGATTTTTTGTTTACGCTGCTGTAGCATTTGGGTGCATGCTAAGGTTGAAGACAAGTGCATGAAGAGTAAAGGTGTAGCAGATGAGAAATCAATTCCAGAGACTCAGTAACTTTGAAAATCTGCACTCCCTGGTGTCAGCTGGGGAAAGCTGGAAGCAAACTGCTAGTGAAGTGAGAGCAGCTTCCGAAATCAGTTGTTCAAATTAACCTGCTTGACTCTGCTGTGAAAGGTACTGTAAATACTCATTCAGTCAGGAAAGAGTGGGAGGAAGTTTCAAAAGCCCTCTCTCTTCTCTCAGCAAAAATCCATTGAAGGAGGCCTCTCATCAGTGCAGACATCTATAGTGTGTTGTCACTATCTGAAGTGGTCATTCAAACTTCCTTTATAGGAAAATAATAGGCATTTCTAGAGTGCCGTTTCTCTCATTTCCTAGGTAAAGATCTGATACAGACCACTTTAATTGCTCTTTAAAAGTTCTTACTTCTCTCTGCCACTATAAAAGGAGCTCTAGAAAACTAAATTTGTTGTAGGTGTCTACAGAGATCTACAGGTGGATAAGATAAATCCCACCTCCAGTAAGTGACTTGTGGGTGCTTCAATCTCATTTGGTGCTAAGTTAAATTGGTTATTTTTTGTGATAACTAAAGATTTAGGAAGCTGATCCTACCCATTTCCAACAGTTAAAAGATTTCAACTGAAAGCATTTAAAATAGGCTGGTCACCTTCCCACAGAAGGGGACTGGAATATATCATGCACCAGCTATAATCAAGAAATGTTTCATAAAACATCTCCCATAGAGAAAGAGGTATTTGACTGTAACAGAATGGGTGTGCATCCATGTCAATTCAGTGTATTAAACAGCATATTGTGAAGGACTTCAGGATAGACAGCCAAGTTGCCTAATCATGTAAATGTATTCTTAATTGCTTCCTAAATAAAATGAGGTGCTCAGGCAACACAGAAACATGACCAGACACCAGTCACAATAAAGACTTGCTCACTGAAGACTAGCTTCATCTTATATATATACTGCGTTTGTCCATTCTTTAACATTTTTCAGTTTGTTGTTAGCAAAAGGTACCATAAAAATTTGGGGGTTTTCTTTTTCCAATAACTCAATATTTTCTTCAAACTCTATTTTCTTCCTACTTTCTTACATTCCAACTTAAAGGATTTATTTTTTTTTTGCTGAAGAAGAATTTTTTAAAAAATTTTTTAAGGAAAGTTGAAGTATATAAAACCAAAGGATTACAGAAGTTAGGCCACAACTCTGGAGTTGAGGTTGCATTTTTACAGAAAGGAGGATTAAAATCGTTCTCTTTCACACATTACAAATTGAAGTAAGTTTTTAACCTAAACTGCAGCCTTCACGGAAACATTATACAGATGAAGAAAAAGACAAGCTCAGAAGTGGTGCATGTTTTTTTTGCTGTTGTTGTCTCCCCTTGTTTTCTACCTGTATTATTATGAAGGTAAATGGAGAAAATAAACACCTGAGACTGTGTTAGTTGTTTTACTGAGCTGCTATCTCTGCAGTAACTGCACTGACCACCTTCACAGCTAGACACACTAGAAGCTTTGCTGATCTGCAGCATTTTTATTGGAAGCACAGGCTCAGGAAAATAAAAAGATTAACAGAAAGAACTTAAATCCTTGGGGTTTGTATTCCTGTGACTGAATATCCCCAACACAGTAAATTGGCATTTTATACAAGATAGTCACAGGTCTGTTTTGTTCCCGACTTTACTTAATAAATAGAGAATCATGGAATCATAGAATGGTTCAGGTTGGAAGGGACCTTAAAGATCACCAAGTTCCAACCCCCCTGCAATGGGCAGGGACACCTCCCACTAGACCAGGTTCCTCAAAGCCCGAACCAACCTGGCCTTGAAAAGTTGTAATATCACAGCACTGGTCTTGGTGAGAGAACCAGGCTGGCACACTGGTTGATGTAAGGATATGTGTAAAAGTAGCACTAGCAGAGAGACTTCTAACACAGGAGATAACAGCAGGTATCAGCAGAGTGTCTTGTAAGAATGCTGATGCTGAATGAGTCAAAACCACAGTGCATTTTCCCTGGGCAATACATAGCGTTAAAAACTTCTTGGGTAATCTGTAGAGTCGGATGAGAGAAAGGAGTGAAAGGAGAGCAACTGCACATACTTGCAAAAGCTCATGGCTTCATGTGGTAGGTCAGTGGAAGCCTTTTGGTTGCTCTCTCCCTGCTTAGGAATCCAGCAATGCTGAGGCCAGCAGAGACTTGTACAGAAAATCTGATTATGTTAGTGTCTAAACTATTCCTTTTTTTTACGATTGTATGCACTGGTGGAATGGTAGGAGGCTTTGTAGGATTCAAATACACAATGATTTTTTGCAGATTTTTGGTTATGACATCTTTATGGTTTACAAGATAAGAAACAAATTTAAAGTCTGGTCCTGAAACTGTAGGCAATAAATGCCTCTCTGCCTTTCAGGATAACACTAATATGAAACTTTAAGGATGAATTAAATGTGTCATTAGAACATTGATAATATCTGAATGTATTTCACCTTTAAATGAATATGTTTCTACATAAACAACTGGTAAAAACAGGAGTTGCTGAAAGAACAGATTTGTTTGCCATTGGTTTTCAGGAATCTTTATATGCAGTGAAACATCTCTAATGAGTGTCCAATCATAACACAAAACAGTTAAATGAGTAAATGCTCTGAGCAGTAAATTGTGGGCTATATTGATTTTCTGACCTGCATAGACAGTAACTTTTTCACATTGAGGCTACCCACAGAGTCTTTTGTTTTCCAGTTCTCAGATTTCAGTTTGATATCATTGAGAAGCTTTCAGAATCTCCTTTCAGAGACATCTTTTGGAGGTGACCTTTGACTTGGAAGGGACAGTTAAAGCAGCTCTTCAAATATTGCAAAATTACATTATTTTCAGGGAACTTTCACTGTTTGACCTAGTAGCTAAGATTGTAAAAAATATAGTGTTAAAATCAAAATTGTGGAGAAAATCTGTGATTACTTGTTTTTTAAATTCCTTGGATGATGATTGAGGAAGGACTTAAAAATGCTATCTTTTCACTAAAATCCAGGATCCCTCCAGTTAATACACTTGCGTAGTCTGTTTGTCATTGACACGAGTGCTCAGGAAGTAGACAAGATTGAGACAAAAGGAAAAAAACTGATATCAAGGCTGAAAGCAAAATTTTGTATGAATACTTAATTTTTCAGGCAAGGCAGTTACATTCCTTCCAAGATATCAGTAGTCTTTTGGTTTGTGTGTGTGTTTGTTTCTTTCTTTTTTTTTTTCCTATGGAAGGGAGGCAATAATGTGAATAGTGTGGTTTTAAAGGGATTCCATCCCATTAAAGCTGATAGGAAGATAGGAAGCTTTGTGTTTGATCTTTGTACTACAAATAAGCAATTTGGATTTAGCTGCTCAGAGGCAACTCTTTTCCTATGTCTGTTTAACTTTGGGGAAAATAGCCTGCCTTTTGCATCACAGACTTAAGATGTGAGTTTTGAAAAAATTGCATGCTTTCAGTGTTTGTGATTGTTGAGATGTACAGTATATTTTCCATGCATTTTCACTCTGATTTGGTGGGAGAGGACATTTAGGGCTAGTCTGCTAATCAGATTCCTTCTAGCAGAGAATGTAAACATAATTTTGGGCTTCACTGCCATGGAGTAACTACCACATATTACATGCAAAGTGTAATATTGAGGTAAAGACAAGGCAGTGTTATTTTATTTGGAACTAAATTTAGTGAGAGCTCTAAATGCCAAATTACTAAAAAGAACAGTAGCTCTATTAGGAATTCACAATCAGTTAGTGAGGAATTGTACGGGAGTATTCCCATGATAAGAAAAAAAAAAAAAGACATTTTTTTCTCTAGAAGACAGGACTAGGCCACAATGGAAATTATTTTAGTGTTGCTTTTTTTTCTTTAGTCAGGCTGAGCCTACGCTGATGCTTATAGCACTTATGTATAAAGCACAAAAATGTATAAAACATTTCAAGGTAGCAAACTGTGCATTTGAGAAATCAGGGATTTAAAACCTCTGCAGTATTCACAGTTTTGGGTATGAATCACAGCTAGGAATTAGTCTGCAGTTAGCAATTAACAGTTAGCTGGTGAAACAGTTTATGCTGAAGTGAATCTTACCTCTACTTGGTGTTCATGGGTGGCATTTCAAAACTACCTGTTTGTGCAGAAACGTAATATTGCTTTCATCCTGGATAGCTTCTGAAATGTGTGTCTTCTCAGGCTCTGAAATGCCTCTGAGCCATTTGGACTAAGTCCAGGTAAAATATTTTCAATTCAGCAAATCAACTTCCTGCTGTGGTACATTGTTAGGAAGTACTGAAAGGTGCTTTCAGATTTGTAAATAACAACAGATCATATGAAAATGATTCTTCTATTATAGAAGTCTTAATGTAAACCAAAGCATTCATGTCAATATTTGGATAGGTGTGCTGATAAGGGAGAGGGTGCAAATGTCTGTATAAGACTTTAAACAGAGGAAAGAAATTCTACAGATTATATTGTTAAATGTAAAAGTCACTAGATTTTAATTTTTCATTCAAAATTGTCTCATCTGCTGTGCTGAACATGGTGTTTCAGGAATACAGATGAGCAGACAAACTGTGCCTCTTAAAGCCATTCCAAAAGAGAACAAAGAAAAGATGCTGGAGTTTGGCAGCAGACTTTTTAAATACAAAACTGTATTTAATCTCTCTACTAAAGTTTCCACTGACTGTGCTCCAGGTCAAGAGGGTCTCAAAAGCATAAGAAGCTCCATAAGTTTGCTAAAAATGATTACACTCATGAATAATATCTATGCCTTTTGAATACTTTCATAATACCATTTTGCCTTAGTCTTTGCCCTAGTCTTTTTTTTTTAAACTGATGTTGTTGTATAAAATACAACAAACCAAAGTTATTTTCTCTTAAGGACACCAGCCTACTGGTGAAAATGTATTAGACCATGATCCTATGCCCACTTATGAAAGATATGAATTATCACAGCCCCCAGATGCAAAGTCTTGATGTTGTTATTTCAAGCTCCTCCTTTAAAGCAAGATCCAATAAAAAGACCTAAGTAGGATTTGGATGGTATTTAAGCATGTGCATGCAGAATTATAATTCTGAAGTTTTGTACAATTTTCCTTGCAGAAATGCAGCTCCTGTCACGTGTACCTTACTTTCTGAGCTTAAACTTCTGCACTTCTACACCACTCAGAATAGCACAGAACAAGTCAGAATCACAAAACGTAGGTACTCCTCCAAATCACCAGAAGTTGCAGCTAATGGTTATTCCTGGAGCACCCCTAACACACACTGTAGGATGGGATTCCCCACAAAATGCAATGGTGATTTCTGTTTCCTCTCATGATATAGAAAGAAGAAGCAGTGGTAGTCGCCATAGCAGTGCTCTTGCTGTAGATGTTTGTAGCTGAAACACTCTCCCAGAAGGACCTAGATTCTGTATCTGCTTTGGTATAAATGAGTGCAGCTACAAATTACTTAGGTCCTGAGGACATTGATGTTTCAATACCAGGGTACTGCTGCTTCTCCTCTTGAAGCTGCATGGCTACAAAGAGACAACCTATGTATAGGGAGCCTAAGGCCAAGAAAGGACTGAAATTTCAGCCTCCCTTTGGTCCTCAATGTTTTCTGCAGTGGGAAACATTTTCCTAGCTATAGGCTCTTCACGTAATTTTTAGTTTTGTAAGATATCCCACTTGTTCTCCAGGATTCTTGTGCTATATCTGCTGGCTCAGATGTCTTAAATGACAGATTAATACTGCCCATTGGATTTGCCATTGATTAATCTGATGAGTAAGTTATCTTGGACCCTTGCTTATATAGCATTTTGCATAACACTTTCCGAAGGTGTCACTTCTCCTGCTTATAGGGAAGATTGTACAAAGAAATGCTCCAGGTAAAACAATTTCCTCTTTTTTTTAAGTAGGCTACCTTTTCAAAGTCCATTTCACTGTGGTTCCCACTCCCTTAAATGTAGTTTTGAGGGGATGAATTAAGGTACAAACTGAAAAAGGCTACTTTCTGTTATCATGTTCTGCTTTAGAACAGTTGCTTTGAACCTTGAAAAGAAGAAATATTGTTCTGTGTCTTTACATCTTGACACTATAAATGTTTTCTGATGTTGCCAAGCGTGTATTAAGGAATATTTAGGTTATTTGAATACTCTAGGGCAGACAAACACAATGACATCCAAGACTGAACCCATGAAATTAATGTACTTACAATGTGATGTCACATAACAGTAACATTAGTATAATACAAATAGGTGTTGCTCTTGCAGCTTATATCAGTTCTTGTCTGTACAAAACACCTTCATCTTTGAAGTCCTGTGCTGACATTTGATTCACAGCAGTGAGGGAAACATTTAAATTAAGGAGTACTTCTTAAAACATCAGCTTGCAGACAAAAATTTTCTTGATGACAAGTGAAATACGTTTGCCCTCTCAGAAATATCAATGAAAGAGACAATTAAGAGAAATATCAATTAAGAGACAACATTTTCATTAAAGATGGAAATTCTAATAAGATCAGTAGAAAAGGTACCAAGGATTAGCTCTTAAGGCAGAATCGTGTTCCCTCTGGTTGATGGTTGCATTGTCTTTCTTGTTGCAACTTGCACACAGAGTTTAAGATTTTTCAGTTTTGCTGATTATCAAAGCACAATTTAAACTGAATAGACCTTTTGACACGTTCTGGTTTTTCTAGCCCTTCCCATCTCTTCATTTGATGGCTCCCACTTGCCATGCGTTGCACTGCTCCTTCCTCCATGAGTTGTCCCTTGTGGTGCCTTGTACCTGCTGCTGCCCTGTACTCCTTTCCTTGGTGTATTGGCTGCTTGCTCAGCTTCTCTTGCTCTTCTACCTGCACCAGCAAAGTCTGGCAGCTGGGCTAACACTTTCTGCTATGACAGCTCTTTTAAGAGTGCATGTAGTGTGGAAAATCAGTAAGTTTCTCAGGTTACAGGAACCTTCTGTTTCACTCTTTTCTCTCTAAACTTTGCACTCTAGTGATGACTATTGTCTTAGAGTAGGTTGACCACTTACCTACAGCTAACGGGGATCATGTGCTGGTAACTGCATATTTTCCTCCTTTGCAGTACCCATCTTTCCACAAGAGCAACAATATATATCTCATCTCCTTTTTAACAAATATGTTTCTCTAATTCTGTGAAGGGAGCATACAAAATTACCACATCCTAGGTTCTTTTCATTGATGTCCTTTCTCTTCACCAGAAGCCAAGAGAGAGTCTACCTCTTCAGAGGCTCTTGTCACTCGGGATGCTCCTGAGGCAGGGAATGTACAGCTGGGTCTGTGTGAATTGGGGGTTTGTCTCAAGTCCTGACCACCCAGCTTATACAAATTTCAGGTAACTTGCAACTCCACCAGCATCAAGGGTTCATCATTTGTGCAGTATTATCACTGCTGGCCCAGACCTTCTGTAAATATGTCTAAAAGAAAAGAGGACACCTGGGGTTGATGCATTTTTGAGGCTTATATCAAAACAGAGATCATCTTAAGAACAATGCAAATAAAATCGGTTTCCAAGCAGGAAATCCTCAATAAGAAATCCATATATATATAAGAAAACTAGTCTAGGATATAGACTATTTTTTTTAATAACTACTATTGTGCGTTTAGTAAAGAAAGACCACAGAGAACTTGAAAAATAATACTTTATTTCCTACAAAATGCCGTTAGCATTAATGGTACTGTTGTGTGTGGCTTTTGCTCTGTAATCATCATAACTAAGGGAAACACAGGTTGGACCTGCCTTCAGAAAAAGAAAGAAAAGGAACACAGTTCATAAACACATTTTATAATATACATCTACACTGATTTGTATTTTTTTTCCATGTAATAATGATAGCTTTTTATTCTATTGATGTGCCACACAGGTTTACAGAGATATTTCAAATAACTAAGATAACTGATGGAAAGGATTAACTTGGTTTAACTAATTAAATTAATAAAAAAAAAAATACTAGGGCCCACTTCAGGGTCTTAATGGACATCACAACATTGACCATCATCTGCTGCTTGAGCTGTAGCGTAGTTTTTACATGAGCTAGAAAGGACCTTCCCTAGGCTAGAGCAATTTGAGACAGTTTCAGATGTTCTTGTGACAGTCTTCAGTCCCAGACTGTAGGTGTCTGCTTTTAGGTATTTAAAAGTAGGCATCTATATGTGATATTGTATCTATGGCCCCATTTTAGTCAGGAGAGACCTGGGCCTTGATTCAGTTGCCCTGCTTGGCCATTTGTATCAATTTGATGTGTCTTAGGGTACCCACAAGTTTGGCAGATGTGACAGAATAGACAGAGCTATGTATAGCACAGTAGCTGTGACCTATAATTCATGTCCACAATTACAGCAGTGAGTAGATAATCTGATATACTATGTGGTTCAGCTGCAGTCATGCAGTTGAAAGGGAGAGCCACCCTGCAGGAAGACCTGTATAAGCTGAAAGAGTGGGTTAACAAAAATCTGGTTCAACATGGACAAATGTAAGTTCTTGCACCTGAGAAAACATAATCCAGGAGTACAGCACAGGCTGGCACCTACTCGGCTGAGGAGCAGCTCTATGGAAAGGGACCTGGGAGTCCTGGTGGACAACAAGCTCTGTATGAGTGAACAGTGCACTGCTGCAGCAAAGCAAGCCAACAGGATGCTGGGTTGCATCAACAGGGGCAGCACCAGCAGAGATAAAGAAGTCATCATCCACCACCACTTGTCAGGCCACACCTGGAATACTGTGTTCAGTTTTGGTCCCTGCTATAAAAAATGTGTGGACAGGCTGAAGAGGATCCAGAGAAGGTACACTAAGATGATCAAAGGATGGGGAAGCCTGCCATATGAGGAAAGGCTGAAAGAACTGGGTTTGCTCAACCTTAAGAAAAGAAGGCTTAGGGGAGACCTTATCACCATTCCAGTATTTAAAGGGTGGCTGCAAAGAATATGGAGATTCACTTTTTACAAAGAGTCACATGGAAAAGATAAGGGCTAATGAGTGCAAGTTACTCCTGTGGAGATTCCAATTGGACATAAGAGGACAATTTTTCACAATGACAATGGTCAGCCATTGGAATAATGTCCCCAGGGAAGTGGTGGATTCCCCATCATTGGATCCTTTTGAGATTTGGCTGGACAGGGTCTGAGCCATCTTGTTTAGATCATGCATTTGCCAAGAAAGAATGGACTAGGTGATCCTTGAGGTGTCTTCCAACCTGGTATTCTATGATTCCATGATTCATAAAGTACGGGCAGATAAATAGGAACACAAAAAATAAAATGATTCCTTATAGAAGTAGAAGTTGTCTATGGGTGTGTGTGACATTTAAGCGTCAAGATTTCTACAAAAGAAGAGACAACAAAACATGTGGAATCAAAATTAGTCATTGTCAAGAGCTACTTAAGTGTAACAGAATTAAAGAAAATCTATATTATCACATTCCTTGTAAAGTACTTCATTATTTTGTATATTTGTAAATGTTTTATGCTTATTGCAGGTTATATTTTTAACAAAACATGTCATTCTAACCTTATATCTTATCTTGAAGTGGATTTTTAGTGACTTACCACAACTCAGTATTCTATCCCCACAAGTTTCCAATTCCTTAGAAACCAGAGTCTTCACAGATGCAAACAAAGAAACCAACACTTTTACTCACAGTAGAAGAAGAGAGCATCTCTGAGTACACTGCCACTACTTTGTTAGATGGTATGCTATCAAGTTTGACTGTCATTAGGTGTTTAACATGGGATATGAAGTGATCCTTTTCTGCTGCCTATTTTGTAGGGTTTTAGTACCAATAGTTAAAAGGGCTTAATGTCCATTTCATTTCTTTATGTATTTCAGCACTATTTACATTAAAGAAAAAATCCTGAGGTTTTTTTGCCTTGGTAGCTTTACTGGTTTCCCTCACTCAGGAAGTCTTGCAATTGGTGAAAGGATGAAAACTGGAATTATCAAAAACAATGCATGCTGAGTGGGTTCAGGTACACTGAGGAACAGTGCTGAAAAGATTAGCATGGAGAAATATTTAGGGCTATAAAAAGATATGTGATAATTTACATATAAATTGATTTTTTTAAAGGAAAAGGTTAGTTTTCAAGGATTTGAAGGAAGAGGCATAATGCAAATTACTCAAAAATTAAATTATAAAAAAATAAAGACATTTGGAAAGATGTGTTTCCATAAAAGACACAAAGTAGTTGTTAATGGGCCTCAAGTTTCAGAACTTTAACAAAAGTAGAAGTTCAGAGATTTTTTTTGCATGTGAGTTTTCAGGAACTGTAAGGAAGATATTTTAATATCAGTGAAATTTGCAGTGAATAGCATTTTGTCTTCTGTGATGTTTCTATAATACATGATAATATTAATACATGTGTTCTGGATAGGGTGCCAACTCAAAAAAGAAAGCTCTCAAACTTCTTTTTTTGTTGGCATTTTCCAAAACATCAATTTATTTAGGGATGTTGACTGTCTTTGTAAAATAATGTCTTGTGAAATACAGAACATGGAGCAGAGGGTAAAGTACCAGAAAAACTGATATCCCAGCATTAGTCAGCTTTTCCTTGAGAAATAAAGAAGCAATATCCACAGACAAGAAAACCCTTTATTTCCTTAGTGGAGAACATAAACTTTCCTAATCTCACTTTAAGAACCTGTGCCAAATCAAATTACTTCTTTCTGTGCCACACTGTAGATTTGCTATGTTTAAAAGAGCCAAGAAATTTTACATAACTAAAGAATTTTTTTTTAAAAAAAAAGCTCTCTCACTGCACAGCTAACATTTCTCAAGCTTAACCACTAGGAAAAGCCTTTTCTCCCCTCCTCTGTCTCTTCTTAGAGCAATCATCTTGTTTCCAAATGCCAACAATTAGGGATTTAGCGAATGCTGCATCACTTTTTGACCTGGCCAGAAGTTCAGTTCTCAGTGAAGTGTTAGGTGTCTTCGAATGGGATGATTGGTGACAGCAAATGATGGTTTTCCTCAGGGGTTTTCTCTCCTGCAAGGAACAAAAGCAGAACCCAGCTCCAGCAAGTGAGGAATAGCTGAGCAGCCTCACTGCTGGCAGGCTTGGAGAAGATTAGCCATTGCAGCAGTCTCGAGTGAAGTACACCAGCAAAGCTGCTTTGTCTGGGTCTTTTCCTCTTCATGTGAAAGGAGTGAGGCAGCCCCGAAATGTCCTGTGCCAGTTAAGGGTGTGCAGAAAATCCCATAACCAGAGGTTGATGTTCATAAAGGAGACAGAGGAGTCCTGCAAAGACTTTATTCGAATAAAGGGACAGTCCACTGGAGCATTCCCCTGTGGGGTCTCTCAGTTTTCCAGAGGACGCAGCCTCCATTTTATCCTAATTCCGCAGCCACATGTAACTTGCTTCCTTTCCCCATTGGCTGAGGTACTTGGAAGGTACGGACTTCTTGATCCGCCTATTACATAAAAGTTTAACTTTTGCATCTTGAGTTAATTTTCCTTTTTTTTTTTTTTGTTATCTCAGCCCTGCAGTTTCCAGTAACTATCCTATTTTCTTCAGTTATCTTACTCTTGTAAATTAAATTAACTTCTCTGTTTGGGGAGACAGTCAGAACCCTACTTTATCACCTGTTTGTGAAGACACTCTTATCCCTATCTTATCAAGGGGTTAATGCATATTTTAAAATAAACATTTTTAATATTTTCTGACTTTTGTTCCTAGGTTTTAAATTTCCTGTAATTATTGCTTCTTTTCATCAGCCTCGTTTCCTATACGGCATATCACCCTTCCAATTCTCTCCTGTCTTCTCTCCTACTGTCTCCCTCTCTCCCTCCTTTCTTTTTCATATCCTTCATATGATGCCCTCATGGGAAAAGCTTGATTTCTCTACCTAGTAACTGGAGAACTTGAACAAACAGCCGAAGTCAGATACTGAAATAGGAATGGGGATAGTTTTCCCAGGTAATATCCACATAAGGAGCCAGAACCTGCTGCCTTCTGCCACCACTGCGCTGTACAGAGAGAAGACACACTGTTAGTTAGTGCTGCTAGCCCAGGTTTCAGTTCTTCACAGCAATTTCTGGCCAGCACTTAGCTTTTCCAAGCCTAATCTGATCCCTCACTGGAAGCAATGTGATTCTTGCTGAGGGTCAATAATAACCCAGTTCAGATGTCCCCTGTAGATGGGTCCTGCAGTTGGACTCCCTAGCTCACCCCTTAAAACTTTATGTTTTCTCTCAACTTCAACATTATAAGAATTTGTTAGTAAAAACCTGCTAGAGGAGGTATTTATACTCCTAAATCAGAAGGGAGAATTCATATTCTGTACATTTAAGAGCTAAGAGTTCATGTGCAAACTGTACTGAACAGGGAATGTGCCTGGGATTAGCTACCAATTCAAACTTTGAAGTGAAAATAGGAATGCCCAGTCGTGAGCTGCTTGCAACAGAGTGCTTTTCAGAGGGGTTGGAAAATCCTTAGAGGACAGTGTACTAATTTGGAAAACAAAGTATTTTAAAACAGATTCACTCAGAAAAGATAGTAGTAAGCATTACAGAGAAATACATTTAAGACAGTCAAAAGAAAAAGCTGAGAAAGAGACTTTCAGGTGGAAATGGTGACCGGATAAAGGCACCTAGCTCTGTAAGCAAAGTGATTTTCTGTGCTTTTTGAGCCCTGTGGTGCTTGCAGAAGCTTCTGCATTTGATAAATAAACAGGACTCTTGAAAGAAGCACTAGTCATTATACCTTTCTTTTGTTAATGCAAACAATCCCGCCCACCTCTGAGTACCAGTTAACGCCCTTTATTAAGAACAAAAGTCCTAAATAACTGCTTTCAGCTTTTGATTTCTAAGTAGGAGTAAAATGACAAAATAAGATTCACTACGAAGACAGGGTTGTTATTTCCCCACAGTAATTTCAACTAGCATTTCAGAAAATATAGGGCTAAGTAGTCTATTCTCCTTCAGATATCTCTCCTGAACCTTAAAATCTGTTTGTTATTGTTGTACACATCTAATTCCAAGCAGGACAGCCTAAGTTCCTAATTACTCCTTCAATTCTCAGTTTTCAGTTGCACAAATAGCACGTAATGTTTCCCAGTGTGTAGCTGTATAGGTCTTTCTGAACATGACAGGAATGAATACTTGCTCAGGCTGCTAATCTCAATGACTATGCAGCAGATTTCATTTCCTCTCCCTCCTTCAAAGCTATGAAGTTTAGAATCACTATTAAGGATAAGAGGTTTGAGTTTTAAATCCTTTAAAATCAGGTCAAGCAACCAACACCTTGTAAAACCAAGATTAAACAGCAAGTGATAATGTTTAATCCAATTCTGTTAGATTTTGCATCAGAAGAAACACATAAGCAATATAAATCTTGTGCTGCATTTTACTCCAAGGTCCAGATTTGTTTGCTATTCCTTCCCCAAGCTATATTAAAAATATTAAAGCTTGGTTAAATTAAACATTTGTATAGTGCTTAACATTTATCTTCCTGAAGTACACTTTATGATTTCTGTGCCACCATAATATGTAAATATTCCATATATTGATTGGGTGTTGGTCTGGTTTCAGCTGGGAAAGAGTTAATTTTCTTTCTAGTGATTGCTGTGAAAGGAATGCCAATAATACATATTGCTTTTAGACGTTGCTAAGTGATATTTACACTATTCAAGGACTTTCTTTTTAGCTTCTCATAGAAACACAGACAGAACGATAGAATGGCCAATGAAATATTCCATACCACAGACGTCATGCTCAGTATATCCATGTGTGTTAGCTTGGGGGCAGGAATCCATGGTCACTGCTTGGGATGGTGCCAATTCATTGGGCAGAGTGATGCATACCATTATTGTTATCATTATCATTATTTTTCTTTTTCTGTTATTGTTTCTATTAAACTGTCTTCGTCTCAGCCCATGGGAATTTTTTTTCTTCCTTTCCCCTCCTTTATATTTTTGACTCTTCCCTACACCCTTCTTGGGGGATGGGAAGGGAGGGATGAGTGAACAGCTGCATGGCTCTAGTTGCTGGCTGGGGTTAAACCACGACAGGTATGTTGTTAAAGCTTTCAAATCCTCTCTGAGGCATGTAGTCTGATTAACCCCATTTTTCTGGTGAGAAACTAAAGCATAAAGTTATGTATAGATCTTTTGCAAGCAGACACCTCACTGTACTGAACCAGAATGCAGACAAATGTCACTTAACTCTGCTTGCAGTAGGTTCTGTGCTCATATCTTTGATTAGTCACAACTGCAAAGAAGATCGGAGTAAGAGCCTTGAGCACCCACATTTGAGGCTACCACATGAATGTCTAACATTGTTTTTCTCTGATGTTTCTTAAAATGAGACAGAGGTACTTACTCCCTGCTGTGCATGCTCTAGTATCAATAGTTCTTTAGTACTGAGGGGCCACAATATGAAACGCTGCTTACAATGGGATTCCCGTACCTATGTCCATTGAGTCGTGACTCAATACATGCACTGGAAGTGTACAGAAACATCCTTTTCCTATCCAGTTACTGTGATTTTTCACTCATTCTTTTAATGTAGCAAGTTATTATCTTCTCTGAAGACAGTGACCCAATGGTAATTGAAATGGTGTATGGAATTCCAGCATAAAAGGCCTTTCCATAATTACAACTTATTTCTCAGACAAAATCACTAGCCATCACCATTTCCTTAAAGTTTAAACCACCATTGCTTACATGGGCTGCCTAAGTGCTTCAGGTTTTAACCACACAGTCAGAGATGCAGGCTTTTTGACTTCTCATGATCATCAGAGACACTTAGTAATGATAAATACATATCTGTAACATGCATCACAAAGCTTAATTTTTTTTTTAAAAAGAGAGAAAAATTGTAGATGTTAGACATTTTTTGTGCTAAGCTCTGACTTTGTGCTATAGAAAAAAAAAACACAAACCTCCCAAAAAAATGTAGAATTCAGGAGCTAGTCCATGTCTCTTTTCCTTCTTGTTCATTGCTATTCTGTCTACATTTTGGTTCTGAGTAGCTTTTCTTTTGGGATGTATGTCTTTGGAAGAACCAGATGTTACATCACAATTGGTGTTGATTTCTTGTAGGGTGTCACATTATTGTAAAATCCTGATTACACATGTTTTTCGCTGTTCCTGAAGCTAAATGATTATTTTTTCCTACTGCAACTTCTTTGAATCTTTCTGTCTTGCATGCTGTGGTAACTTAACATCTTCCAGCAAAAATGTAGTTGAAATACACAACTTCAGTTGCATACCTAAAGAATGTAAAAGGCTGTTTTCTTGGCAGAGTTCCCATTACCAGTTGAAGCACATTAGCTGTGCTTGCAGAGAACATCTTCTGGATTGGTTTCATTTAAAAAGAATCTAGTCACACAGTCCAAGAACATCAGGCCATGTGAAAGAAAGCATGGCTGAGTGCACCAAAAGCGCATGCCTGATCCAAACTAAAACCTCTAATGCAGATTCCCCCCTGAAATGCAAAGAGTATCGTCCCCTGACAGACACAAATTTCCTCCTTGTAGAATTTGTTCATTTATCACAATTGTTAACTCTTACAGATAATGATGGTTGGGAATGGATTGAAAAGTAAGTGAGATCCTTAGATCTGCTACTAGATACGGATAAGATCACTCGAGCATGCTGTCAATATGCTCAGTGTTATATCAGATGGGGTCTTAAGTAAACACTGTAGGCCAGAAAAGGAGGAGGTTCACCTGCAAAAGAGATTAGAAAAAATTATGATGCTTAATTGAAAAAGTAATTGGCACTTATACAGAATATTTTATGAAATGTTAAATTTCCTAAAATATGTTTTGCTTCAATTATACACACAAAAATGTGGGTTTTTTTCTTTTAAATTATTAAATCTGTAAACCAAGTACGTAAAATATGTTTTGTAAAATAAGGGCAATTCAGCGTAAATAAAATCTGTGTTAACATTGTAAGTGACAAGTTAAACATTTTATTCTGTATCTCTATTTCTTGTTGTCATAGAAAAATCATTTAGTTTTTAATTTGTTGTAAATATTTACAAAAATTAAAAATTATTTCAGTGTTATCCGTTACAATTTAAGGAGTAAAAAAAAATTAATATCTCTTTCTGTCTGTCTTCTACTAACTCAAGGAAAGGTAACTAGACTTCAAAATAATCTTTCTTTTGTGTGTGTAAGCTTTTAATATTGCCAGTATTTTCACATTATCACAGTATTAATGAGTGAGGATAATTTTTCATAGCAATTTTTAATGGATTATTTTGTATAGATAATATTTCTCAGTTTTCAATGTAAATTGAAAGAACACAAATCTTCTATGCCTACAGCACAAACTTCTGTATTTAAAATTGTTCCTTAGCTTTATTACCCAGTTACATTTTTTATGGTAATTCATTGCAGAAGCTCTGTTATGTCTAATAGAAATCATCTCATTCCTAGGCAGGCTGTATTAATGTCTTTTCGTTCATATGCCTATTTTATCCATCATCTTAAATAGCTCTTTTTTCTCCCTGGGGTTTGGTACTTATGTACTAGAGAGTAATCATAGCTGGCCCTGGCCCAACTTTCATAATGTTAGGTTAAGCATGACAAGCTCTTTTAGTGTCCTGTGGTATGATGTGTTCTCTGTTCTTTTGATTATCCTAATGGTCACATTAAAATGACCAATGAATGTTGATATGTTTAATTTGTTATTATATTTCTTTTCAAAGTGCTGAGAAGTTAACCATAAATAAATTAAATCCATTCATTGCATTTTCCTTCCAATGGTCCTTTCTGCCTGTCCTTTCTATTTTAATAGAAAACCAAATTCCCTAACTAGCAAATAATGCAATTACGACATTCATAAGCTGTGGTTATAATCAAATGAACATCAGGAGACAGCTATGATTCACCAGCTTGTTGCTGCCCACTGGGACTCTTTGCTCTTTATCAGCCATCAAATCAGCAATTACAAGAGTGGTTCATACAAATGTAATTCAAATACACTAAGTTCCACCTTCTTTTAAGCCAACCCCAGCATAAGAGTTGCTTGACAAGTTTTGTTCCAAAATTGCTAGTGTAGTCACCCACTACAATTTTCCAGCTACAGGTCAACAAAGTCTATTCCATGGAAAATCCCAAATCTAATAGTTAACCTGAAGATAGAAGTAATGTTTCTGTTCCCTGGAGGGAATGGCTCACGTCATAGAAGAAGACTTGCTGGTCAATCAAAACAATTAGCACATGCCTTCTTGCCTTTCTCATCTACTAGGGTTTGCAGTGTGTTCTGTTATCTTCAGAAATATTTACCAAGAATGTGATGGTCACCTTTAGAAATTTTTTCCAGAAATGTGATTGCCAGAATCAAACTTCAAAGATAATGGCATAAAACCAACATACAGAACTGATAGAGCTACCGTCTTGTTTTGATTTGGTGCTGGTTCGTGTTTTTTTTTCTCTTTATAGAAATACCTCTGAAGCTCTCATGGTTGAAAACAGCTTAAAAGTTCCTTAAGACCTCTGGATAAAGAACAGTAAATAAATGCAAAATATTAGTTGCTTTTCTTCCGGCTAGCATCATGCATGATAATATTATGCTTACTTACAAGGTAGAAGAATTTCAGTACAATATGCAGACTAAATATCATATAAATACTATGGGATTCATATAGATGACAAGAATTGACAATATATGGAGAAATATACTGTTTTAGTAACCCAATATTTCTTTCCTGTTCTAATTTATATAAATGGCATGAAGCTCCAGAACCTTCTTGGAAGTGAAAATTTGGGAATTGGCCCTTAATTGGCCTCTTGGTCCCTTAATATCAGTCCATGTTTTTTCTGAGCAATCTGGGTAGATCAAGTAATAGAAAGGGCTGAAAAACCTAGCTGGCTTAGCTTTTCCAGTAGGGAAAACAAACATTGAGTGCAGTTCATGTGACCATGTATGTCATAGACGTTCATCTGTATTAGTCACTCTTGTTATTTTATAGCCAATGAAGAGAAACAAGCAGTTCAGGGTGTGGTTTATGTGTCCTTAACGCATCCTCCACATTAGGTCAAACCAACTGTATTTTAAGAAGCACTAATCCTGTTCCCTAACTAAAAAGAGACTCTACTGTGACCAATTTGGATACAGTTGACAGCACTGACAGCGTCCAAAGTTAGGCCCATGAATCCAACCTTCTAAATAATGAAGTCACAAATCAAACTGGTTGGAGGCTGCTGCGTATCTCAGTCTGTTCCCAAACTCACTCTTTACCTTGGGGTATAAACACAGACTTGTGAAAGTGAGTACTGTACTACCTGTGCTTCTGTTACATGAATTGTGACAAAATAGTGCAAACAGCATTTCCAGACCAGTCAGAGAGGAACCATGTCTTTAATGAGCTGTAAATTAGCAGAGGTATCACTCACCTTTATACCTTGTCAGTGAAGGGGAGCAAACATTCACACACATGAAGACTTGTCTTCTGTGCAGTGCACTTCACACTAGCTGAACGTGTCTGACCATGGGTAAATTCGACTATGAAAGAAAAAATAAGTCTTATCATTAAAAAGATTGGGGTTTGCTAGCTTTTACCCCTACTAGTTTTATCAAGGTATTTTTCTTTTTTACAAGCTGGTCATTGTAACCTGGATGCTTTGTAACTGTAAGCAGCTTAAGGAAGTGCTCCACTCTATTACACTCATTAGGTATTTCTCCAGAGACAATTTAGAAGTGCTGTATTAGGGAAATAAACATTTAAAACAAAAAAGGAAAAGAGAGTCATAAGAGGTTAAGAACTCAATAAAAATGTAACATTCAGTGACTAACTATAAATATTTAAAGTACCATCGGTGGTGATGAATGAATAAAAATGGGCATTGTAAAATAATGGATCAGTCAGAAATTCTGACTATGTATTTGAGGAAATAAACATTTTCTTGCCAATGAGGCACGTTTCTGGAAAGGAATGCATTTTTTAATTTTTTGGTTTATACAGTTAGAAGAGGCCTACAATTCATGTTATTTCATGGCAGTGAGTTTAAGTCAAGATTTTTACCATTATTTTTATTGTGGCATGAATAGATTTGCACTTAAAGTTTATAAGTGTGAATCTAAGTAATGGTAGTCTTAAAAGATGGCAATGAATCAGTAATCATGTCATAGATCTATTACTTTCTGTGGTCTTACTAGAAAGATCTAGAAATATTCTGATTGATGCACAGTTCTGTGTTTTATATACACTTACTAAATATTGCTCTGGCTAAATATATTAGCATGTATAAAAATGTGTAATACTGACTTTAATAGTTACATCTCTAGCACATGCATAAACATGCATACATGAGAGACAGCATACATGTAATATATGTATATATATATGTAATATATGTACATACAGAAAATATGTAATAATGTCAGGGTGATCAGTAGCTTATTATCTGTTTTTCCCAAAGTTTTAGAGCCACTTAATGTTAAAACACTGTCTTCTTTAATGGTGTGATATGTCAGAAGTCATGCTGAGAGGGAAATGAGAGAGAATCAGGTACTTTGCACAGCTCAGGTTGATCTGGATCTCTTCGTCAGCTCCTGAATTTGCTTGTATGTTTGTTTGGGGTATGGGGGTTTGGCACATTCATTTTTTTTGTGTGGAAAGGGTCAGTCATGCTTACTTAAAAAACTAAGCGTAATTCTTCATACTTCATGGTGATCTTTACTCTTTTGGACAGTGATGGGTGTAACCTTTCTTTCAAGGTTCCACATCTCCAGCTCCAAATGGACTGTACGAATTATCTTCTTGCTATAATTTGGTATAAACATTTACGTTTTATTTTCTTTCTGCTTTTCTTTTTCTTTCTGTCTATGCACATCTTGCATTGTGAATATTTTAGCAAACTTTCATGGAAAAAAAATGGTGTGCTCTACTCAAAATTAAGAGAATCTGATTTTTATATCACATTTGAAAGTGATCAAGCTAGAAATTCAAGCAGTTAAGCACGTTTGACAAGAATTGTCTACTAAAATATGTGTTTGTTCTCACCATTCAGGCACTCACAAACACATACTGCCTTTAGAGCTTGCTGGAGCAAGTTTATAATAAATAGGAACAGGGAAGATAATTATATTAGTTCTGTGGCCAGCCACGACTTGCTAACACAATCCAACCTTTTTAAAAGGTTATCCAATGTGTGTATTATTATGTATATTCCATTAATGGCCGAATGTGAAAAACGAGTAAAACTGCTAAGAAAACTCGAATTTGTGGATGCATGTATCCAAGTGTTGGGGTTTGGTGCTTTTTTAAATCTCTTTTGACACATGATAGTCTTATTTCTAACAATAGGCACATTAAGTTCACCTTTGGGGACAGTTCATTCTTCTCACACTTTTGTTGACCTATGTCTTCATTGTGGAGTCTAATTAGATAACAAGAGGGCCAGCCTTTGATAACAACAGCTATATCCCCAAACCATATCTGATCAATCATGCTTGTGTTGTTATACTATATGCATATGTGAGTTACTACACTGGTTGTAGCCCTCGGTCTGAAAAACCTATAGAATTATTCTGTCATTTCTGGTGAAGAAACATGAGAACTAAAACTCTGTCTTAGTAGGTATATGGAGAACAAATCTTGGCAGAGGTCTGTAATGTTTTTTTTGCACCCACATGGCAACGTGAAGAGACTACTGAGGTTTTAGATCGTATTGCTGACCTTGTAGTATGTGTGTTAAAGATAAAACTTAGGCCACAGGAATTCATGTGCAAATGAGAAGCAGGATGAGACAGCAAATGGGTGAAATACCTGATAACTTCAAAGGGTAGGAAACTGATGCTTCAGAGGAGCAGCAGCTTCCTTTTTACCTCCTGCAGTCCTTCCCTGTCCTCCCCAAGCTAATCCTCAAGGTGTGTGAGAGACAGTCTCCCACATCACATCATTAAGACTCTCCTCAGGAATTTAAAAGCCTGTCATTAGCAGTTCCCTGAAATAGTGGATAAAAAATAAAATAAAAATCAATCCAGCTGCCAAGGTCAATGCCGCCTTGGACAAAGTAGGAAAGAAAAGGAAATAGTTTTCTGGGTGCTTTTTTGTTTTGTTTTGTTTTGTTTTGTTTTTTTCAGAGAATGATATGACAGTATACAATAGTGAAAGCACTCACATATTTTATTTTCCAAGCTTTTTAAATCTGTGTTTAAAATTCTCTTTAATAACAACTGCTACAATTGCTGGTTATCATAATGAATTGTTGTCATTTTGCAGTTCAGTCTAGGATAGAGGTGTAGCAATTTGTCATCAAATCCGTGTTTGTTCATTTGTTCTTTAATTATGGATTTAGTAGTTTAAGAGATGTGTATTTGGTTCTTGTTGTTTATGTTATTTGAGCAGCCAAAGTTTTATCAGACGTGTGAGCTTAAGGTGATATATTCCTTAACCACAGGTTTACTGGTAATATGCATTTTGGTTCAGTAGAACTTTTTCCAGCATTTGTTCAAATGCCTGTGGCCAAACAAAAAATTGATGTCAGAATATTGTTCTAACAAGAAGCATTGCCAAATGATAAAATATTAATTCTTTTACTTTATATGCAGATATGAGAGAAGAAGCAATTACCCCTACTTTGTTTCACAGATGAGTACAATTATGATGTTATTCATTCTGTTTGCAGACTGAATGTAAAAAATAACATCCACATCGTATAGCCAGGATTTCATTTTAAAGTAAACCTTACCAATGTTAGATATATTAAAGCAATAAACCAAGAGATTAAACTTTCATAAACAGTAAGAGCTCATTGTTTTGTAAATGGATGCATAGTAACGTCTCTGTAGCTCAAATGAAACCATAAAACTGACTGGGAGCTTTAGTCTTTCTACAAACTTTTGATTTATCTTTTTAATCACTTGTTAGCTTTTTTTTTTAATGACAATTAAACATTGAAAATGGGCTCCAGTCCTCTTGCCGCATTACTCTTACCATATTGAACTGTTGTCATTTCTTTATGATGACAAGCAATTTAGAGGTGCAGAAAAACAATTAAAGTGTATGTGGATCCCACTGCTACAGGTGTTTGTTACTAATGAATGAAGTGATAGCTGTTGTTGGAATGTGAGATTTATCTTTCTTTGTGACTTGTGCAGCAGAGAGTGGATGAGATACCTTTGAAAAGCTGGTATAAGCAGTCCACAATCACAGAAAGGCTGTAGCCAGAGTTTATATCCATAATACCAGAGTTGATATTAGGGCAAGGTTAAGTAGGTTGGTTAACTAGATTGCCACTGATGTAGCTACAAATAATAAAAAAAAAAATTACAACAGGTATTACAGTTCATCCATTACAGGTACCTGCTAAAGTTCCAAACATTTTTTTTTTAAAATCACCTAATACTTAGATATACATCATTATGAAACTTCAACATAATGAATGATAAATACCATAGCTGCTCTAAAAGAATTAAATACTCTATAAAATGGCTCACACATGTAACAACCATTAATAGCAGTAGATATACCTAAGATTGGGAAGCAGTTTCTGGAAATCCCCAATTATTTTCAAGTTCTCCAGCTATGTCTTGCAACCAAAGACCTTCTTCTATATATTTTTTTTTTTTTTAAGAGAAAGAGAGAGCGACTGGTCATGCCTAACAAAAGTTGCTAGGGTCCTCTCTGCCCCCCTCTGTCTTGTTATTGCTTCAGGGCTAACAGGACTAAAGAGTGCTAAGAACATATTTTGTCATTGAACAAATCTGTTGACTTAAACTACCATTTTTTCATGTGGCAACTTCTGAAAGCCGAACAGCACCCTTGAGAAAACTGCTCCCTGGAAGAAGAAAAGTAATAACAACAGCAGAATTTCACTTCTCATTTTCGATTGCAGTCCAGCTACTTGGAAATATTATCCATCTTTGTACCCAGTCCACAATGAGGAGAGAATTGTAACCTAGGAATGTTTCAGTGCTGATAGGATCGAGTCTTTCCTATTATTAAATGCTAAATGCCCTCAGTGACTTTTTTTTTCCCTTCCTTTGCTTTTCATTTCCAACAGCCTGTCTTCATATTTTGCATTAATTGTTTTAAATTTATTAATTATTTATTGAATTTCACAGTCATGTATTTAAAATGCATTATTTTAGTCTTATCACATCAATTACTATCTGCATTCACTAATGATTTTTTCTGACAAATATAACCAGTGTGGCTCTGCAAATAAGCCTGACCTAAAACAAACCAGAGAATTAACATCTAGATATCGTGGAAGAAGGCAGTAAATTCTGAAATAGCATCAGCTTCAAATTCTGCCCTTTTAGATGACTTTCCATCCACAACTCTCATCAATCGGTCTGTGTGCTGCTAGGGTATCCCTGCTGTATGGTATTCATTTAAATACTTTTTGTTGTATGGTGTTTATGTAAAATGGAATGAACAAAGAAAAATTTCAGGGCTGAGTCTGAGATTTTCTGCTTCCGTTTGTTGAAGCTACCGACACTATTTGCATGCAGCTTTTGTGGTATAATTGTTTGGGTTTAGTTCTGCTGACATTGTGGTGGTTTACCAGTGCAGATAATAACTGATGACAGTTCCTTTTGTGGAAGTTAAGAAGTAGCTGATTAATTGTTATTATGTTACACTCTAGAGGAAACCTTGTAATTAAACCACAAAAAGCTACATTAACACAATGTTAAGGGTCTGACTTAATCCCACGAAAGCAAGAAAATTCAAAGTTAAAGATGAGCTTCATGTTAAGTGTTTTAGGCCAAGTGCTGTTCTTTGGAAAAGAGCTTAGTCTGACTGTTGTGGTTGTTTCTGTGTGTGATTAGGTCATCTGCATTTGAATCAAATTAAGTCCTTTGACTTTTCTTTGTGTGTGCTTGCAGATTAGGCTTCATAAAAAAGATTAGAGTGCTCAGTTCAGCAGTTACAACTGGAGCTAGGTCAGATGCTAGATTTCATGCTTCCAGGTACCTAGTCCTGGCTTTAAACCAGAGGATGGTTTAAAGCATCCTCAGTAATTCTTATATTTGCAAGTATATTTCCTGAAAGCCTACCAGACTAGTATTGGTACATTTTCGTGGCATATTTTGATTTGCAGTAAAATGCTGTTTCTTTACTTGTATAATTTGGAAGAAGCACCTAGTTTCTTTGAAGAAGTGTTTTTCTAGGAGCTAAAATCTTCCAAAATTTTATACATACCCTGTTCTGGAGATAATTTTAAATTATTTCCACAGTCACACTTCCCTGTTTTGTTTCATGTGTCTTCAGCTTTTTTATCTCACCTGTATATACTGACTGAAGATTTCAAACCCTGTAGAAAAGTCTATGCAGTCATACTATTAGGATGAAACATACCACAAAAACTTGTGTAGTTGAATGTTTGGGCTAAATTGGTGATTAGTCTGACAGGCTGACCACAGTGACTGCTTCCCCATCTCTCCTTCCTCCATCCCAGCCCTTGTCTCTTGAACACTTACAGCATCTGCCTGCAGCCCGGGTTGTTAGGTTGTTAGCCTTCTCCATGGCAGCTGATTGGGAGCTTTGATATTCCTGAAAAGTCTTGATTTGATCTAGTCCCCTTTTGTGTGAACAATTTAGGTAATACAGACCTTAATTCTCTATTCTCTAGCCTGTATGATCCTGTGGCAATTTCATAGCCCGTTTTGCATCTGTCATGGGTAGAAAATTACACATAGATTGATAGAGTTGGCAGTGAAGTGGCAAAGACAGATATTATCTGAAAAATTCCCATCCTCTAGCAAAAAGACTTAACTCCTCAGGTATGGGCATCCTCCCACATTGTATGCTTAAAGATTACTTTTATATTTATTTACAGAAAATTAATGTCCAATGCTTTGTACTAAAAACAGAGAAAGAAACATATAAGTGCAGAATTCCTGAATCTATCGCCGGAGTCATGTGTAGTGAGTTATTTCTTGGCATTTCTAAAAACATGTACCATAAAATTAATTCAAGAGCTTCCTACTATAAAGAACAATAACAAGTGAATTGTGTATATTAAAACTTTATGAAAACAGAAACAGTTTTTTGAAATATTAAGAGCTTGCTCAATTATGAAATTTAAACAATGTAAACGGGCTCCGGAGATATGATTGCAGTTCTAGAAATAGACTAGTTCATGAGCTGTGACAGCTAAAACGTTGAAAATGAGAATACAGTTTTCATGTAATTCTAAGGCTTTCAAAACAGTTTAAAAAAAAGTTTACTTTCCAGTTTCCACACTTCAGACTTAGTCCAGTACACATTTTAGATGGATATTCCATCAAATCTACCCTACCTATTTATCATGTTAACTCATCAAGCACTGAATTTTAAATATGATATAGTCATCCTTGTTTTGGGAAGCTAATAGAATGCAATCATACATCCAAAATGTTTGTCATTCTAAACTCTTAGTCCTATAAATATGCAGGAGGCAAGTTCCGTAGAAGAAAGACAAGGTTGAATATTTCTGAGAATATTTTTTTTTCAACATGTTTAGAGCATACTCTTTTTCAGTGCTGTCTTGGATCTGAGCATACAATATCCATCTGACTTTCTCTGAGCTTTCTTGGCTTCTTTTACGTGTGCTTTCAAAGTGCTTCATTTGTTTTTTGTCCCCTCTCTCCCTCTTTCTCATGGAGAGGAGTCCAGCTGCTAGCATCCATGCACACAAGCCAGTCCCCAGCCTCCAGCCTCCTGCCTAACTGGAAGTGCTGTGGTTTGCGTGCAATTGATACACTTGCAGCTTTAGCTCTCTGGTTTATATGGCCTTTTAATTATTTTTATACTTCTCCTAAATTAAGGTCAGATATTATACTCACTGGCTTCAATAATATTTGTTCTCGAAGCAGACTAGTTATAGTCATTTAATCTTGTTTTATTAAACAATAGAGCAAGGTCATCTGGTATTTTTTAATAGGTGCAAGCTACAACCTTAGAAGTTGCAGGAGATTTTACCTGTTTTATCTGCATAGGATCCTAATTCATGTATGTAGCACTGATCACTGAAACTGTCATCTAAAGGAATCTTCTTTCAGCACCTGTAAGAGCCTTATCTTCATGCCTGTAAGATACCTGACTTAAATATTTGATTTGTAAACACTTTTGCATAGCTGTGCTTGACAAGCACATTAAAAATGGTCGCTCATGAGCTGCAAATCTCTTAGCTTATAGCTACTGCATATATTGCACAGCTGGCTGTCACAATGCTAACAAGATTTTTGCTCCGTGATCAAACAGGTTTTTAAAATTCAAAGTGTTTAAGATGCTTATCATTATTGTGATTTCTAAGCCTTCCTGAAAATGCTAAGAAAAACTTTTCTGTCTTCCAAGCACCACCCATCTAAGATACACTTTCAGCAAAGTTGCCGGTTCCATCCCGGCTGAACAAGTACCGTGCTATTTTCGCTGAAGCTAGACCCTTGCCGAACTCTGCCTATTGGGGCCCACTTAATTTGAAATAGTTGGAGCACTGCACAGAAGCCAGACGCAGAAGGACACAAAAACTACATTGGCAAATGATCTGTCAAGTGACCCATGAACAAAATCGAGATTGAGTTGCCCTTTGAAATAAACCTATTTGAATTTTATTATCTCTAGAGCACCTTGTGTCTCTAATCTTGTGAAAGGTTAGTATTCCATCCATCAGAGCAAGATTAGAGCTCTAGTTGATGCCTGTGCTTGATGATAACTGAATGCAGCAGTTGGGGCTGGAGGAAGGAGATTCATTACCATCAGCAGTTCAAAGAAAGATTGAGTAAACAGATGCTCAGGGAAGCAGGTTCACAGTATAGATCACATATATTCCAGGTCAGGATAGCAGAAATCAAAGGAGCAGAATGTCAGTGAAGATTTAAACCTTTTAACAATAATCCAAGCAAAGCAACATTACCTGTTCCTCATCCTTTTATTTTGTATTGCAGATTAGCAGACTTAAATGACTGCTGCCTACTAGGCTGAACTGCTAATCACTTCCTTGGTATATTTATCAAGACAAAGCTAATACTGAAGGAATAAATGAGAAAATAATAAAAGAAAGAAAAATAATCTAGTGCTTATAACCAGCTTAATGTCCATTTGATATGCACAGACAGAAGCAAAGGATGCAGATTCTGTGATTTTAAAAAATAATGCTCTGTTTTGATTAATTCAGAAGTTCATCCTCTCCTACCTCAGGTAAAAATAATTTCTCAAGTGTTACGCCTTTTTAAAGCTTACCTGACATTTCGAAAAAAGCTTCAGTGAGTGAACAGGCATTGTTTTTCCACGTCCTTGATTGCCTGAACTTTCTAAATTTTATATTATGCTCTGAATTATATATATGATTATGTGTAATAACAGAAGTGACCTTACTTGTTGTTTAAAAAACAAGAGTGTGATTAAGTTCTTCATTGTTCTGTGGCAATGTCAGCTCCAGCCCTATGCATTGCTTCAAGAATATAGAAGTAACCCAAAGGATTAATATGTGTATATTTTTCTAATCCTTTAGTTCCTCCTGGTGGGTCTGGATTTGTGCTTCTGGCTTTTCTGTCCATCCAGAGCAGATCATGTATTTATGATCTCACATCTGGCTTTGAAGGATAACAAGAGGCCCTTCGGACCTGATGTCAGTGTATCAGCCAGCAGCAAAATAACACGAGACTGATTTTTTTTATTTGTTGTCAAACTTCATAGCATCACAAAGGAAAAAAAAAAGAGAGGGTAGGTACCTTTGCTTTCCAGATGCAAAGGTATGTAAAAGCACTAGAAACAGTATGCAAAGTAGGAACCTGGTTAGTTCTTAGATAGTACCCACAGTAGAGTCATAAAATTAAAAACAAAAAACACCAAAACAAAAGTAAAACAATGTTAAAATAAATTTCAATTTGTAATAGATTATACTGATGCTCACAGTATAAAAAAATCATGAATTTCAGCTAAACCAGTTAAATTAGAGCCTGTGACAGAAAGTACAGACCTTGATGATTCCTCAGAGTAAGCAAAAATGTTTAGAGGCCAATAGGTAGTAACACCAGGTGGTAACAATGACAACAAAAGCCAGGGTATTTATGGTGTTATGAAATATTTCAATATTTCTGTACAACTCTTGATTCCAGAGACAAAAGCTGCTGTTTCTGTGTAATGAACAAAAAAGATTTTTCAGTACCTTCTACAGTTAAATTTTCAGCTGCTTAACTAATTTTTGCTGTATTAAAGGACTAACACTATAAACTATATATGGGTGCGTAACACTAATGAAAGTGCTTGATGACTAAGTACATATTAGGTAGGCTGTATGACATCTATTGCAAGTATTGTGACATTAAACATAAAAATTTCAGTTGAAATGTAATACGTATACATATTATGGGCAAATCTGAGTGAACATGTGGTCTTTACAAGAGAGGAACATGTGACTAATAAAATAATGCTTCCTCAGTGAAAGTGGAGAATATTTTCTATATAATGGTTTGAATGAGCAATATAATTTAATGTTGAACCCTAATATAAAAGTCACCTATTGGAAACACATTTCTAATTACATGGTTTGTAAACGTGGAACCATTTAAAGTAGAAGGCCATGCAGGCTACATAAAATTATAATGTACTTATAAAGTTTGTTATTATGGAAAAGGAGCAGTGTAATTAGTGTCACCTAATATGTAACATACCTAATGTTTCCCTTTTTTCAGAAGTTATCACTGTTTCAGTGTGAATTTGAAAGTCTTCTCACAATTATTTATGTTCTCATTCAAGGAAGTATAATGTCTCAATCAAAAAATGGAAGGTGTGTTCTCACTTGTGCCCTTTTCAAAGAAATCCCTATATTTTCTATCCGTACTGAGTTATCTCCCCCTTATTGTGTCATATGTCTGAACGATTCTCCCAGATGACTATACATACATTTGGAAAACATAAATAAAAGACCTATTGGATAAAAAAAAGTTTACAATAATCTCTTACAATAAGTATTCATTTTACTTCCCTACCTCACCTGACTGCTAAAAACTTTAGCATTCATTATCTTTCAGATAATGTGGTAGAGGAAGCCCTAAAATCACCTTATCAAGCAGTAATACATATACTCATATGTGTATTAAATGAAAATACTAGCACTGAGCCAGTGGAGTCAATATGAAGAGAAAGGCTCCTGCGGAGTGTGGGGTCCCCATTTTAGAGGCCAAGCCAGACTTCTGATATAAAGCCTTCATTCTCTCCTTATGGAGAACATGAAGGCGGAGCTGGAGCAAGGCTTCATGCTGAGATTCCTCAGTCAGGTATCTGGAGTGAAGCAGCATGTAGCCTGGACTGCAGAGCCTCCTGCACTTAACAAGATACACCATTTTCAGGACCCTGATGGAAGAAGCAGTAAATGGCAGAAGGCCTGGAAGTCCAGTGACTTCTGTGGACAAAAAAAACCCCAACAAACCAACAAACAGACAAACCGAAAAAAATATATAAAGATCCAGAAACGGGTTCTAGATCTCCTAGCTCCTCCTGAGCCATGCCACACCATTTCATCGCAGGACCATAGAAAGGAATCAAATCTATTGTTTGTTTACTTATAGAGTCAACAGCTTGTGGGTTCATTGAAGTATTCTTGTTGATATGTTCAATAGATTCAGCAACTAATTAGCAGACCAGCATGGAATCACAAAATTTTGGTATCACTAAGTGACATATCCATTTAGATGGAAACATCATATGCAACACAGCAGCTAATGAATGGGAACAATTCTCCAAATAAACTTGCCCTAGGAGTTTCAAGGCCACTCCTGGGTAGTTCCATCGAAGAAAAAGTAGATTATACTGTTTGAAATGTAATGTAACCCTAAATATATACCAATCTTGCAAAGACAGTTTTTCAGTTCCTCATTCCATATCTTATATCTAAGCTTCCTTCTGAGTGCAAAGCTTTCCCAGTAGACAGTCTCTTAGGAGAAAGAAACATTTCTGTTGAGAAGGTAGGTCAGAAAAAAATCAATCATGCAGCATCTTGATCCAGTGAACTGATGTCTGCAGATGAAGATTTTTGTTGACTTTAAAGCTTTTCAAATACAAACTTCGTTTTTTAATCCCTGATCTTTGAAACATCCTGGTAGGAAAGTTTATTGACTTCACAAAGCCCTGTAAGGGACCCAAAGTCTTTCTACCAGCACGTGAATGCAGATCCAGGATCTGAGAGACTGTTTTCTTCAAAACTAATAGATCTTTTCCTACATTTGTAGTTTCTTTGAAGCCAATTGTATTATCCTTAACCTTAGTCTTTAACTTAATCTATGATTTTATGTGTTGCCTTGTTTTAAGTCACTGATTTCCCAGATCTGATCTCTGGGACCATTGTTGCTCCTTAACTTTCCCACTGTTACCTCCAAAAAAAAAAAAATCATCCCTCTAACAAACTGAGAATACTTAAGTTGACTTCCTGGCATTTAAGTTAACTTAGTTTGATGTCACAAAACAAAAAGAAAGTTTGCCTCTTCAGTGAAGTTGGACTGTGTAGCTCAATTTAAAAGGAAGAAATTTAATCGTATGTCTGTATTATTAGAGTAACAAATAGTCCTGCAAACTGTCCAAATAGTCAAGAAACAACTGGGAAAACAGCCTGGATTTAATATTGCTTGGCCTTAATGGTGCATGCGGTTCCATTGAGTGTCAATGTAGGGATAAATTCAAAAATAAGTAAATTACCTTGGAGGTAGTTTTATCTTTCTTGTTAATGGTGTTAAACCATAACAGAAGTTATTAGCTGCATTCAGAGGTGTCTGGAAAAACCATCAATGTGACTTCATTACCTCTTAAACTGCAGACTTATATACAAAATTGATTTTATGTATATAATAATTTCAATAGGAAGTCAAACTTCAAACTACTCTTACAGCAGGCTTCTGCTGGTTAGTTCAAATAGAAATCTTTTCAGTTATTGCAGTAGTATCTGTATCTAGTCTCGCGTCTTAGAAGTTTCCTTGATGTAATATACCGATTTCTTTATAAATACTAAAATGAGCTTATTTCAGAGAGAGAGAAAGGTGAAATGAGATGGAAAGGAAAACTGCAATGGATATACAGCAGTTACATTAAATAAATACCACTGTGCATATATATCTTAGCTCTCTGCACTTGCAAATGTGATATGAAAGTATCTGCAGTTCTAATTTTAAACATATTGTAATGCATGCAGTCTGATCTGTTTGATACCTCTCCTTCCACACTGGGATTCAGGAACTGCACTTCTTACTGGTACTTTGCCAAATAGATTTGATCCAGTAGATGCTTCTGAAAAGAACCCTTTCTTGAAGCTGAGTAGAGCCCAAGAACTCAATCCCATCTCCTCAATGACAGCTCTTCACATGAGTCTGTATTGTTCAAAACAGGAGGAAGAAACAAACAAAAAATCCCACTATTCCAAAAGAGGCAAAGAAACCCTCCTCAATCCCATATGTGCCAAAATCCAGGTTGAGATTTCTGCCTCCAAAACCCAGTTCCAAAGTGCCGCTGCTGCCAGGTCATGGTTAATCACCACACTGCAAATAAAAGTCAATGAAGATTTCAGTGTTTTCCTCTGGCCAGAGGAGGCCAGAGCCTCCTTCCAGACGAATGACTCCTACCCTTAGTCAAGTCAATCTGTCTATTCTGAGAATAGGCATGAAGGCGTGGCAGTGACTTCAGTGCCACATTCCTCCTCAGCACAACACCTGACCTAAGAACACCACAGGACTGCTTCTAATGATAGCAAATACTAGCCATTGTTTGGGACCTGCTTGTCAAAAAATTGCCTACCTTTTTTTGTTTTTCTTCTTTGGACAGAATATATAAATTATTCTGGCTTAAATCAATTTTTTCTGGCTTGTAACAAGGCAATTTGTTTTTAATTTCCCCCTATGTTTTCTGGTCCACCTTACACTTCCCTGAATTAAAAGACAGCAAACTTTTAGTATGTTTAAAAGATTGTTGCAGATTATAAGCATGGCAAAGAATTTTCATACAAAATGTTAGATGGTAAATCTCCTTAACTATTGAACTGGATATTTAATAGCCTCTGGTGATGCATAGGGAAAAACAGAAGTCTCTATATTTTAAAACAATTGTTGCACTGAGTCCCACAGTTTATATATTGTTAATATCATTTTCATGAAAGCTTTAAATGTTTCTCAGAAGAAACTGTGGTGACTTATGAATTTTTCATGAGGCATTGTGCATTTTTATGAACATATGATGTAAAATTCATCATTCTGAAATTCACAGACATCCATGAAATGCTACATGTGTCTCCTTGGTCATGGATATTCATGACAGTACTACTGCTTTGAGCGTTTAAATGCCCATTCATAAATATTCTAGAATGTTGCCTTCTGATGGCATGTAACATTTTGCTTATGCTTTATGAGTACTTCACTTGGGCATTTTCCACTTGATAATGAAAGTAAGACCTTCAGGGACAGTTATTAGTGTATATATAAATTATGTGTAAAGCTATCTTATTGCTTTGGTTTTATTCCTAGCATTTTCTTTCTTGGTTACCGCCATAAGTTCAATGAATTCTTTGAGGGGATTTGGGGAATTTCAGGTTTAATATTTATAAATAAGGATACATAATCAGTGTAAAGTACCAGATGTAAAAAAATATGAATTGAGATTCTAGAGAGCAGTAAAGATTTCAAAAAGTAAGGGTTAATATCTAATTTAGTAATTTTCATGTGAAAGCAATTTGTTTCACCCAGTTGCAGGATTGTCTGCGTGGAATCAATGGCAGGATCAAGTCTCCCTTTTAGACATACTGAAGTCAAGTGTTAGTAAATGACCTTTTGCAGTGAAGAAACAGTAAGTGTAGCATTTAAAGGTTTCACCTGCATCCCCTGAAGTTGTTAATAATGTTTCATTGATTTTAGTGTTGCGGAATAAAGTCTTATGGACCTTTATCAATGCACGTAATGACCTTTGAATAGATGACAGATCCTTTAACTCTATATTAATGTTCATTTATACAATAACTTCTCTACACATCAGTGTTAAATAATGCCTTAAATTCTTTGTCAGATTAGGTTCCAATTGTGATAATGGCATTTGATACATAAATATCAGCCTAAGTTTTCTTCCATTTGCCTGCACCTGATCTAACCTGACCAGCCCAGCCCACGATAGATACGTTTGTGTTTCCTCCCCATCCTCATGTCCCCCATTTTAGTAGAGGACAGCACTTTTTGCATTGTCTCCACTAATAATGGAGCTTCATTGGTCTCCCCTTCCACTGGGTCTCCTTCCATTCTTGCAACAGCCTGACCCACAAGGGGGAAGAAGTCATGGACTCTGGACAGAAGGCAGGGAAGAAGATCAAAGTAGAAGAATTATCTTTTAATATCAATTCTTGCAGTAGCCTGAGAAATGGAGGGATCAAAGAGGGGAGAGAGACCCTCATGTTTACTCACAACCTCTGACACTACATTGGTTTCTAAAAGATTTAGTAGCATCCAAAAGATTTCTTATGTCATTATATTTGCAGGTACATTCTAGAAAGGTATCGATATCCAAAATAATTTTACTTATAGGTGATTTTACCCAAGACATAAGTAGAAGTTGTAAATCACGTATTCTGAAACTTGTAGTTACAGGACACATTTAATTACCTGACTTGTATTTCTTAGCTTTAAATGCAATGTGTATACAAAATGAGTTAAAAAAGGAGAGCAATTTTCAACAGACCTCGTCACACTCTAGCTTTTTTTGTTCCTAATGGGAGCTGAAATTCATGTCCCAGTTGTGACCATTTACCATTTCTAAAGGTAAAAGCTATAAGGGAATTTTAAAATTAGTTATTCAGGCTCACTAAAATATAATACCAATGCACCAGTAGCCTTATGCATATGATTTGTTCACTCTTGAATATAAATTAAAAAAAAAATCATCTGCTGTAAGTATTCTCCTTACAGCAATTTTTTCTCAATCAAGAAGTTAAATTGAGTTTGTTTTGTAAGGTTAGTTACTGTTAGAACACAGTCTCTGGAAAACTTTACAAAAAAGCAGTTGGAAAATGAAACAGCATAGAAACCACAGAGGTTAATTTCACTTGAGAAAATTAAAAAAAAAAAAAAAAGCCTTTGCAAGAATCCTAAAAAAAGACAAGAGTTCTCCAAAATATCTTTTTCATTAATGACTTCATGAGCAAAGAAAGAAAGACAGAAATAGAGCAGTGAAAATGTATTAGATGCACCATAGTGCAACATTCAGATCTCAAGCTCTGCTGAAAAGGAAAGCTGAATAGTAATTGGTAATTAATTAATTGATAATTAATATGGTGATAAATGAAATTTCTTTTTGGTCTTAAAGCTTGAGCACTTGGGAATCAGACAACATAGTGTCTCTACCTTTGCATCTTGTCCTACAGTCAGGTGTTGGTTTTGCTTAAATTGCAGATGGAAAAGAAAATAAAAGGGAATTTGTCCAGCTAGGAATGATCATAGAACAACAGCTCCAACATAATAAAACTTTGTTTATCTAATAATTGCCTCTAGATGGTTGTGATTATATCTCGCTGAAGGCAGTTATTACATCATGTCATGCTGTAATATTATCCCCAATCCTGTTACACTAACATATGGCAACATTAGTCATCACTTTGGAATTAGGCTAGCTCCCAGCTCGAATGCATTATGACACTAGATTACCTATGTTAAAATAGAGTGAGAAAGTCAGCTTTTAATTCACAAGGTAGAGTGAAAGCTAACAAGACCTTATTTTTAATCTAGGCACAGTACCAACCATTCAGTAAGAGACTCTAGCAATGCAATGTATCCTTTCAATTTGTAACTGTGTTGTCTTATCATAGACAAAATGTTCAATAGCAATTTGTAGAGACTGTTATTATCAATCTTGCATCCTAAATGTACAAATAATGTTTAAAAATGAAAACTAGCTTAAGTGTTACCCATTAACTGAAAATCCATCATTTAAACCTGTATAGAGCATGTAATGGTATGAAATAGCAATCTTCTTTCCCCCTTCTCAGTAGCTCAGTGTGGCTTAGACCTTATTCTTTCCATGTACCTCATAAGCAGAACTGAACAGGCTTCCTGAGACCCTCTGGCTATATAAATGAAACCTGTATAAAACCGTGCTTGCAACATAAGACATACCCAGGACATATTCTGTCATATAAATGAATCACCACTTAAAATTAGGAAAAAATATTTCCAGCATTAACACTGCTCATGACAGCCTATTTTGGCAGCAAAAAAAATTCACAAGATATATATTTTAAAACACTGTGCAGCTCTGTCTCATATAGATTCTCCTCTCCCACCCTAGTGCTTGAGTGCCTTCCAGAAGCACATTAAGCAACAAGAATAATGTCTGTCTCATCTGTGGTCTTTAACTTTGAGCTGAAATATTACATTATTTTTCAAAACCTACCTGCAACTTGATGAAATATCATCCTTGCAATGAACATAAAATCTTTAAATTACTGTGAAGACCATGGAAAAAAATCAACCTTTGTGGAAGGAAGTACAGTTTCTCTTGACGTAACTGAACAAGTGCCCAGTTATGCCAAGATACAGTTTCTGTACGTAAGCATTGCAAAGCAGACGATCTTCTTGATGTATGGAAGGTTTGTAGACTAAAAAAGCAAGTGATCTTTCACAGCAGCATTCATTTTGCTGGACAGGAGTTGATTGAGAATTGTTCTAATTAGTACAACAGGGGAGATCTCTTTCTGTCTGGAACTGAAAAGATACCCAATTTTGTAGTTATTGCTGCTTTATTATCCTGATCCTGCATAGGGTTACTGATGCAGACAGTTCTCTTAAACTAACTGTCTTTTGTATCAAAATGTATAGAAATCCAACAGTCTAGCTTTCTAATAACATAATAACTTTCTCTAAGCAATAGCTTTCAAAGAGCTATAGAGACCTATAAGAAGACTGAAAATTAAATAAATGTACTGCTATTTAGAGGCCATTAGCTTTTCTAACAAATGCACATGTATACTGTCACATTTAGACTAGCATGAAATTTAAGTTTGTGGAGTTACTGATAATGTTTGTACCACAGTATAAATAAAGGTGGCAACCAACATGGACCACATCGTGCCAGATGCCGTACAAGCATGTACAAGCACCATGTCCACCCCTCCCTGAAAAGTTTGGTTGGCTTCCAACAAACTGGCTGTGAAAGTGCTATATATTACCCTCACACAAATAAATAATAGTCTAACAATCTCAGATGAGATTCTGTCAGCAAACTCAGTTATGCTCACACTCAGTGCTATGACTGGCATGATCTTTTAAGATAAACAGTGGGATCCCCACTGCTATGGACTGGGAGAGCTGGCATGTGAATGGCTTACAGCAGCCCCTCAGCGTACAGAGCCTTATGGGTGAGAAATCGAGGTGCCTGGATTCACTGCTTTCACGATTGTCTTTCACAGTTGCCATTCCCAATTGCACTGGTCTGAAAGCCTGGCTTCAACCTTAAAACAAATTTTCATTTGAGTCCCAAGTTCTCTGCCATCTTTTTCCTTTCAGATTGTGTGACTAGAGAGCTAGATGTATTCAGCAGTATAGCCAGTATACACCATTTCTTAGAAGAAGAAATGTTGACTGTATAAAATAGTAATCAGGATGATCCAGACATCAAGGATATCACCAGGTCATGGTTAGGGCTAAATAACAGCTTTGTTTTGCCTTTTTTCTAAAACTGCTTTGTCAGAATTAGTGGATAATTAAAAAAAAAGAAAAAAACACAGAGAAAACTGTATGTTGTGGACCTCAACAAAGAATAGTGGGGTTTGTGTGTTTTGTGGTTTTTTTGGAGGTTTTTTTTTTTATTTTTTTTCCCTGACATAATCTATTTGGTATGAGCATACTATTTTCCAGATAGAATTTATACCATATGAAGAGGTGTGGTTTTAATGACAGTTTAGACATCTATACATTTATTAGACTCTATTTTGCCCTTAATAAGTACTTTGACATATACCCAGTTTTCTGTGTGTACATTTTCGTTACAACCCCTTTGCAGTTATCTGGAAGATCAAAGACTGCAGGTCTGCACAATTTCTGCCAAAAGGAAGAGCCTCTTTTCTTACGGAGTCCTTGTAGACTGGTCCACAATGTTCAGTGGATTCTGCTTTGAGCTGATCACAGTTGCGAATCCTCAAATTTAGTGTAGATTTTTTCTTACATAGTCTTAACTGCCATCCTTCATGGCATTGCAGTGGTTCTGCATTTTTATGATTCACTGTAGCCACAGCAGGGCCCTATGTTACAAGTATTCACATTATAGCTTTAGCCAAGACTGTAAGAAGTCAGCAGGTCTCTGCTGTTGGCACATGCAGATGTGTCTCTGGGCAATGACCACATATTTAGAATCTGGTATCCCAGAGTTAGCTGCGTGATTATTCCTGCATCAGTGCAAATCATTTAATCACAGCAAATATATATGTTTTGCTAAAGACGTTGCCGTCTCTGCCTTGCTGTCTGCGATGCACCATTTACAGGCCACAGGAGTCATTGAACACTTTTCCAAAGGAGGTTTAAGAAGGTTGACAAATGCACCCTGTAGGAAGATGGGATCTTCTAAAAACCAGGTGAAGCTAGGCCTCCTTTTGTCAGATGTGTTTAAAGAAATACTGCACATGGTCAGTGAATTTCTTGGGAAAACCTAAGCATCATGTGGGAGTTAAAGGATCTTAACAGAAGATATGATTACCTATTTCCACTGGGCTTGTTTTCCAGTAAGAAAAAATTCCACAAGCCAAAATTACAAATAGGTTATGGTTTGGGCCTGGGTAGATAAAAGGCACAGAAGCAGTAAGTCTAACCTCTTGGAATCATAGAATGGTTTAGGTTGGAAGGGACCTAGAAGATCATTTAGTTCCAAACCACCTGGCCTGGACAGGGACACCTCCCAGTAGATCAGATTGCTCAAAGCCCCATCCAGCCTGGTCATTAACCTTTCCAGGGACAGGGCATCTCTGTGCAACCTGTTCCAGTGTCTCACCACCATCAGAATGAGAAATTTCTTCCAGATATCTGATCTAAATCTACCCGCTTCAAGTTTGAAGCTATTATCCCTCATTCTATCACTATATGCCCTTGTAAAAAGTCCCCCTCTAGCTTTCTTGTAGGTCCCAATCCTACAAGAATTTTTTTTTTTTAAATCATTTCAAAAAAGCATGAAGTCTGCTGTTTCATAACCAACAGCTAGCACAAAATGGAATTAATAGGCTGGCTATGACATGACTGGTGGAGGGTTTTAGTACTGTTCTTTAGTAGAGTAGCAAATTATTGAAAATACTAACATTTTCTTAGTATTAGACATGTAATGCTTTTAAGAGGTATTCTGCTCATTTCCACTTAGGACTTTTTAAAGTTCTCTTCAAAAATATTTGCAAATAAGTTTTCAGATTTATTTCCATGGCATTCTTCTACACTTTAAAAACTTTAGCAAAATGGAACTTATCATTATCTAGCTATTCTAAAATCATTACCTTTTCAGTTAAATCATCATATTAATAACTTTGCTTTTAGCTTAGAAGATTTAGCGTACTGGCTATGGAGGATATTGCAAGGGACAGGGATTGTTACGTTCAAATAGTACATGAAGAAGGAGTGGAACTACCCTCACTGAAGTTCTTTTAAATGGGTTTTTCATGTTCAGTGTTATAGGTTCTACATCTTTCTACCTTGTTGGGGAATTCAGGTTATACTGTGTTTTTTCCTTACCTCTAAATAAAGCTATTTCCTATCAAATAGATGAATTTCATTAGTAAAGCACTGTGGTAACAACATATTAAGACAAACCTTACTAATGGTAACATAGGGAAACCCTTCATATCTTCCTGATATATCATTAATAGCTTCTTGTTTTCCCTACAGAATTTTTCCGAGAACTTCTGGAGAATGCAGAAAGATCCTTAAACGACATGTTTGTCCGGACATATGGCATGCTGTACATGCAAAACTCTGAGGTGTTCCAGGACCTCTTCACAGAGCTGAAGCGGTATTACACGGGAGGCAACGTGAACTTGGAGGAAATGCTGAACGATTTTTGGGCTCGGCTGCTGGAGCGGATGTTCCAGCTCATAAACCCCCAGTACCATTTCACTGAGGACTACTTGGAGTGTGTAAGCAAATACACAGACCAGCTGAAACCGTTTGGAGATGTACCCAGGAAGCTGAAGGTTCAAGTGACTAGAGCGTTCATTGCTGCACGGACCTTTGTTCAGGGGCTGACAGTAGGCAGAGAGGTTGCAAACAGAGTATCCAAGGTAATCTGAAATCAGGGTTTTTTTAAGCTTGAATTTGTTTCAAACTTGCTAGACAATTGAAATCTGATTGTGCACCTTATTTTTTATCGTGTCGGGGGGTTGTTCGGTTGTTTGGTTTTTATGTCTACTGGTATACCCATCCAAAGTTTATAAATAGGGGAAACAGTTGTTTTTAATTCCTCGTGGAGATACTGAGGTGATACTGACTGGAAAGCATTTCTCTTTGCTTAGGACACAATGAATTACCAATATACATCAATGTTAGAGCATAGTAGTGATTGCCATTAGTAATTCAAAACTGGCTACATATATAAAGATGATGATTATTATCCAAATTTAAATGTTTCAAGCAAATTTATGCTGTTTTTCATTAGGTCAGTACAGCCCTCAGCATTCATTCATCACACAAACGGGTGATGGATTTTGTTAGAAATGTCTAGTCATGTTTTTGATGAGAAAATAGATGAGTAGTGACACCCCCAGAGCTTGAGCTTTCCCAAAGGATGGTTTGACTCACATTTATTTTAGTTTTAATTATTTATCTATGAAAAAATTTATGACGATTATAATCCTTGAGGGATGCACATAATTAAAACTACATAAGAAAAAAAAAAACAACACACACACACACAAAAATAAGCCATCTGGGTATCGGAAATGTGCCTGAATAACTTTCCCTTCCACAGCGTTTCAAACTCAGGTGTATTTTTGTGAATTGCTGTTCCAAGTAGATACTTGTTCTGTGATCTGGTTATTTCACAGTCCTTGTCTGTAGTGTATTTAGACCTTAACTGTATTCTGAATTCTGAAGTGGTCTAGTGAGATCTACTAGGAAATGCCCAAATACTCACTTCTGTTCAATAAGCACGTGCATGATTTTGATGTTTGCCCCTTGCAATACTTCTTACAAGCTTAAGCCATTCCTTTTCATTAAGCGGACTGGCTCTCTTGCTTCATTTAAACCACAACCAGGAGGTGAGGTAGAGGTACAGCAAATACATTGTACAGTAGACTGCAATTCAAGTGCACAAGATGAGGCTTCTAAATTTTTCTTAGCCTGTATGATGTGATATTTTGCAATTACAAATTCAGAAGTCATGAAGCCAGAGAAGTAGTCAACAAGTGAGGGCCTGTTCTTATGCCTAGGGGACTGCATGGGAGGAAAGGGTCATTTTGCGCTTAAAAGTCAGTGAATGAAATATTTGATCCTGGTGACCCAGCTACAATCAAGGTTTCTTCCTCCCAAATGCATTCTTGGTCTACAGGGTTGCCTTCCTTTTTTTCTGGCACTGCCAATTCTTGCAGTCCTTTCTGAACAGTGGCAGAGCATTGGCATGAAATTCCAGCCCTCCTAGTCTGGTTGGAGGCAGGTAAAGCTGTTTAGCCTCCGAGAGTGCGCAGAATGTACGTGTCTTCAGCCCCAGATTCCCTCTGAGGAATGGTGATGTCCCCCGTGGATCAGGTTTTAACTGAAAGTGCTGAGCTCTGATGTCACTGTTGTCAATAGACATTAGGTCTTGCTTCATCAACTAGATCATACTGCAAGGAGTAAGCTATGTAATTCATGTAACAGATGTGTAATTTGTGAATCCCAGAGAGGTATGAATCATCTGCTGAGATGTAGCTTTTCCTGTGTTTGTACATGAATGTAGAGAATATGTCGGTGTCTCTGCTCTCACATACCCAGGAGATGTTTTCTTCTCACATGCAGGGTTTTTGGCACATAAGCCCTTTCAAGAATAGGGCTTATCACAAGATTGCTAAAAGATCCTGTGATCCTATAATGAGGACTACTAGCTCAGTAATCATAAAGTGAGCCTTTTTGTAGTACCACTTGAAGATGACAATGATAGCTCAATAATGCTTCTGTTTGGGTTTTTTTTTTTTTTTTTTAACATAAAAGCAACATTTTTAAATCTTTAAAAGTGCATTGGTGCAAGATACAGTACAGGTTCTTTGCTTTATAGATATGTAAATCATGATACTCTATTAGACTACATCTAGAATACTTTGTTCAGGTTTGGGCCCCTCCCATAGAATCATAGAATGGTTTGGGTTGGAAGGGACCTTAAAGATCATCAAGTTCCAACCCCCCTGCCATGGACAGGGACACCTCCCACTAAAGCAGGTTGCTCAAAGCCCCATCCAGCCTGGCCTTGAACACTGCCAGGGATGGGGCATCCACAACTGCTCTGGGCAACCTGTTCCAGTGTCTCACCACCCTCACTGTAAAGAATGTCTTCCTAATATCTAATCTAAATCTCCCCTCTTCCAATTTAAAACTGTTGCCCCTTGTCCTGTCACTGCTCTTCCTGGCAAAGAGTCCCTCTCCAGCTCTCCTAGAAGAAAGACATTGACAAACTGAAGGGAGTTCAGTGGAGACCACTAGCATGGTCAGGGCTGGAGCACTTGCCCTGTGAGGAAAGGCTGTGAGACTGGGGCTTGTTCATCCTGGAGAAGAGGTGACTGCAGGGACACCTAGCAGCAGCTCCTGGTGCCTGTAGGGAGGTCATCAAGGAGATGCAGCAAAGCTCTTTACAGTGGGGCATGGTGGGACATAACAGGCATGAGCTGAAACCAGGGCCAGTTCAGACTGGATGTAAGGAGAAGCTTCACCATGAGGACAACCAAGCAGTGGATCTGTTGCCCAGAGAGCCTGCACAGGCTTCACCCGTGGAGGTCTTGATTGTACAAAGCCCTTTGAAATGGTCAGGTCATGCTAGTCTGAGTTCAGAGCTGACCATTTCTTTGAGAAGCAAGTTGGACTGGAGATCTCTTGAGTGCACTTCCGACTCAAATTATCCTATGTTTATATTAAAAGAGTAATAAAATAAACATTTTTACTTAAATGTAGACTAGCTTTGGTTGCAAGCCTGACTTTGGTATTAAAATGTCAGTGGCTATATTCGTATCCATAGCAAGTGGTAAACAATTGCTGGTTTTAGGGACTTTGTGTCATATGCAGCATGGTGAGGCAGATGCAAAGAACCCCAAGAGACACCAAATGTTCAAGATTAATAAATATCCTGTGGAAAGGCTGTGATTAGTCTAAGATCCAGGTTTTCGTAATCACATCATTACTGTGGATTTTTATGCTGGTCTACCTACTGCAGAAAATGACAAATGCTTTTCTTTAAAAATCATTTTAAAGGACTGGAACCATTCCTTAGAGTTAGCACATAACTTTGCAGCCAAAAAAGGAGGCACGTAAATATTTTTTGTTGCTGTTTTGGAATTCATCCAGATTCAGCATGAATTTCACTTTCATTTTTCTCTAATATTGAGAGATTCTGTGATAAGAACACCACATCTGGGTAAGTCAAGAGAAATGAAAAAAAAAAAAAAAAAGATAAAATGAAAAGATGAACTGTTGCAGTTCTTTTACAGAAATCTTTGTCCATTGTCTGCACTGTCTGGGAACAGGGGGGGGATCCCGGCGCTGCAACATCACAAGCTAAAAAGATTTTTTGCTTTCTATTTTTGGAGCCATTATCTCACTGAACTGCCACTCTCAAAGGCCACTCACAGAGAAAAAAGTTGATCTTACACCTTAAACACTGTGAGAAAGAGTTTTATTAATGAGAAAGTTGGCAACAACATCTCCTTTGGGCCTTTAATTTAGTTTCTCAGCCTCTTCTGCCCATTTCCATAAAGGAGCTGGTGGGTCACACACTCAGAAGGATTTATTCCCTATCTAATGTCAGAGATACATACTTTCTCATCAGAGAGGGTGTAAAGTTGGTATTGACAGCAAGTGATGCAGTCAGTGTATTCCTTGCAAAAGAGTTATACTGCCCACTTTTTCCAACAAAGTACCCACTGAAGCACACTCAAAACAGGAAATATATCGCAAACATTTTCCTTGTGCAATAGCGGTTTGCTATTTGCTTATGTCAGTGAGATTATAATTTAGATAAGTCCCATTTAGATAAATGGGTGGGAGGGCAGTTAGGATATGGGTTGGGTTTTTTTAAATTTTTCTAATTTTTCTATTATTTTGCAATAGTTGGTTCCATCTACCTGAAGCTGTGAAGTTTTAATTGAACAGTGTTTTCATAATCTCAAAGTCCAATTTCACTTTTCAATTTTCAGAGATTTTAAAATCTTTTTATTTCTCACACTAATGCATTAAAAACTTGTCAGTCTATGTTTGCTAAGTGCTTCTTAAATCTCCGCTCAATGCAGTGTATTTCTACTGGCTTGAGTAGACTTCAGCTCACTAAATTCTATATATGCTTTGTAAAGCTGTATATGTATATGAACAAAATGCAATTATAATCTAAGACTAAGAAAGTGAGAAAAATGAAAACTGTTTATTCATTACTATAGAAAAATCACAGAATCGTAGACTGTCTCAAGTTGGAAGGGATCCATAAGGATCATTGAGTCCAACTCTCTACTCCTCACAGAACCACCTGAAACTAAGCCATATGACTAAGAGCATCGTCCAGACCCTCCTTGAACTCTGACAGGCTTGGTGCCGTGACATTTCCCTGGGGAGCCTGTTCCAGTGACTGATCACCCTCTCAGTGAAGAACCTTTTCCTAATGTCCAACCTGAACTTCCCTTGACACAGCTTCAATACATAATATTCAATATATCACATAAGAACTGCCATTTCGGGCACAGCAGAAGTCTGTTTAGCTGATTTTTACCTCAATGCCCAGTAGTTTAAAGGTCAGTACAGGAGCAGAGCTTCTCACCTAGGATACTTTCTTAAGCTATAGCTAGTAGATGTTTACAGACTTTCTGAGCTACAGTCTTAGAAATAATTGGTAACATTTTCTACTACGTGTTTTTCTACTACTTTTTCAGATCCTAAAAACCTGTACAATAGGCTTTTCTGCTTTGTTAACATTTAATGGGGAAAATATTTGCTATTCTTTTTCTTTCCCCATAAAAAATATGGCATATTTAAATGTCAATGGTTTTAAATGCATTTTCTTTTTCTCAACTTATTCCTGGAGAAAAAAACACCAAAACAAAACAAAATAAAAACACCAAACAAACCTTCCTGAGCAGCTGTGATCTAGTATTTAATGTTAAACAGGAGAAACTACTGAAAATACTTCTGAATTTGCTGCCAGCTGTGACTTCCAATCATGTGAGAGAAAAAATGTATGCATATTTTTCGTGTTCATCTTTTACTGCATCTGAGCTCTGGATAATTTACAAGAAAATAATGCTAAGTTATTCTCTCTGACTCTAAAAACACATTCTCAGTGATCATAATACTCTCTTTGAGTTATTACTGAGTGGTGGAAAATGTAGGCAGAAAAAAAAATTAGGAGGATAAAGCAATTAAAATTAAAGACATATTTTAAAATTTAATTTTAAATTAAAATAATTTTTTTTTAAAAAGGGTGGGTCTTTATGACTTCCATAGGAGCTTATGATTCCTGAAATACTTTTCCTAACTATAATCATAACTGAATTAGCACAATTATAAAACTTGATGTTCTTGAGAATTTTTTTTCATTCAATAAAGGAGGAGTTCTGGATCAAACACAGATTGTAGAAAACAGAACTAGTTTCCAAGAAAAGATTAAGACCGAAACAAAGGGTATTTCAAAATACAGTCTAAATCCCTAACTGGAAACAAATTTACCAAAAATACTGTACTAGTTGGTACAGGCAGTACTGTTTCACTAACAGGGCGTTATCCCATCAGGATAGAATTCCACCCAAAGAATATTTTTCCTGGAAACAGTTTCTTTCCATATACTTTCAACTGAAAGTTACGGGGAGGGGGGGGGGGGGGAAAGCACTTTTTTATGTTTTGTGAGCATAACTTCTTAAACCTGACTTGTGTTAATTTCATGGTTTAGTCTGGGTAAATTCACATTGAGAACATATGAGTTTAGTAGAAAAACAAACAAACAAACAAACAAATAATGAAGTATGACTGGTCAGTCCTACCCAAAAGCACAGTCGTTAGCCAGCTGTCATTACCCACTGCTGCTCAGAGGTCTAATTTAATCCCAGGGAGACAGTTGCATCTTCATTGGTTCTTGCACTGAATCTGGCTCACTAGGAAGAGCATGTGAGTGCAGAGTACTTTTATTTACACAGGTCTAGGGTTTTAGTTATTGTTTGATAGTTTTGCTTTTCTCTAAGTCTGGTTGTTTTGTGAGGTGTTTTGTTTTTTTTTTTTTTTTTTCTGAATTTGGCCACTTTCTTCCCATTATATACTGGGATAATGACAAGAAAAATTGTTCTTAATTTAATTTTGCCTTTTACACTTGCAAATTCATGCTACCAGCAATGAAAGTAGATTTTATACCAGGAGTAAAGTGAATCTTAGCTCAGGGGCATCATTAGGAGCAGTTAGTGATTTTGTTAGTGGCATCAACATCAAAGATTTGTGACCCAGGCACTAAGAACTTATTTCATTAATACATTTAAATATTAATTAGCATTTATTGGAAAATAAAAAAAGGCTGTTACAGTACTTTTCTCATTGCATGGTTTAGGCTATAAGTCTCCCTCTTTTTAAACCAATTAAAACCATTCTTCCCCTGAATATTATTAAATTATGTTAATATCAGACTTCTTATTAGGAATCTGGTGATATATGGACAAAGTGAAACAAATTCAGTAATACAATTATAAGGTTAAACTCAAGATTAGTAGTGAAAAGCAGTCTCTAGTAATTGCCTGTGATTACTTTTACTCACAGAATGCCAGGCCACTGTTTTTCTAATACACTGAATCAATATTCTTACAAACTCTACTTTTCATGGTTTATAAATAAACATTCAACAGTTTGTGAGAGCCATAAATAAAGGTCAATATTGAATGTCACACTGATTCAAAATGTAATTATTGTAGGGAGGGAGGAGAAATATTACATGCTGATAAGTTTGGTAATTAAAAACCAAAACAAATAGTACTTTAGTGCTGCAAAATGTGATTTGCAGGGTGTGACAGATCAAGAGCTACATGATCTGTGTTTTTTAACTTCATTGGCTGAAGAGATTTGGCTTGTTAAAGTCACAGAGGGAAAGGAGATCTAAAAAAGATTTGGTTTTCACTAAACTTTAATCCTTAGTTCAAATTGTTAGTTTAGGAACAGCCCAGCTGAGCAAGCATAGCTTTTGTGATTGCTTCTGTGTCTATTGTTTTAAGGTTTTTTTGTGTCATTTTTGGTTTGAATTTTAATTGAATTACTATATCTTTCCAAGAACTGCATCATACCATGCTGTGAATGGGCCACATTCTTTTTTTGCTTCTTTCTGTCCCTTGGTGTTCCTCAGGCAGTGAGTCCAGCGATTATCCAGCATGGGGAGTTTCAGGGCTCAGAGATGTCTGTGGCATAGAAGTAAGAGTGAGGGGTATCTACACTGGAGTGCTTTGTGGGCAGTATCCTTGGAACTGGTGTTCTTCAGCTATGCAGGAAATCTTTCCTCCTTTCTTGGAAAGAAAAAGGACATAAACTGATCCAGTTAATTTGGAGACATTTCATGAAAAAATAAATCAGATGCCTTCCAGATATGCCAGACTTACTGCGGGTGCACTGATCTATTTTCCACTTTCTGTGCACTGGAATATCAGATGTCCCAGAAGAGCAGCTCAGGAGAAAAGGCCTAAAATGAAACAGTAATTCCAACAAAAGGAAAATGGAGGTAGGAGGTCTGCAAAAGCCGTGGTCCATGCTCTATCTATTAGAATCGCCAGATATAGTCCAGCCCAGCCTCTCCATTTCTTAGGTCCTGAAATTTAATTCAGCTAGCTTTGTGCTGACCTTAATAACCTGAGTTTAACTGAGTCATACTGCTTAGTAAGATATTTGGTTTTGTTCAGTATCCCATAAGTAGGTCTACCAGCCAGGTTTATACTACTTCACATCTCAGTATTTGCCATAGTCTTCTCTTCCTGGATTCTTTGTATCATTCCTAAGCAAAGAGCTTCGGATTACAGGGCTTTTGCTCAGTATATGTTTTGTTTGTTTTTTTTTTTAAAATGCCTATGGTACAGAAAATACCCTTTAGTTCAGCTCTACATGAAAATTCTATCTCTATATTAAGAATGAAAATTAAAGTATTTCAGTTTAACAATGTCATTAAACACTGCCATGACACATTATAAAAATAATCATTCAAATCAAGGTTTTCTTTAGGATTGCTGCAAAACACATTTTACACACAATCCTTCAGAGTTTTCATACCAGTTGTATTTCCCACCATAAAAGATGTTGATATGGCACCTGCAGAAGCTATATAAAGAGAAAATGTAGAACTTTTTCAGAGGAATTCCTAGAACAAAGGTTGTATCTTAATGCATGTCATGATACACAAAGTAATGATAAAAATAATGGTGAAGAAGCTTAGCTCACCTAGGAGCTTGCTGACCCTGCTAGATTTAGACCTTTTCTGTAATTAATCTTTCAGCAGGTTTTACATTTTTGCTGTTTTAGCACAGGAGAATAAAAGAAATTCAGAAGAATCAAATGGAAATAAGAAGGAGATTAAAAAGTCTGAAGGTTAAGCAATGCAAGGAGATCTATATCATCTTGCAACATACTGACTTTTTAGAATAAGCCTTTTTACAGATTGTCTTCATCCTGTTTCACAGTCAGCCTATGGAGACACTGTTTTCCAGTCACTATTTGATAAAAACAATTCATTTTCTTTCACATGTGAGCCAGAAGCACAAAAACCAATATGTTCTGCCTTCAGGTTTCTACAGAAAACATTAGTCAAGGAAATATCTGAGTTACCTAAAACTCATCAGAAATACTAGCTGGAATTTAAATTAATATCTGCTTAAGTGTTATAGTCAACAAAGTCATCAGCAATACATTGAAAAAGTCACATTTCTTTGAAACTTTAAAATAATGAAATCTAAAATCAATTGTGTGGATCTAAGTTCAATTATCAGTTATTCAGAAGTCAGTGACAGTTGGCTTCATTGCTGAAGTCTTACATCTCAAAATAAATATCAAAAAAATGAAAGATAGTATGAACATAGGAATACAAAATGAATCATTTCATTGTCAGGAAAATAACAGTTCTGGTCATCTGTAAAATTTTATACTTATCCCCATTCTCCAGTGTCTGCTTCTTTTTGGAGATTTTTATGCCACAAGCTTCCCGAGTTTTTTTCCACGATCTTTTCTGAAGAGAAAGCGTCATTTTTTTCAGTCCACATGTCTAAGTTTTCTGTTGATCTTTCTTCTTCTTCTGTTTTCCTACTTGTCCTTTCTCTTTCTTTTTTAAAGCCCTTAGGAAAAATTCATTTATTGGGTAAAAACTAAATGTACCCGATAAAAGAGTAAAAAAGTAGAGCTTTCAATAAGATCAGAAGGATTTAGTTATTTCTCACCTATACATATCTGTCACCACTACATGGCCAAGAGCAGAAACTAAGTGTATAGAGAAAGGATTTTAAAACAAGAAGTGCCTGCTTGTCCTTCATAATGGTTTGCCATCCTTTACCATCTGGCGTACAAGGTTTTGCCTTTCCTCAATACCTCAGCACAGTTTTAGCCTGTGAACAGCTTCCCCATTCTTGAAAAAGGTTTTCCTTCTAAAACTGCCAGAGGCATTCTGACGTTCAGGCCTGTCCCAGCACTGTGCAAATTTGACTTCTGGTCTTTTATTTCAGAATGTTTATCAATTTTACATGAATGCACCACTGGAGAAATTACTGGATTTATTTGGGAAGCATATACAAACTCCCCACTTCACCCCCGCTTACATGATTTTCAGTATCGCAAAGCAACAGAGTTGAATTGCATCTACATATGCCCTTTGTACTTTTCATCCATGATTCCTTCATTCACGTCCATATGTTGCCATTATCCATGGATCCAAAAGCAAGCATGTATAAGCCAGGCAATATCTGGCAAGCTGACAAAGCTAAGCAGGGATAGTACACTTAATTCGCATTTCCTGAGTAAGTGCTCTGCATGCTATGTTGTTATGCCAAAGCATCAGCCATTCTCTCCACGACAGAAGACAGTGATCTAATTGTTCTACTTTAAATTGAGGTTTTATGCATCTGGTTGGTAGAAGGAAGCCTGAGTCACCAAAGATATGGATTTGAATTTCACAAAAGTTGCCTTCAGTGTTTAAGTACAAGAAAGAGAGAAATCAAAAGCTGTATTCTTCTCTTCAGCAATTTGCTGGCTCAACAGTACCACCACTCGCTATGATGTTATGGCAGGCTGTGGTGGCTGTTATGAGCCCTGTTTTTCAGACATGACCCAAACCAAGTGAAACCATATGGATCTAAGTACTTAGTCTTCTCTGTCTGGGGAATGCAATAATTGACCAAATTTGGTCTGTCACACCTAAGCTCTATGAACTCAAACCAAGCATAGGAGCCGTGGAAACATATAAGGAAAAGCTTCTCAGCTCAATCACCTTCTTCTTTTAGCCTATGGTCTTCAGTGTTGACAGAACAGGGAGTTAGAATTAAGTCTGACTTAATTCTCACCCATATAGACGTGACCATCAGTGCCTAACTCTCCCTTTTCACTGTGTTGGAATCCAAACACATATTAGATGACAAACTCCTCCTTGTGAACTCCACACCCCAAACTGGTAGCCTTTTGTCATGTTTGCAATTTTACCTGTCAGATTGCTGTGGGTTTTTTTGGATCTGGCCACAGATCTGCCTTTTGTACTTGCCTGTTTCCCAGTGTAAGAAGGAACTGTTAGAGGCACCTACGCATCTAATTTCTTCAGGCTAAATCTATTCTTATTACCTGAATATATTAATATTAGAGCACCAATCAATTCATTGTTTATTTGAAACAATAATTTGTGTACACTAGTATGGAAAAAAAATCAGTTTTCTTCCAATTTGAGTATTAGCTCTGGATTTGCACTGACATTTCTTTGGATAAGGAATGGCTATTTTAACAGTTAGTTTGAAATCCAGCACAAAGATAGCTCGAGGCACACTGCAGCCTTTAGTCCCAGAGATCTTAAGGTAAACTTCAAGGGAGTAACCTGCTACCACATAGAGTATGGGAAGACTGAATGGAAACATGTTCAGAAAGCTCCTGGCAACCTATCCACCATGCATAAGATGTATTTTTGTAGGAAAGATAAGCACCTGTGTATCTTTCATCATCACACATCTGTTTGTAAAGAACAGTGCACATCTGTTTTTCAAGAAAAACATATAAAAACCAAACCACAGGACAAACTACTGTCAGAAACTTCCACACCGATCCTCAAAACTGAAGTTCTTTCGGGAGCTCTCAAGATGTTTGCTGGCTATAAGTATGAGGTTAAAGAAATCTCTTAATTCAATACCACCTTTTTATTGTTACATAATTCATTGTATGTAGCATTCGAAAGTAAGACAGAATGTACCAACTAGAAATTAATGCAATTCAGTTTTTCACTTAAATCAGAGTTAAAATTTTGGGTGAAGGGTGTTCGCAGATTAATTCATGCTCTGGAGTCTCCACAGCTAATAAACAAAGCTGGCTGCCAATCTCTACTACTATACTTTCCCCTCCATTTTATTTTACAGTCTTTTATATTTAGTTACAGGATTTTTTTTAAACTGTCAAAAATGTGAAAAAAATTATACAGCAAAGTTTATTAAAAATAAAAAAAAGAGGGTGTGGGGAGCAGGAGAGGTAAATGCTAAACCTGAAATAGCTCAACTGTCTAATTTTTACCCTAACCCCCAAAAAAGCAACCTATGGCCATATTTTAATTTCAGTCTCATTCCCCAAAACTGCTTCTGAGAGAAACGTCTTTCAGATTTACCCTAGTACTGAAGCACTGTGAATGTACATACATCACTACAGTGCACATTTTTATATATAAAGTCAATTCTGTATTTAAGATTCCGTCTGTGCCTCCCTCTCCCTCCTCCCACTTTCCCTCTTGAATCAGTAAAAGGTACCTTAGCCATTGACTTCAATCTGAACTTGATTAGGGTTTGATTGTTCAGATCTGTATAAAATCAGGTATTAAACAAAGTTTATTAAGGTAAAGCCTTTTGCAAGGAGACTGAAAAACTTACTGATGGAGACTTATTGCTGAGGAAATTTGGGTGGAATAAGAGATTTTCAATCAAGAAATGACCATTTAAAGGCATAAGAACAGCACTGTGAGTTAACACAGGTAAAATGTTTGTAGACTATCAGCATATATCTAGCTAAATTCACATAAAATCATCAGTGAAATTTCACCCATGTGATTTAGTTTAAACACACTGTAAAAGTTTAATATGTTTCTAAAGCGTATAGCATCATGTGTTCCAACCTGGGCAGCATAGTGCTTGCAATCCCTAAGGACAATTCTTTTGCCCAGTGGAAATTAATTGTGAAAAGAAAAGCGGAAGAGATTACATACATGAAGAAGAACATGAACAAAAGTCACTTCTCCAGCTGACTTGGTAAATTCTTGCTCGCTCTAGTGAGTGAACTGGCTTCCAGCATTTGTCTGCTACTTGAGGCTCCCTGTACATGCACAGCATGTACACAAAGCACTGAAAAGTGTGTATCTATGAAAATAGGTTGAGATACATCATCTGCTTTTTATCCATCAATTATTTATTTATAAGAAAGTTTTTCTCTATGAGTTAAAATGTTCTGTAAACCATTTTTTGAACAATAGCTGTAGAGTGACAACACAAAACACTCTTCAAAAGAGGTATTGGAAGAGAAAGCTCTGCTAGAGACCGAACTTTTTAAAGTTTTGAACATTTCTCTTTTATCATCCCATTTGCAGAGATTCAGTGCTACAAGGACATTCCCTTAGGCAATATCAATACAGTGTGGAGGTTTATGAGCCAAGACACACATCAAAAAGAATTTTAATAAGCCTTGACAGATATATTGTATTAATAGTGCTGATGTAGTGAGGTAGGACCTACACAGTGGGGTGTGTAAAACACTAAGGTATTCTTACTGCTGGCTAAGAGATGGCATAGAACAGACTGTCACTTGGTGGAAGAAAAAATGTGTTAACTAAATGTACTGAATTATTTTCTTTTTTTTGCAATCAAAATTCTTTTCTTGATGACTGTGTATTGCTCCTTAGTAGGAGGAGTAAGTACCTGTCAAGGAAAGATTAGATCTCCATAAAATGAATGAGCTTACTGTTTAATCAAGTGATGATCCTTTTCAACACTTTTTTCTCTTGTCCTGTGTTAACACTCATTCATGCGTATACATGCACACACAGACACACATATAGATTCACAGAGTGCCGTGTTGGCAACAAAAGTATTGGGAGAACTCGTGTTATATGAGAGGCGAATTAGACTGTCGTCCTTTGCACAGTACTTGTTGAGGTCCACACACCTGTATTTCAGCATACAAATCAAAAGAGAGGAGTAGAGTGTGTATATGCATATGAGCATACAACCTAACTGCAGGTTATAGCATACAAATTTTGCTATTTGAGATTGTAATGACTACATGTACTTACTGTCCAACAAATATTTATTGTACTATGTGAAATATTGATATTTATGTACAAAGATCACAGAAAACACTCTTTAGTCCAGTCTCTTTGAAGGCAATCTGAATACATAGGAAAACATTCAGTCAACAGGTACAGAAAATTACTTTAGGTTTTCTGTACAGGGTAGATTTAACTTCTGGAGCTTTAGTTTTTTCTTTTTGGGTCAAAGCTGAAGCAAAGCTGAGAGTCACATTTTCTTGCTCATTTTTATCAGTAAGAAAGAACTTGCACCTGCTATTCTGTAAAGTTGACATCCTTTAAAAACAGTGATAATAAACAAATGCATTCTAATGGAGCCATTTTTCATGAATATGCTTTTATCTACATGTATTTGCAGCATGATCCAAAAAGCTTCAGAAGTAAAATGTTTCCTAAATGCTCTAAGATACTCAAATATAATGCTATGTTTATCGTGAAAGTGGCAAATGGACAGGTGTGAGAAAAAGAATGGAAGTTTTGGCAGATGAAAATGCTTAGAAATGTGTTTATTAGCAAGAAAAGTTAAGATCTTATAGTGCAGAGAATAATAAATTAGTTGAGAAGTTGCTAGGAAGCAGAATGCTTAATGTGGAAAAAGTAGGGGAAAGGTGTTCTTGGAAGGTAAGATCATGAGTAATATTTAATAACAAGAAATCTATATTGCCTAGGTTAGGCACTTGTCTGAGGTAACTGAGTTAAAAATAGTGACCCGATGCTCTTTTTACAATCCCTGAAGAAAAGTAGGCACCTCTAGGGGGATATTGCATCTTGTGCAGGTTGAATCCTTTTCTAGAACTGGCTTTCTGTCTCCAGCGAAGGAAAGGGAATGGGGAGAACCACTAGCGGCTCTTCAATGCATGGACCAGACTGTAACTAGTCCAGGATAAAACTGTCTGATAATGTGGACTTCCCACGTACTTAATGAAACTTCCTTTACACTGACAGATGGGAATTACCTTGTATTACAACGTTTGTAATACAAGTCTTATATTCTTTTCTTTCCTTTTTGCTCAACTGCAGTAAACACACTTGTGGATTTTGCTTGTAACATTTAATTTTTTTTAAATTAACTTCTAATTCACATGTTTAAAAGGCCTTTTTAGTTGATATTTGTTTATCCTTTCATTAGAGAAGTCAAGAATAGTGATGATTTTTTGCCTCCCACATAAATCTATAACAGTTATTTCTTATGGAAAAAAAATATCTGATTAAACTCAAAAATTATAGTTTCTTCTTGTATAACCTGTATTCATCCTAGTATACAGTATCCCAGTGATCATTAGCTAATTTTGCAGATGATGGATAAAGATTAAACTAAGACAGAATCAACCTTAAATTCCTTTATATGTAAAATGTAGTGCTTCATAATTCATTTCCTGAGGTTAGACTATAAAAAGTTGGAATACTGTTAAACTGAAATGGAAAACTAACTCTTTAATCTGATGCTCCAGGTGTACCTAGATTATTCATTATTTGAATAAGGAGACCTTGTAAATTAAAGAACAGGTGACTGGACAACAGAGGAGAGAAAGTCTATGGTTTATAGAGTTCAGTTGCTACGCATACTTATAACAGAATTGCAATTTGATTTTCATAGTGATCATTAGGGAAAACAATCTTTAAATTAGTGATATTACAACGTAACTACAAATATAATAGGTAAGAAACATACAGCTGTTGGTAATACCTGATTATAGAAATTTCAGTCTGCTTGTTTAAGTTTTTGTCAGCATTAATATTATCGACATTCTCTTTTCCCAAGACAGGAATATCCCAAAAAAAATAATTTTGTGCTGATTGTTGTTAAAGGTATATCCTGACTTTTTGGCACAAGGTAAAGGTGAGGATTTTTGGGCAGTTGCCTCAAATGAAATGGTGGTCAGCAAGCAAAAAGAGGAGGAGAAAGTGAAAATCTCACTCCCCTGTCCCTTTACTTTGAGTGGAATGGGTCAGAAATAGACATTGGCTGGTATCAGCTGTAAAGCATCTAAGAACTGCGGCTGTCAATATTCAAATGGTAGGTTTTGCTGCTGGTAGAATCTGAAAACAGGTGTAATTTCAGGAGAATAGAGCTGAGCCATTTATCCACGTGTCAGATTATTTAAAGCAAATATCCCTACTTCAAAAATGTCCAGATAAATGCATTGAATACAAACATATTAAAAATTGAATATCCATACAGTTCTGCCTTGATATTTTGTACTTCCCAGATAGTTATGTTCCATTTAGTCAGGCAAATTTTCCTTTGAGTATTATTAATTTGAAGAAGGGGAGTGGTTTTTGCCCTTGGACCATAATTTTCATTAGGGTTTTTTGGGGGGTGTTTTTTGGTTTTGTGTGGGCTTTTTTTTGAGAGCTAATAGATAGCTAGGTTTTCCCTTTTGTTACAGAGCATGAAATGAACCTGGCAAAGGAGTTACTGCCTCAGTAAATACAAACAGCCATTTTCAGGATGTGCCTGAGCATTTTATATGGGTCTCATCTCAAAACATGTGGTTTAGCTAATGAGAGAATTGACTTCAGACTGTTCCATAAATTGTATTCTGGTGTAGTCAGAAAGGTATAAACTGATTTACCATGAGAGAAATCTCTTCTGCCTCAAGAAGTTGTGGAGATTGCAGGCTGCGTAAGTTCAGCCCCTTTTCTTGACGCTCAAAGAGGAGCGGTAATCGGAAGTAACAGCCTACACTAACCTGGCCATACTTTGAGGGGAAAAGAACTGTTTGATCCTATAGTCTCTTCTCTGCACCCTTACCAGTCACCCTACTTCATGATGTGGTGGTCTTAAGAGTATTTCAAAAAAGTTTTCTATTTTGTAAATTTATATTTTAAGTCCAGTAATAGAGTTTCAACAATGCACTCAAGAGGCTAAAACTTTACATTATGACAAAAATTGCATTCTGAGCTAGAGATAATTGCACAAATTGAAAGACTTTTTACCTCTTCGTTTCCCTAACGGGAAAAAAAAATGCATTCCTGTTTCTCTTATACAAGTTTTATACTCTTTACACAAGTTTTAGTGTTTATTTTTCATCAGAGGAAAAATATCTCAGAAGCCTTACTAAACTAAGAAGTTAGGAATTGTAGATGAAAGCTGACCTTTACTAACTTATTTATTTTGCTTGAGATTTGTTCAGAATCACATTTCTCCAAACACGCAGGCCCCTTGGGTTAGCTCAGCTAGTCTGGTTCATTAAGCAAGAGAGTGTTACTCTCTTCAACAGAATTTCAGATGCTCATAACTTTAGGTTAACCAAGGTATGTAGGTTTGGAGTGGATTTATTATAGACTTCTACAACAAGCAATTAAAAGAGGTAAACATCTTCAGAAAGCAGTTCCATGTCTAGTCACATGAATTGACCTCAAGATGTTGCTGTCTTTCTTTACCAGCTGTAGAGGAGAAGATAACTCTTAAAAGCTCTATTTTCTTCCTTTAGATTCTTTGGCTATGTGCATGACTTTAGGTGGGAAAAAACCGAGCCTATCAATATTAACATGCAATATAGGATTTTGCAACTATTAACTTAGAGATCTTTAGGATTTTATTATGGATTCTTACATTTACCTACTCCCTCTTAACTAAATAACTTACATACAGTTGTTAATGACATTTTATTTAGTATTTATTAGTTATTCATTACAGAAATCATTTCTGAAAGAAGAGATCAAGATAATGATTTTTTGTAGAAATCAGCTGGTTTAAAGGCAACAAATACACAATTTCAATGGAGTTCAGTGTTCTGATGCATTAGCAGAGTTGACTGAATAATAAAAAATATATCATTGCACATGTTTCAGTAAAAGTAGACCAACTGTACTTTATTGGAAGGAGTATTTCTGAAAATGCTTTATAACCCTCAGTTTTGTAAATTGTAAATTAATTAATCACAGTATTTGAGTGAGGAACCTGGTGTTAGTTGGTCAGCAGCTGAGGAATTTTGCTTTTCAATAAAGGATCTAAATATAAGACTAACTATTCAGGCATACAATTATCCAATTAAAATATGCAGTCTGTAAATATGTTGATGGTAAACATAATTTCTTAAATTGTGGTGCGCAAACACTATTGAGTAATGAAGACATCAACAGAAATAGAAATTGATCAGCATTAGAAAAACATCCTGAATCTCATAACCTGTACAACTTGCAATGATATTTCATCAGATATAGTGGTTAGGGTCATGACATAGAGTGCCTATGTGGTTCTAGCCATGAAACTCATTGAGTAATATGTTTTTTGTTTTTATCATGATCAGTATCTCACATTCTCCTTGTTGCTCACACACACATTAAGTACTTAATTAAGTAGCTTTTTTGTTTGTTTGTTTGTTTGTTTTAAAAAAAAGAGCTTAATGACTCCACCAAATTTAGATGGCTTATTGACTAGGAGCTCAGTTACTTCCAACCAGCAGTATAGCTATAAATCACATGTACCAATGTTGGATCAGCAGTTGCAAGCATGTCATGAAAGACATGGGTTTACGCAGTAGTACTGCAGCACCCCACTTGTTGATCATGTTGGGAGGTGCTTAGATTTTATTCATATTTTTACTTCTGACTTCTGGTGTGTTCATGGTTAACATTCTGCAATTAGCACACAGGTCTCTGTAGCACTTACATTAAAAGCATAACATTAGCATGAGTGTTAAATATCTTGGGAATACAGTTCGTGTCTGTACAACTTAAGAATTTATATTGCTGGAAAGGTTTTAAAACACAACTTTAGAGAGTTATATAAAAAGTTATGTAAGTACATAAAAGGATACATAACTTTGGTTGGCAGAAAAAGTCATGACCAACAGGAACTGGAAATATGACTAAAGTGTGAATAATGTACCTGTTGAAGTTGCTTTTTTGATACCTAGTAACCCATAATCAGTCACAGCATGTGCTTGGACTAACTCAGTTTTCTCAAGGCAAATATAATATGTGAATCCTGGGCTCTGCCACTCTTGCTTATCAGCACTTGAGAGAGTTTTCTCCCATAAATGTAAGTTGTATGAGCGCTTGATGATTGTACCCTTTGTTGCATGTGCTGGACACCTATGCTCTTCGTGGGCTGCCCAGGGTAGCTACAGCAGTTCAACCTCTCTCTGGCAAAGTTAAGTGCCTGAAACCATCACATCATCCTCTCTTCTATTGTAGCTCTTCTTGTAGCTCATTTTGGCTTGGGCATTTGGCACTGGCGTGCCACTCTCAAAAAACAATGGTCTTCATGCAGATGGGGTGGTCTTGGCAGTGCAATATACTCTCCCCACCTCAACTCGCAGTTGACTGGCAGCTGTGTCCTGGAAAACTGGCATATTACCTTGCAAGAGGCATATTGCCATCCATAGACAATCAGAAGCCTCTGCAGCAAAATGATCACAAATAAGTATCAGCTGTTAACATTCAATAACTGATTCCAAGTCAGGGGGGCTGGCTAGAAGCAAGAAGTCTTTATTCTCTTTACTGCTAGATACAAAAGTCTCGATTGCACACAGCCTGCTGTCTTTCACATAAATAACTCTAGATTGAAGAATAATTATCCATACAATATTTACAGCAGAGACATCTATGCTCTTTTATGAGTAGATGGAGATAGGCAGTTTTCAGGAATATTCTAAATTGAAAAATCAAAAAATATGTTAAACATGGTTGCTTGGATGTCTTATCTTACCCATGCTTCTGAGAAGCAGTCTGTGGTCAGTAGTGAAATAGACTGTTACCAGGGTTAATAAATTAATGTTTCATACCACATGAACAAAAGATAGGAAAGAAATAAATGATCTCAGTCTTGCCCATAGTCATGGGTGCAGACTATACCTTCTTAATCAGGAAATCAAATAATGCAATAAAAAGTATATGTCAGGCAAACCTAGCTACCATTTTAAAATGTAATTTTGATTGGAAAAAATATGTCTGGAGCCATTTTGAATTAATTGTCCTTCACAGATTTATTTACCATATTTAGTACATTTTAACAGATTTCTAAAAAAAATAGTAGAAGGAGGTTTGAATTAGTAAACCTGAATGTTAAAATAGGCTCGGTTTGGCTCTTAAGAAGTTTCACTGAGTCAGGGTCCCTACATAGTCCTGTTTTGTCCCCAGCTGGATGTGACATTTAGTGAGGAGCAGGATGCTGCACTGAATAGCTGTAGAGACCTAGAAGCAAGAAAAAAATTTAGTTTATTCTCCCATAATTTTGAGCAGTTTATAGTGCTAAGAAGAGTAAAAAAAATTGGTCTTTGACTTTTCTTACCAGACAAATATGATACTGGATGCATATAGCTGGCTAGAATGTTGATAACATGATGACATTTTTGCATAATATATTCTCAGACTGGAAATGAATTTTGATTTATCACACAGTTTTTAGAGCAATTTTATTTGACCTTTTTTAAATACTGCTTCCATTTATCCCTGGGCTGCTGACAAAGTCTCTTTTCTCTGTATTTGTTAGAAAATATGAAAGTCAAGGTTGGTTTTAAATTACTGGCCTCACACATTTAGTTATATTATGAAAAATTTGGGTCAGCCTCAGCCTTGTTAAGCAGACTAATGAACCGCCCCCCCAAATTTGTTCCAATATTGTAGGAACATTTTAATTGCCTCTCTTTAGCACTTTTCCTGGGTATTTTTAGCCAGTCAGCCCCAGCTACATAGATAGGGGACTGAACCCAGTTTTCAAGGTTAAGTGGCACAGATTAACTCACATTTGCGTGCCTCTGCCACTGCGTAAAGTGAACGGTGCCTTCCACATTCATGCACAAACTAAATTCCTTTTTTCTAACAGGAACAAGTAAGCTTGCATCCTGGGGAAAAAGGGGAATGTTAAATGTTGGTTTTCAGCATCTCTCCCTCCTTTCACAGGAAAGTGTGTTATCATGGTCAACGTGTCAAGTTTTGTCTGGGCTTTGTGTTGTAATTGCCGGCAGAGTAGTGATACAGAATGAGCTGGCTGCCAACTGGGCTGAGAAAATTCACAGCAGGGTGGGCAAGTACACAAGAACCCCGCATGGAAGGATGTATCTGAAACACAGCTCTCGTCCAACGGCTCTGAGGGTCTCTGGAGCACTGTCTCTTCAGCTGCAGGTTTCTCACAAACACAGTGCAAACAGTATGAAATCTTTGGGCGTTCCGGCAAGTGACAAATTTACAAAAGGGAAAGAATATGCTGTCAGCACTTTGCTCACAGGCCATTGTAAGGTTATGAGAATTCAGCCTTAAAAAACTTAGAACCGGCATTTTCTGAAAATAACTGGAATGTCAGAAGGTGGAGGTGTCTAAGTTTATGTCCCTTTGTTTTATAAAGTCAGCCCATATTACTAAGCCGACAAGGTGAACTTGTTATGAGAATTAGCATTCACTGCCAAGTTTTCCAGGTCTTTATTTCAGGGAGCGGAGATAGTGCTAATCGCAGGGAGGAGGCCATGCACCCGAGACCATGTGGGAGGGATATTATGTGTGGATACCTATTCCACATACTAATAGGAAGGTTAAACTTTCTCTGCTCCCACCATGATAAATCCATGTCTGTCCAGGACACTAAGCTGCTCCTCCAAGGCAGATATTATGCCTATGAATAATTCTGGCAACATTTTAAAGCAAATTAGAATTTGGCTTTATGGTGTTTTCCACACTATCTTAGCACAGAAATGACTGTAGATGTCACAGAATCACAGAATGATATGGGGTTGGAAGGGACCTCTGGAGATCATCTAGTCCAACACCCCTGCCAGATCAGGTCCACCTAGAGCAGGTTGCATAGGAACGTGTCCAGGTGGGTTTTGAATGTCTCTTTAGACAGAGACTCCACCACCTCTTTGGGCAGCCTGTTCCAGTGCCAATTATTTTATCTTTTAAAGTGAGATATGAGATTTTTCCACACGTTTCTTGATCCACTGAATAGATGGGAATGTTGCTACTATGAGTTTACAAGATCTCTAAGGCTGACTAACTGGGCATAAAATAGTAATATGAGAGAGCATCCTGTGAAGAACAAAGAAACTATAAAATGATCCAGATGCAGCTGCATCTCAGAATTACTTCATATGCTGGCTGTTAAACATCTTGCAAATGCTGTTGACTCCTCTTGAATGCAGTTCTTGTTAACTGTACGCTAATCCTATTTATATGCAGTGGCTATGTAAATTTCTTTTTATAAGGGTTTTTTCCCCTGGCAAATTGGACTTGTATACAAGAGATCTTGATGATGTTATGATTCATAGGAGGAACCAATATATTACACACAGAGAGGCATGACAATCAACGAGAAATAGTATTATGAATCTCAGGTGGATGTCTGAGATGTTCTTATAGCTTAAAAGAAACAGAAAAAATTCTTAATAAACTTTTTCTCTGTATATGAAATTCAAAAGCATCTTTTATTCTTCTATCCAATGCTGCTCTGTTACTGTTTGTAAAATATTTTGAGACTAATATACTCTAGAATTGGGACTCATATGATATTTACAATAAACTGATTAAAAAAAAGAAGATTGAATTATGTAGACTGATGTTCTGAAAAATGAAATTATTATAATTTTTATTATAATTTTTGAGAGAAACCTGAATGTCTCTAATGCAAGTTGTTACACTTTTATCACAATCCCTAAATTAAGATTCCCTTTTGCATATTACATACATCCTGTTAAGGCTAAGAGTTTTAAACACAGCTAGTTTTAAACACCACCACCACAGAAGGGGGGGATTTCCTGAATTCTGAAACCGCTCAGCAGTTTCTAAAAATCTGGAATCTGAAATGTTCATTGTCTGGTCATCTGGATCCCCTAATTACTTTTCAAAATCTCGGTTTAGTATTTAATAGAATTCGGATGTCTCAGAAATTGCTCTAAATTACTAGATTGAGACAGAGGTAAATTTTTTTCCAGAATATGTAAATCTTGCTTCAGGAAACTCCGGACTATCTAGAGTCCAGGCACGCCTAGATTTCTGATCTATATTTGTTTCACTAGGCTTTGCAAAGTGACCTGATAGTTTTGGGAAGTTCTCTTACTCCTTATTTTGAAAACATTTGCATGTTTACACATAACAGTCTCAGCATATGTTTTTTTTCCAGAACAGTTTGGTAGCATGAGCACCAGGTTGGGGTGTTTTGAGAACTAGCAGCTTGGTGATTAGAAGGGGAGGATCTTAGAATTAGGTTTGTTTCGACAGATTTTTCCTTTCTGTCTTCTTCTTCTTTGTTTTGTTTCTCCCACACTAGCTTAAGCTAAAAACATTGAGTTATTATTTATTAACTATCCATTTTCCTATCTGTTAAAATTGGGCTAGTGGCCTTAGAAGAGCAGAGTCATGTCTCTGTACAATAGAAAGTTTATGACACCACAGGCCCAGTGTTAGAAACATGACTTTTCAAATGGTTATCCATAAAATACAGGGAAAAATTAACAAAGAGGGGCATAGGGGGCTCCTTTGAAATATATGAAAATATATAAGAAATATATATATAAATATATAATAAATATTATAATACATATAATATATGTATTATAATGTTTATGTAATATATATAATATATATAAATATATAATAAATATAATAAATAAGTATTTTACTTCTAAAGGATAGCAGATAGTAACTTCATTACTCTAAAAGGTTGCACTGGATGAAAAAGGATTGAGTATTGACAAATAAACAGGAATTTATCATAAAATGGAAGGATAAAATTGCTCACATTCGAGTGGATGTAACTGGGTTGTTCAGTCTGAAAGAGATTTGGCCACAACTTGTTTTGAATTGGAAAAGAGTTCCCAATGTCCATGTGTGAACAGTCCAAGAAAGATGTCGAAACAGTGAGGAAGACTCAGAGGAGTGTCATAATAATATCTATAGGTTATACCTATAGTTATACCTCAGTTATACCTCAGTAGGAAGTTATACCTCAGTAGATAGACACTGAAGGAGTTAAGTCTATTTCTTTCAGAAAAAAAAACAGTGTAAAAGGTGATTTAATCATGGCTCTTCCACACATATTTGTGGAACAGCAGTTTGATGATCAAAGAGGCTTGCTTTTAATTGACTAAGATACATGAAGATCTTCTGGCTGGAAGCTGAAACTAGGCAAATTCCGGCTCTATTCAGTACACACATTTTTAATTGCAAGGGTAATTATCCATAGAAACAGCTATTCAAAGGTTATGATGGCCTCCCTAACACTTGAAATTTTGCATATTAAATTGGATATTTTTTGAAATAGCTTTTTCAAAAACCTCTGCTGTGTTTTCAACCTAGTTATTTGACTTGAAGTAGAAATTCATTCCAGGAAGGCTTATTGACTGTGTTTTGCTAGTCTTTAAAATAGATGACTGCAATGGCCCTTTCTGGGTTTTAAATGCTATCAGTGAAAAGGGAAAGAACTGAACAGAACAACTTTAATAAGCTTATGTGAAAAGTTAGCCTGATCTTACTCATTTCCTAAATGGCATGGCTGCATTTTGAGCACCCAGGTAAAACAGCACAGAATATGTTCAGTGAGGGAGACTTGTCTTGAAGTAATTCTTGTAGTATTTTGATTCTATGCTCAAAGGAACTGAAAAACCCCCACATAATAATTTAAGGCTTTAATTTAGTAGAAGTGACCTATGTGGGCTGGCTGATATTATTATTAATGCTAATAATAATAATAATTTGTAATTTTGTAATATATAAGCCCTCAATTCTATACTACAGACCTCACGTGCTGCTAAAAAGATGCAGATTTTCCTTGTACAAATTGTGTGTGTGAAGAGACAAATCTCCACCTTGCTTTGTCCGCATAAGTATACCAGGACAAATCAAGTCTCTGCAAAGCAAAGCCTATGCCTCATATTGTTTCTAATTCAGGGAGATTGTTTCCCATCCAGGCTAAGTGGATTTTATCAGCTGTGTCCAGGGCCCATGAAAAAGAAAATCCCTTCCTACTGCTTTTAATTTCATAATGTAAAGTAGATCTTTAGGTCATGGAGGGCATGATCTGCAGGACCTCATCTCCAGGGTAAGCCTGGTGATAAGATGTAGGGCCTTCCTGTTTACCAAACAGGAGCTGTGGAGCTGTACCTCAGAGCATAACCTAGATTACTGCAGTAGAATACACTGTAGGGAGCTTCAAAGCATATGCAAATTTGGAAATAGGGTTTGGGAAATTGTACCATCTAGAATATGAGGGCGTGCAAGGTATGCCTCTGTATTTACAAAGAAACCATTAGAAAAATAAGCACTTTTTGACTTTGATATGATCTTTGCTTGAATGAAAAGGTAGAACAACTTCTCTTTCAGTTCAGCTAAACCGCTTCAACATTTTAGTCAAATGGGAATGTCTTTATTCAAATTCTGTCCCTCTTCCCTCTTCAAGGTGACTATTTAATAACCTTTCTTTGTAAAAAAAATCACCTTGCTACTTTAAAAAAACCTGTGTTGTCTAGTGAGGTACGCATATTTCTTGTTCACGGAGTGAGTCCTTGTAATGTTAGATAGACAAACTGCTTGTTGGACTTAAGAAGTTAAAATTATTAAGGTCTGGACTAGGCTAGAAAAATGTCCCTATACAGTGCAGACTAGTTTAAAAGGTATTTTAAATCTGCATTTAGCATTGGTGTCCATGCAGGCATGGATATTTGAATCAGAAGAACAATTTGTTATTTATGAGTCAGATTACATAAATAATTTGAATATCATTTATAACACTAAGATTTAAATAAACAACAACCTAAATATATGCCCAAAAGTCCTTATAGGCTTTTAAATAAATGACTTCATCGTCAGTACTTCAAAAAATCAGGTCACTTATTTCAGCACCAATAATGATATAGGAGATTTGAATGAGGCATTCGTTACTAAAATCTTGCATAAGATGTTAAAATTACTTATGTAAATGGCATTTGCCACTACATTTGGATATTAAAGCAATGTAATCCATAGAGTACTGTGTGATCTTGTACCACATTGAATATTTTTTTGCATTTGCCTTTGAGTGGGAAGCATGTAAAACTTTCAGTCTGCTTATCCTTTTTCGCACAAAAGGTATATCATAATAAACAATTATTGTATTGGGATTGTTTGCTGAGAAGCAGAAGGATTTTTTTCATGTTGAAAGCAAGAGCAAGGCAGAGACAAGGCTCTGTGGGAGACTGCAGATGCTGAATTATCATGTATTTGGAAATACTCAATAATCACTTGTGTGCAGGCTTCTATAAAGCTTTTGTGAATGCTCTAGGTGCAACACAAACCAGCATTTACAGTCCTCTGTTCATTATTTAAGGGAATAAAAGGGTGAAATTGTTGAAAAATGCGCAGTTGGCTTCTGAACAGTTACTCTTCAATGGATTTGAAAGCCAAATGTTTGAAAAGTCATTAAATATTAGCAAAGTAAAAATTCAGCTGTTCCTTACAGGGCCTTTGTTAAATAATCCAAAGAGAAACAAGATAAGAAAAAAAAGTTAACTAGGTAGCTGTGTTTAAGTGAACAGATAAATTCAGAAACATTCATCGTTGATATTTATTTATTTATTTTCTTCTGCATTTGTAAGTTTGAAAAATAGTGCAACTGAAATAAATGCTACATTGCTAAAGGAAGAGACACTGGCTGATGTGATGTAAATCCCTCCCAGCAACCAGCACTTTGTGATAAAGCTTACAATTTTGACCTGTCCTATTCACAGAGTCTGTACTATTTGCAAGTTATGGAGGCTCATGTTTGACACTAGCACCTTAAAAGGCAGAATTACAATGTGCTGTCATCTTGTCCACCGCAGGAAAAGGAAATGGTATCAGATAACCTTTAATACTGCATGATGTGATTGCACTCTACCTTAACTGAGGTGTAGGGTGAATTTATACATGCTTGGGACCCCTCACTTCCAATCTGCCTCTGGACAGGAGCACTAATTTTGTTTCATTATCCTAATATGTGGCTCTGTTTACATCCTGCTTTTGAGCACAGGTTCAGCTGTGGGCTGTGGCCCTACCAGGTGGAAACGCATCCCAAATCAACGGGGAGGCAGATGGCAGCAGATTCTCCAGGTTGTGGCAGCCATTAGTAACTGTCACTTCTCAGCTCAGACCTGCATAGTTTTTCTGGTTCCAGATGGCTTCATTTAAGCATTTGGGTTTAACTCTTATTTTTGTTCACCAAGGTTGCTGGTTTGTTCTGAGGAGCACTGGGGGAACCAGGCCTTTGCACAGTGGGGCTCGGGTGTCAGCCTACATGCTGTAAAATTAGTTCCCAGCTGGGACAGGAGCCAGACAACACTTGTTCTCTTCCACTGCTTTGTGCCTGGAGGACCTTTCTGTTTCAGCAATGGCCTCAGATTAGAGGTGAGGCGATTAGCAGTTGTCTCCCATGGACAGAAAGGATGGAAAGTGCTCCTGTAGGCACAACCTCTTCTCTTCTGGGAAAGGACAGATGAGAGCTGGGACTTTCCACCCACTGTGTGCATCAAAGCTCAACATGGATGGCAGGCTTGCCTTCACTGCACCAGAGATTTCAAAATAGATGTTTAAGGGCTCATCAATCAAACAGTATCCATGCTTAACAAATTAGGATTTAAAACCAAGCTGTGGCCTACTGTAGATATATTATAATGTGGAAAATATTATAAAACTATACACATATATATGAATAATTATCCATATTATAACACTGCAACAGTCATATAGCCTTTAGTTCTAAACCAAGACTTTTCTCCATTACATGTGTTTTACTTTTTTTCTTGCTACCCCCCCTTCACATCCTTTTTTCCTCTTATGTGAGTTTTATTGAATCCTCTAAGTATTCCTTTTCCCTTACCCATGTCATCAAATACACCTTCAGCCTTAGCTCCAGCTCTATGTTTCTTACCAGTTTTGTTCACCTGTTATTTTCTCTGCCACCATTTTCTTCCCTCTCAACTGTGACTGCAAACCCTCTGTTTGCAGATGAAGAGTATTTTGGAAAGTAGCTTTCACACTTTAAATTAGCTGTTCTACAAAAATTATTTTTCCAACTTAATGTCCTTTGACACTGGGATTATTTTATATTCCTGGAGGTTTTTCTTACCCACCCCTCTGGTTCCTTTCTGCTATGACACTATCCCTCTTTAATTAAGATTTTATGCCCTTTATCCTCTTTTTTTCTTTCCAGCTCGCAATTGATCGTTGTTGCATTTATCCAAATAAATATCAGTATAGTCTGTGTGACAAGTAGAACATCCTAAAGTCAGTAACAGATTCTCTGGTTTCTGTTCTTCCACTGTCTGTACCATTGGCATCATCCTAAAATCAGTGTTTCCACATTCACTTTGCGAGATATATTTTTCTTTTCCTATTGTCTACATATACTTTCACTTTGAGAAGTTAGAGTCTTTTAATTCTTGGACTCCTCAAGACTTACCTTATGGTCAATGCTGGATTCTGCTCTTAGTTTCAAACACCAGAAATCGTTTCAGAGTTCGAATCAGTATCACTTTTCTGTGCTCCACCTCCATTCTCCTCTTGCTGTATAGATTGTCAAGGTGTCAGTAAAGAAATCGGAAGCAATTGTTATTATCCATAGATATACTGTGGACTTCACTGCTTGGAATTTCGTCTGGTCAATTGGCAATAGATTCACTTTCAAGAAAACTAGTCCTACTGTCCTCACTGATCATTTTGTACAAGTGTTTTGAGAGGGGCTATTCTTAACGATTGTCCTGGGTTGAAAACCACTGTGCTATTTACAGGTTTCTTTCTATTGCTTTTTTTAAGGTTAACAAAACTGGAGCTACTACATTTCAGTCAGAATAGTGAAGATAATTTCTCTTAACTTCAAGATAAAACTGTTTTTACAGTATCAGTGTGAAACAATTTTGGTCTCACTTTATCATTTTCATCCTTTCTTTACTGAGAGAAAGCGCAAGTAGCATAGTATTGCCATCCTGTTATTCCTTCCTCCTATGAAACATCTATTTCTACTGTAGGTGGCGGTTAACATTGTTTGTCTCACTTTATCTCGATTAAAGCAGTGGGAGGAAACCATGTGTCCTGGGGAGCTGCTGTGTATATAGTTTCTTTCTCTATTAAGCTAGTGAGTGGGTTGCACTTGAAGTTATAACATGCTTTCTTTCCTCCACTTCAAGGTCAATGGGACTGCCTGATCATTAGATAATGTCTTTGTCCACTACTCTTGCGCAGGTCAAAATCCCACTTCTCAGAAGGAAAGAAAATCTGGGGCAAGTTGAGTCTGCTTGTCCGAGCTGATCAACCCCATCTCCCTCAGCCTGTCCTCATAGGAGAGGTGCTCCATCCCTCTGCCCATTTTCGTGGCCCTCCGCTGGACCTGTTCCTACAGATCCATGTCCTTCCTGTGTGGAGTCCTGTGTGGAGCTGGGGTTGTTCAGCCTGGAGAAGAGAAGGCTCCGGGGAGACCTTATAGCGGCCTTTCAATATCTGAAGGGAGCCTATAGGAGATCTGGAGACGGACTCTTTGTCAGGAAGTGTAGTGAAAGGACAAGGGGTAATGGTTTTAAATTGGAAGAGGGGAGATTTAGATTAGATACTAGAAAGAAATTCTTTACTGTGAGAGTGGTGAGGCACTAGTTAGGTCATTGTCATCACGACTCTGTTAAGACAAACCTTCTACTAAGTAATAATAGATACACAATGAAATCATGAAAGGAACTACTCAGATAATGATCATAGGGCTTGGGACAGACTTTTTACAGGGCCTGTTGTAATGGTTTTAACTAAAAGAGCATAGATTCAGATCAGATATAAGGAAGAAATTTTTTACAATTTTACATTAGATATTAGGAAGAAATTTTTCAGTATGAGGGTGGTGAGGCACAGGAATAGGTTGCCCAGAGAAGTCATGGATGCCCCAACCCTGGAAATGTTCAAGGCCAGGTTGGATGGGGCTTTGAGCCACCTGGTCTAGTGGGAGGTGTCTCCGCCCATAGCAGGGGGTTTGGAACTAGATGATCTTTAAGGTCCCTTCCAACCTTACTTTGTTGAACTTTGCACGGATTTGCACAGGCGCTCCTCTCAAGCCCTTCAAGGTGTCTCTGGATGGCGTCTCTTCACTCTAGAGTGTGAACCACACCACTCAGCTTGGTGTCGTCAGCAAACTTGCTTAGGGTGCACTCAATCATAGAATCATAGAATCATAGAATGGTTAGGGTTGGAAGGTTCCCTGCCTTTGGATTCTGTGAATTGGGCAGCTAGAGCTCTTGTCAACGAAGACCGAGGCAAAAAAACGGTTGAGTCCACATTGTTAATGTGCACAGTGGACATTAAAGAACTCTACGGATAATTTCTATTAACAGATGTGTATTGTCACTCATATTTCATCTCACTGCATGTCAAACTTTTGCAATCTTGGGGGGAGAGAACTCGCTCATTAACTTCTAAAGAATATTTTGCAAATTTCAGCTGAAATAATATGTTGATTGGATCCTGTCTTATGACATCTGGAACACTAGCCTCAGCTGTCTTTGGAACCAATGTTCATGTGGCATCAAAATTAAGCAAATCAAGCTTACTCATTTACATATTTTGCATATTTATAAAACCACCATTTTTCTGTATCAGTAAAAATCTGGGTGCAGAGACAAAGAAGCTCAGCTCAATTGATTTTTCAAGGATCTGATATGATTGACACCAGCTGAGATTTTGGCCTGCTGTGTTTAACTATGTTTTACATTGAATCACATAAAGCCAGGAAACATGATGTGGCCAATACATAGAAGTGTTTTAAATCTTCCCTCTGCACAACAGTACTAATTTTAAATCTGTGAAACTTTACGAGCAAAAGAGCTGGGATAAAATAAAAGCAGCACTGGACCCTTGAAATAAGTCTGAAAATTATTTCTAGCAGAGAGTACTGGGATGTAACGAGTAAAAGTTGCCACAGTACCTGAAGTTACACTGCTGTGGCCACCACACAGGTGGAATGGTACCTCCAAGACACATTTCTACTGGAATATTATTTCTTGATTTATTTTTCAGCTTCCCCTGCAGCTGGAGCCTCTCCCTCACTTTTAATGAAAATAAAAACACAGCTGGGTAGAAACATCATCTCCTGGAAAACAATGAATTCTTCACACTTCATGAAATAACATAAATAAAGAAAATCCACAGTAGGCTATCAAAGATTACACAGAGGAGTGAGTGACTGGCAGAAATAAAGGAAGGAGCTCCAGTTAAAAACACAAGCTTGGGGAAACATGATCTCAGGGGAGGTTTTTGCCTGAGGAACATGGGGTGGCTCTGAGTACAGTTTCCTGGGGAGGGAATGAGGTGTGTAACTGCAGTTGCATCAATGTACAGGCTCATGTTGTTCTGGCCACCTGCAAAAGCCAAGACATACCTGCAGCATTTGGGGAAGGATTCAAGCGTGATAGCTCTTAGTAACCATATAACTGATCCTAACAGACTTTACTGCAATTGTTGTCTTATACGCATATGCCTGTGTGTGCACGTACACATGTGTCATATACAAACATGCACACATGTATCCATTAAGATTAAAGATATGATTACCAAAAGTTTAACACTGTTATGTTAAATAGGTGGAAGTACTGTGTTACTGACACAACTGCTTGATATGTTAATAGATTTAAAAACTGTTTTTATAAGAGGACATCGTCAACTTGAAATCTCACTTGCATCTGAAAGTATTTTTGTTGTTTCAAGGCATACATAAAGTTATGAGAACTGTAAGATAAGAGAAGTTAAAATATTTCACCTGTTGTTCTGTTTATTTAGCATGTTTGACATGATTTTGAATAGAGTAGGTTTCCCCAGCTAGTTACCGTCACCTTTAGTTGTAGAGATCTTGTTGAAAGCAAAGCGAAAAATCATTCTCAAGGGGAAAATTCTTCTGCCTTTCTCACTTTACTACAGATCCAGGAATATTTTTAAACATATCCCTAAATGTAAGCATGAAAAAAAGCTGAGGAAAATTATATTATTTCTATGCTTTAAAAGAAAAAAAAAAAGATCTGTGAAGTTCTCCAGTAGATCAGGCCCACTGCCAGGGTAATAAATGGGCAGATGTAGTCCTTGAAACTACTTTTAACTCATCTCATGAAACTGATTCAATTTTAATTTTATAATCTCCCTTTAATGGCGTTTATTGTACAGCCAGTGCTAGTTAATAGGAATATTCACTTCTTTGCCAGGTAGTTCCATGTAAGTTATTTAATGGATGTTTCAGACCTCATGCCAGCTATTATGGATAACTGAGAATTTATTATTACCTTCATATATGCGCTAGTCCCTTGAATAATATCTTTGAAATTTGAAGAAATGTTGCATTATTTTTCAAATATGTGGAGATATCACAGAAGGAAATAGTGCCATCATTACAGATTTAACAATGCAGCTTGCATTTCTTCCATTTTTACAGCTGAAAATGAGCCCTGTTCTACAGTTGTGTTATCGTCTGATCCTTTTTATGTGACAGAAGGGCATATTTATATTTTATCCATCATGATGAACTAGAAGTAAGCCTCAGGAAATGGTTGCATTTGCTAGAGATGACCTTTGGTTTACACTAGAAAGAAACTGAGGCTTAAGTGCTCCAAGGATGGATTGCCTTTTATAAGCAGAGCTGTCTCCATCCAGCCCTGTGTGAGACCTGGTTTGAACATGGAAATGACTAAAAAATGTAGAGGATAGGAGACAAGTGATTCTGAGAAGAAAATGGACTGAAGTTTATTATTTCTTGAAACAGTGTGAGATTTGGCTCTGCTCCGTACCTCCACAACAGAATCTTTATTATACTCTCAGGAATGGTAGCTTTACCGTCAACTTCCAATACTCAGTTTTCCAGCAACAACTCCTGTTACTTTTTGTCTTCTTTCTTATTTTTAATCACCCTTTAAAAGAAGACTGCCAACACTTTCTAACCATATTTAAAACTGGCAGGTCAAGAAAATAGAAGACATAATTTATTTTAATTTTCCCCTAATTTTGTCTCTCATACTGAATTTTTGGCTCAGTTTAGGCAAAGCCTTCCCCAAATGATGGAATATTACACTGGTACTTGTAAATGGAGCAACTGCAGTTTTTCAACGAATTAGTTGCAAGCAATTTGTTCAGTGAAACTGTGGAAGGAACGACCATGGAAGGATGAGCTGTGTGGAAGAGACCAGTGGCTGTAATGGGAATGGGCTATGAATTACTTTGTTGTGAAGAGAAAGGCTTCTGTTAATCGGTTCAGAAAAAAAGATCAAAGCAATCTGTTTGCCACTTCCTATATGGTTTATTTCCTCTTTTTTTGAGACATAATACAGATTTCGGAGACAGTTTGCCCTCTTGGCGTTAGTTAATGTCTGTCTTTATTTTATCTGCATTTTTTAAATAATTTACAAGTCTCCAGAGTTCAGGATAGTTAGGAAGGACCTTGAATTGCTTCTTGGTTTCAGTTTGGCTCAAAAACAATAATAAAAAAGTGCAGTGTTACATTAGTTACATAGTAGTCAAAGTACCGTCAGACAGAATAAGAACTTAGTGTTCCAGGAGCAACTTGCATAATAAATAAAAAAAAAGACAAAACAGGAAATACATATTTTATGGATTTGTTATTTAAAAGGCACATCTTAAAATGTTGTTTGCTTCAGCAGGTCCAAAATATAATTTATACGTTATGTTTTCTTTATAACATTAGGCTGCCTAAAGCAATAACACCCAACAGCTGAAGTAAAATATGTTGTCAGGCAAATAGTGAAAGAGGGAATTAAAAGGAGCACCTGTGTCTTGTTATTAGAAATTATATCCATGCTGGACTTGTAATAGCCTGAATAATACAGATCTAGCTAGACGTAACAAAGCAGATGGAAACATGGTGGTGACAGTTACTGGATGGTAGAGTATCTGGCCCTGGTTTTCCCCTCAATAAACATTATTTGTATAGTAGTTTTCATCCTTTACCTCTCTTTGATGTCTGATGAAGATAGCCTAGTTTATATTAGAAGTTTAGTACAGGGAGTCAGTCTGGTCCTGATATAAATACAGTTCAGATGTAAGTCAGGTAAATGTCTAGTACAAAAGTACAGTGAACATACTGATTGGCAAAAGTGGAAAATAAAACATTAAAACTTCCTCAAATATAGCATTTTCTCACTAAATAAAAACCTAAGAAAAAAAGGTGTTGTGATGCCAGGTATAACTGAGATAACAAAGAGCACATCAAATGCAGCCAGATTGCCACATCACCATAAGTCAAAGATTAAGTCCAAGGAATTTAGCTCTCACTAACATCAGGTGTCTGCACTGGAGGCACAAAGCATGTAAGCAAGCTGTCCCGATATAGTCAGTGCAGTCAAAGGAAGGGGGAAACCATTCAGCTGGGCAGGTGTCAGTATCTATTTTAGGATGAGCTGAATATCTCTGCACCCTTCATCAGCTGTATAGACTAAGTCCTCTGCTGACTGTCATGGGAGCTTGGACATTGACCTCACTTACAGACACTTAGGCTGTAAGACATCTTAAGCTGAGTGTCTGCAACCTGAAGCTGAATCTCACTTTTATAGTTTCACAGAGATTCTGTTCCTAACATTACAGCATCTGCAGTACATCAGTAACCCTAACTCTGTCTTAAGTTTTAAGAGAACTGTTACATGTCTCCTGACCGTGGTGGGAAAAGATTTTTTTCTGCTAGAGCCATACATTTTTGTACAAAACATCTTCGCCAGCCAAGATTTCCTTGGAGAATGGAAAGAAACCCAAAAACAGCAATAAAAACAATCATATGCAATGCGTGAAGTATACAGGACTGTAAGATGAAATATATGACTCTTTGCAAGATGAATATGAGTGAAGATTCTGCAAAGGAGAATTCTTAATGAGTGTTCCCTCTTTATAGAATACTTAAAGAAACACAGTGCAATAAATCTCTTAGATCCAGATTTTCTTTTTCATCCTTCTAAGATGTATCATTAAATACGATTTCTTCTTTTGAGCTGGAAGATGTTCTGTACTTTGTCAGCAGGCTGAGATGGTTGCACACTGGGCACGTTGGGCCAGAATGCTCTAAGATGATACAGTGACAGATGCTAAACCAAACCTTGAGGTATATGAAGTTAATAATACATGTGATGATGAAAAAATACTATTCAGGGAGTGCTTAATGACATGCATTATGCTTTTTGAGACATGTAAGTGTTCCAATAGGATACAGTTGGAGTGTGACTGAGAACTGACTTCTTGCCTATACAGACAAGTGAAGCTTCTAAATGGCCGTTCTGCTTCACTCTGTGGTTTACTTCTAATGCTTCCAAAGAAAATGTTGCCCAATGCATCTATCCAATTCTGGAACTTCCTCTGACAAAAGAATTTCTTCCTCAGACCATCTATGCAATCCATGATTGCATTCATCTTTCTGAATTCATTTTTGTAACTTTTTGAGATAGATATAATGGCTTTAGATGTCACTGCTGTTCGCATAAAAACAGAATCCTTTTAAGATTCTCCTAGTGTAGTTGTCTCAATGATTTCTTACAGATGATCTACAGAGGGCCCATTTTGTTTGACGTGATGGCTTTAAGTTGCTTTCTGGGGATAGCTATGGCTAAGCACACTAATTGTTAAGAGATTCCTCTGATGCAAGAACAGCCATAATTGCAGAAACAGTATTTTTTTTTACTCTAGCTTTTCCCTTCATTCAATTGAATTTATTAGTAAGAAAGTAAGTTATGCGCTTTTCTATTCTTCATCCAGCTATTGAGCATTTAATATAATAAAAAGGAACCATACTACTAATGAAATTACATTTCTTAATGTATTATTCACCAATCTCCAGGGTTTTAATGCTATTTTGTATTGCTAAACACTTACTATATTCATTATTTAACATGCAACAAAAATGCAGATAAACCAGGCCATTTGGGTGGTAGATCAGAAGGCAGAGAGTATGAATTAGCCAAGAAATGTCTTTTCATATCAAATCTTATTATGCTCTACCACCCAATTTTCAGAAACACTGCAAAGAGCAAATCTCTATTTAAAAAAATGCCTTGCAGACCAGCTTTCCCTAAAATAAAATTAAACTGTTGCATTCTCACCTATTTATCTTCTTCCTCATTTGGAAGGTAGTCATGGCTCTGTCCCGTCTTTAGGCTCAGAGGCCCCCTCCCTATTTTCTGACCTTCCTTGCTCTGCATTTCCAAGATACTACACACCTTCCTAGATCTCTTAGTCTCTACTTATATATTGCCCATACATATCAATGACAGTTGTCTTGTTCTGTGGCATAGTGCTGCCTGGTTGTACTTTGTTTACAGATTCTGCTTGTGAGATTTTGTGTACTGTTCATTCCACGTGAAATGATCTGGCTGAGGTTGTCATGTTCCTTTGTCTTCAGAAAACCTCAAGGTAGAGTGCCACACCATTCTTGTATCCACTTCCTTTCTGCCTTCACTTGTGCCACCATTATTCATTCATGTTCAGGTTCCTATAGTGCTCTGAATTATATTTTACTCCTGTGTGTGCCCTTTCCTGGCCTTGGTGTGTTTTCTAAAAATCCAGGGGTCATTTACCTGTGTGACAGAATATTAGATTTCATCTAAAAGTAATATCTTTTTCACTTGCATAGTTCATAGGGAGGAGGGAGGGAATTATAGAATCAAAGAATCATATGGGGTTGGAAGGGACCTCTAGAAATCATCTAGTCCAACCCCCCCGCCAGAGCGGGTCTACCTAGAGCACGTTGCATAGGAACTTGTCCAGGCAGGTTTTCAATGTTTCCAAAGAAGGAGATTCCACCACCTCTCTGGGCAGCTTGTCCCAGTACTCTTGTTCCAGTGCTCTACCACTCTCACAGTAAAAAAGTTCCTCCTCATGTTAGCTGGAACTTCTTATACTCAACTTTATGCCCATTTCCTCTTGCCCTGTCACTGGGCACCACTGAAAACAACTGGCCCCGTCCTCCTGACACCCTCCCTCTAAGTATTTGAAAGCATTGATTAGTTTCCCCCTAAGTCTTCTCTTCTCAAGACTAAAAAGACCCAAGTCCCTCAGCCTCTCCTCATAGGAGAGATGCTCCAGGCCCTTAATCATCTTTGTGGCCCTTTGCTGTACCCTCTCCAGCATAACAACTCAAAACCACAAACTGTAGCCCACCTAAGGCTCAGAGATTCCAAAACCTGAAGAGAAAGGCTCCAAAGCCATCAGTGTATTACCCGAATGTGAAATTTAAAAAGCTGTGGAATAGAAATAAGCCTGATTTTGGAGGAACAGACTCATGATTGCTGAATGCTTTTGCTTGGCAAGGCAGCAGTGGGAGCACCTGCAGTGGGGCCCCTGCTGTGGAGTTAGCCTCCTGCCAGCTTTTCCCCATGCAGTGGTAGCAGCAGAACCTGCAAATGCTCCACTGGGACTCCCACTAGGTGAGTGTCAATGTATTTCATTGACAGGTGAGCCCCAGAGTAAATTATACTAATAAGGATTCCCAAAATGGGTATTTGGGAAGGACAGCATTAGAGCATAATGATGGATATTGCAATGGATATGTTAATACTTAATTAGATAACCTACTTATAGACATCTCTATAGCACTCATTACCAGAGCAGCTGTGATCTTATTATAGCAGCAATCTGAACTTTATCAAATCATTAACTTACGGCATTAACAGTTGGGAAGAGAATCACAACATAAAATGGCTGGCATTGCTGTTATTGTAATACATGACATAGCACAGTTGCAACTGATAATTAACCATGTGATCAATCCTTATTAAGGTTAATACCTGTATGTCTGTCAACTGTGGAGTATGACAGCTTTAAATAACATAATGCTAAGGACGTGATGCTCTCATTGAAATATAATCTCTTGGGAAGAAGCTTTGTAACTATGAGTAGCCTTACACTCTTTTGGAAGCAAAGTGCAGTGCACATGCTACCACATACTTTCACTGAATTTCACTGAATTTTTAGAGTTGGAAGGGACCATAGAGATCATCTAGTCCAACTGCTCTGCTGAAGCAGGATTGCCTAGAGCATGTTACTCAGGACTGCATGAGGCAGGTCTTGAAAGTCTCCAAAGAAGGGGACTCCACGACCTCTCTCAGCAGCCTGTTCTAATGCTCTGTCACCCTCACTGTGAAAAAGTTTTTCCTCATATTTGAGTGGAACCTCCTATGTTCCAACTTGTGCCCGTTGCCCCTCGTCCTCTCACTGGCAACTGCTGAAAAGAGTCTGGTTCCCTCTTCCTTCAACCCACCCTTTAGATACTTGTAAGCATTGATGACACTTGTGACACAGTTGCACACTGTATATGAAGTAAAAGGGCCCCCATTTGACAATACCACCTGGAATCAGTGCCAGAAAAATGTGTGCTTTGCAGCCTGTGAAAGAACTCACGCAAACCAGGTGGGACCCGTGTGTTCCTGAAAACAAGTAAAACATGTCTGACATTGCTATCATTTAGGAAGTCTGGAACAATACAGATTGAAAAAAGTACTTCTTTCACCCTCTGTCAGCCGCTGTGAAGAAATCATGTTTTGCTTTGCTGACGGATAGTGCACTGAACCTGCACATTAGAAATTCTGGTTACTACCTACCTGCAGCAGGTCTGGAGGGCAGCACTCATGCTAGGTAAGGCTGAAATCTGGATTGCATTTGTTTTTCAAAATCAGTTGTGTAGTTACTCAAGAACATTTTTTTTCTCACTCATCAGAACTGAATGGCCGTATTTAGGGCTACAGATTGAGTCAGAGATTTCTGCTAACGTTCCTTTAGTGAAATGTAATGCTTCTGAAAGGATGTTAGACTGACAGCAGTAAAAGCTGTAGCCATTTGCTTATCCACAAAACAGGTTCTGTGCAATCAGTGTCACAACATGTTTGCTAACACACATATCTAGTCATGGTTTTGCTTTGTTTTTTTACACTTAGAAAGCATGATGTCAAATTTTTAGCATGACCCATAACCTGCTGGTCATTCAACTTCGAATCTGCAGCAGTCTGCACCTGTATTTTTTTTGTGTGAAACAAAAGAAGCTGATTCATTCAACTAAGACCATCAACTCTTGTTATGTATGCCCCCAAACAAACGTTGTTCACAAATATTGTGAGCAAACTAACACTCTGAAGGCATAAGTCACAACATTATTTATTATTCTCTTTCAGCAGATCCAATATTTTTCATGTTGTTCTGTTTTTAACTTTTCTAAAAGAAGAATCTGAAAATGACAGCATGATTGTTAGAATATTCCCAATCTACATCCTGATTCCTCTCTTTTTCATTCTGTCTTTAATGTCCATTCCTTTAATCCAGAAAGAGACTGTCTTTCCTGTCTCCCCTCCCCAGAAGATATTAATTCAAAATCACATTGAGGCAAAAAGACACTAAGTCACTCAAGAAGAATAAAGGTACAAAATCCCAGTAGCTGCATTCTCTCTTCCCAGCACTCTGGTCCCCCAGTGAAATGGAAAGAATAGGACATGCCACTGGGTCCCTTATAAAACCAAGCTAACATTATGGAATCTCGAAGGCATAGGAAAATGGGATAAAACTGTAAGATAAAATCTATGTTTTATCTGTTCTTGAGAAAACCATAGGTGCCTGTCACACTCAGGCTTTTATGTCACTATCCAAAATACTTTTCTTCTTGGAATCTAGCACAATTCTGACCATTATTTGGACACCTCAGTATCCAGTTAGAGATTTCCTTACATATTTCAGATGGGCAGAGCTTTTTGTGTGTATGACTGTGCAAAAGTGGTGTCGTTTGTTATTTTCCTTTCTGATTTTTTGTTTGGTAACATTTTGAGGCATTTGCAACTCTATTATTTTGAGTGTTTTGTGAATGTGCTTCAGTTTAAATGAATCAAAGGCACTCACTGCTCAGTGTATGTTCTGGTGCTTGCAATGACACTGGCAGATTTCCATGGTTGGGTGGCATATTAATGAAAATCCTGCTGACTCTGATCCAATAAAATGTTAATGGCTGTCTAATACAAAGAGCCAACATTGTCTTACTGATTTCAGTAAGATAATGCATAGTTTCATTGTTTTCTGGATTGAGACTGGAGTGGATTGCTGCATTTGGGGTATAGATTGGACAGAGAAGCATTCTCCATACCTAACATTATTTAAAAACAAAACAAAACAAAACTTCTTTGTGTTCACTACTGGGGAGTGAAGAACATTTCTAGATGCCTATACAAATATCTTTTTTTGCCAAAGACATTTTCTAAGAAAGGAAAAAAGATCAAAACTACCATACCCCAAATTAAATTTGTAGTTTTCATTCAAAAGACGAAAAAGGATGATTTGAGTGATTTTATCACTAAACTAAAAGTTAAGCCCTCTTCTGCCCTATGAAAAACCTCTCCTCATGTGCTGCTGCACTAAACTAAAAGTTAAACCGTCTTCTGCCCTATGAAAAACCTCTCCTCATGTGAAGTAGGTGACTAAATCAAACAAATGTGAGGAAAACTATTTAAAAAAAGAGGGTAGTAGGTAGCCTGAGAACCAGATTCTTGGTTCCATTCAGCTGCCATAAAAACAAAGAGAAAGAATAGGGATCCTTAATCAGAATATCTGTCAGTTTACACTTCTAAAACAGAGATTGGGTTCCTCTTAAGAATTCATTTTCATTTAAAAATAGAGAAAGTCATCTTTTAACACCACTACAGACAAAGGTTCTTGTTTTTTCAATGGTCTTCAACTCCAGGCTCAGTCCAGAGAATATTTTGTGCATACTTTTATTCCCATCAGAAGGACTAAACAAGCTCTTTAAGTTTCCACGTTTAATACAGTGCTAAGTACTTTATTACTTTGAGTCAAAATGGAGAATGTCTGAGGAACTCTTGAGCAGGATACAGGAAAGTTTTGTGGGTGCCTTGCCTCCCATACACATTCATCAAAAGATCATTAAGGAACACTGTAAAAGAAGTAACCATCCTAAGTATGTTTGAGCATTGATTTGAGAGGCATGCATGGAAACTCAATACCCTTCACTCTGATCAGCTTCAAATTTGCTGTACCTTACAGCTGTAATAGGAAGAACATTCACTTCATACAGCGACAGCAATTGATTGGCTTAGTTTGTATTCTTTATGCCAAAGAATAAAGGAGATGAATCATCTTGGAGTAAAAATGACAGTTGAGGGGGGGAGTTCTCTATAAAGATGCCAAGATGCAAGGAACACTGGGCACCCTTACATTGCAACAGGCATTGTGAGTTTGTTTTCCTTCTATCCCTTGCATTTGTGTTGTTAGTTTGCCATCCATCCCAGGTGCTGCTGCAGAAATGAGCAGTTTGAGTGAAGAAAAAAGAAAATTTACATGGCAGAGAAATCCAAAAATATGGAATGAAATAAATGGCAAAATCTTCTCTTTGTTTACGTGCCAAATTCCAGCTAAAGAAATCAACTGCAGCTTGAAAAGAGTCCTGCCAGAATTTCTCAGCAATCAAATCAAAATTCAAACTTTGTCTTGGAGAACCTATGATTTTATTGCCACTCATGCACATCCCAAGTAAGTCACCAGTGTCTAAACATTTCATACACTGGCAATTTGTCAGATTCTGAAGATGACACCATAATTCCCATAGCATATTTTTATACCGAGTAGTGTTTTCTGCACCTTTTTTAGTACTGTGTGTTCTGCATACAAATAAGCTCCAACATTAAATGCTTTGGTGAAGGTCTTTTCACATTATTTGTAACTTCAGAACAATAGGGACAGGTGGAGGTGAGTAAGGGAAAGGTCTTCTGTTTTCAGTAACTAACATATGAAAAATGCAATAATCTCCCGTGTTTCTGCATGCAAACCGATTTCCTTTGCATTCACCGAATAGCAGCTTTCAGGAATACTGGCACTGGGATGTTACGCAAGGCAAACCAGAGGCCCCCAAACAGTAGATAGGAGGGGACAGCCCCTCAAACTCTATGGGAAATGTTTTCCTATGCAGAGAAGTAATAGATTAATCTTAAACATCATAGCACTGCTATGTATTCATTCCTTTGATTGATTCTCAAGCTTTCATTCAGTTGAAATACAGCCTTCAACACTGCCCAGCGTTCGAGTGAATGGAATACAATTAGAGCACATTTCAGAGTCTATTGCAGACATCTTTGGTTTTGGTGGGTTTTTTATATTTATCAAATTAGGAACCAAGTTTAAGAAATACAAAGAGAGTTTCATGAACATGTCTGGTTTCATAACAACCTTCTTCAACTTCCCTTTCAAAGGATGTCATAACTCTGAGTTACCTCTGTTAAAATGAAATTATTTAGCTTCACAGCTGACCCACAAGATGGGTCTTTGTGTTTTGTCATGTTTCTGGCAATTTACCCTTCCCCTTTGGTGTGTGGCAGTTGCAGAACTCACACACACCTACTTGCTGGATATTTATGACTGCTATATGTACTCTGAGAAATTATTCTAAATGGAAAACCCCAGTTCAAAGTGGACAGAAGTAGATGAGTATTTTTTTAAAAGGTGTTCTAAGAAAATAGTTTCCAGGTTTAGTTTGTCCATATTCAGTCACAGAAGAGGCTGCAAGTAGGACAAAGTTATGTCATTTTACATTTTAGTTTTCTCTTTAGGCATGGTAAAGAAATATCTCACTGTTCACTGGAACCAGAGTGTGGAAACCAGTGAGTAGTGTAACAAAGGGATAAACATCTGAAATTAACACATGCCGTTATGATCAAGAAGGGAATTTGGAGCAAAAATAAAAGTAAAAAAGAAGAGTGACAAGAAATTTATAAAAAGATGGAAGAGAGAAAATAAAAAATGCAAAGTAAAAGGAAAATAAAATGTAAAGTTTTAATGAAAGCTCTTTCAAGCCTTCACTTCTGCAGTGGTCATTTCTAGTCTTCATTTGGCTTTGATGCTTTTTTCAATGGACTTTGTGACAGTTCTCTTTCTTGGCTGTTCAAATAACTCAGAGATACTTCACTCCATTTTTCTTATTCCCTTTTCTTCACATTTGTCATCTCTTTTCTGAAGAAAAAATGGGACTCCTGAGGGTATTTCTTCACCTGTTTTTCAGGAATCTGCAAATGAAAGGGTGGTTTCTTAGAAGTTCTGATAACCAAACTCAATTGTTCTTATGCCTAGTTTTCTACTCCTTTTCCAACATACTTTCACTCTGGGTGTTTCTGGGGCCTCAGCTGGTACCAGTATGGCACCATGTTTTGTTTTCAGACTACTCTTTCCAGTCCCACTCGTCCTCTTAATTTTGAAAGGGACCATAAAAGTGACAACCTTCCTTCTCTGGGTGCCACATAATGAAAAAGTTGAAGTCTGTCTTCTGATTCAGACATAGTTAAAAAACGTGGGCACAGCCCTCATGGGGCAGTTAGGGAAAAGAGAGCTCCAGAAGCATTTCCAAGTCAGGGAGGACACTTAGGCTCATGTCATCACACCGCAACAGGGGATGAGGGCTGAGCAGGGGCTATTTGGTTCCCAGGATGACCAACCCATAATGCCATGATCAGAAGCCCTCACTGTCTTGTGTCCTCCCACAGGTGTGAACAATTTTACCCAGCAGCGTATGGTATAATGAGAACATGGGAGCTACACTTGAACATCTTTGTGAGAAGGGGAGAAGAGCACATACAAAAAGGTTTATATTTTGGCCAAAGTTTCAGTTTCATCAGCTTAAGATACTTCTTGACCACTTGGCAGTTTGACTGAACTGTATTAATCTTTAGTCAAACCAAGCTTTGTATTGACCTGGACGAAGGGATGGAATGTACCCTCAACAAGTTTGCTGATGACACAAAAATAGGAGGGCTGGCTGACACCCCAGAAGGCCATGCAGCCATACAGAGAGACCTGGACAGGCTGGAGAGCTGGGCCGAGAGAAACCTAATGAAATTTAACAAGGGCAAGTGTAGGGTGCTGCACCTGGGGAGAAAGCACCAGTACAGGTTGGGGGCTGACCTGCTGGAGAGCAGCTCTGAGGAAAAAGACCTGGGAGTCCTGGTGGACAACAGAATGACCATGAGCCAGAAGTGTGCCCTTGTGGCCAAGTATGCCAATGGTACCCTGAGGTGCATCAAGAAGGGTATGGCCAACAGGTCGAGGGACGTTATCCTGCCCCTCTACTCTGCCCTGGTGAGACCCCATCTGGAGTACTGTGTCCAGTTCTGGGCTCCCCGGTTCAAGAAGGACAGAGATCTGCTGGAGAGGGTACAGCAAAGGGTCACAAAGATGATTAGGGGCCTGGAGCATCTCTCCTATGAGGAGAGGCTGAGGGACTTGGGGCTTTTTAGTCTTGAGAAGAGAAAGCTTAGGGGGGATCTAATTAATGCATACAAATACTTAGAGAGAGGGTGTCAGGAGGACGGGGCTGGTCTTTTTTCAGTGGTACCCAGTGACAGGACAAGAGGAAATGGGCACAAAGTTGAACATAGGAAGTTCCACCTAACATGAGGAGGAACATTTTTACTGTGAGAGTGGTAGAGCACTGGAACAGGCTGCCCAGAGAGGTGGTGGAATCTCCTTCTTTGGAAACACTGAAAACCTGCCTGGACAAGTTCCTGTGCAACGTGCTCTAGGTAGACCCGCTCTGGCGGGGGGGTTGGACTAGATGATTTCTAGAGGTCCCTTCCAACCCCATATGATTCTTTGATTTGGTGATTCTATGATTTCTAGGGATCAAGAGTACACACACACACATACAGAGTGACAATGATTCAGCTGAAACAGCAATCTAATTTTCCTTCTTTTAAAAGTAATTTATTTTGCATTCAGTTAAACTGTTCCCTTGTCATAAACGGAAACAAACTCAGTTTAAGCCAAAAGATAGCCATTTAGTGACTTTGGTCATTAAATTTATTCCCATAGCTTCTTTGTTTATAATCTTTAATATAATTGGGGTAGCTCAGCTTTCTTTTGAGAATAAAATGGTAGTCAAGGAAAGAATGAATTCTAAGCTACTTGAGAGGGAAATAACTGAAACTAGCTATCAAAAACATAGAAAAGTAAATGCAGTGCAGATGAGTGAGTTACTTTACATTCAAAGGAGAGATGAAAGCATTGTGAATTTAAATTAGTATAATGACCTACAGAAACTACGGCAAGGTCTCTGGAATTATTCAGCCCTGGCAACCAGGAGGTGTTCAGGTTTTGTTTTATTTAGAGTTCAAGTTAAGCACAAGCACTGCTAGCAGTCATTTCACCCTTTGTGAGAAGGAAGCACTGCAGACAACTTTGTTTTTCTGAGTAGTGCCTGTTGCAGTGCTCCACATTGTGGTGTTGGAAAATAGTGTTGCTCTGTTTATTCCGCTTTTTTTTGTCTTTTCCTCTTTGCTTTTTCCCTTTTCCTCTCTCCTTCCTCTTTCTTAGAGTAATAGAATCAATCACAGAACAGCCCAGTCTGAAGGGACTCCAACAGACCATCTAGTCCAGACTTTTGCAGGAAAGGGAGCCTAGATAAATTATCTAGCACCCTTTCCAATTACATCTTTAAAATCTCTAGTGATGGAGACTCCACAATGTCCATGGGGAAATTGTTCCTGTGAATAACTGTTCTCACTGCAAAAAAATTTCTTTCTTATGTTGAGATGAAACCTCTCCTGGTGCCCCTTGTCTTCTCCATGTGCTCCTTGGGAAGAGAGGTTGTCCGTCCCCTTTTAGCTGCCCTTTAAGTACTGGAATACTGTGATGAGATCCCAATTGGCCCCTCTCCATGGACAACAGACTTAACTCCTTCAGTCTTTTCTCATAGGGCAGATTCTCCAGCCCTTTGATCATCTTTGTGGCCCTCCTTTGTATCCCCTCCAGTCTGAATGCATCTTTCTTGAATTGTGAGGCCAGAACAGGACACTGTGCTTCAGCTACACTCCTCTTTCTTCCTTCCTCTTTTCCTTTCCCTTAATTTCATTGCTGAAATGAAAAGCTCTGCTTAATTCTCATTCTTTAGCTTTGTCTTCTGGTGCTTTTCTTAGTCTCTTTTTTTTTTTTTCTTTTTTTTTTTTTTAATTCAAGCAAGAGTAAAAACTTGAACCTTTAAGGCATCTGAGGTTGGATAACAAGTAAGGCCATCCACTCACTATTTCAACAGTCTGTGAAAGTCTTGTTAAGAGTTTTGCTTTTTTTTTTCATGAGAGTTGTGAGTCTCTGGAGCCTAGTTCACAAAGTTTAAATTGATAAGGTTGGCAATGCTGGGAATCAAGCTTTTGAAATGTTTGAAAGAGGATGATTCTTCATTTCTTAAGGTCTATCTTTGAAATGAAAGGATAGATTTTTTTTTTCAAAATAAAGCAAAATGAATTAGATTGTTATGATAAAATAATTATACTTGCTTTCTTTTCTTTATACATTTTGCATTAAAACCAAAAGAGACATCTCAGCTGGGAAAAAGTTCAGGACTTAGATTTACTTCTTTCCTGAGAAGATTGTATCTGTGGATAAACAACCTGTAAATAGCAGCATTAAGGGGCACAGTACCCAAATCAGTAAATAAAAGCTGTTTGGAAATGACATTTACACTATTTGTACATGTGATTAAGTTCTGAATTAGCTGTAATCTCTCAAGGAAAGAAAAAGATTTAAATGTCACTGTGGACAGTTCAATGAAGACATCTGTTCAGTGCACACCTGCAGCCAAAGGGAAAATGTTACGTGCCTTTTATTTCAGTGGAAGCCTTGCAGAAGAGAACATGACAGGATCAGGGTGCTGAATGCCTGCTTGAGATGGTTTATCTTTGGAGCTGGAAAGACAGAGGGTATGAGACTAGGTGACCCATTGTTTTGCCCCAGTATGACAATTGCTGTGTTCCCATAATGAAAGGAACAAAATCTTATGTGCAAGAAAGAACAGAGAGATCTGCAGATAATGGCCAATTAGTGGATCAAAGGCTAATTAGGTAAGTTCTAAAATAAAGTTTTGAAGGTGATACAGGCAGCTAAGCAGGGAATTGTCATAGGAGAGGATAATGATGCTCTCTATACAGCTCAGGAAAGGACAACCAAAGAACTCAAGGATGCTTGAAATTGTAAGGAAAAGAAATATGCTTAAATAAACATACTAAAAAGAAATTCCTTAAATGAGCGTTTTCCAAAAGTCACTGGACCAAATGAATGATGAGATTGATGTATTCCATTTTAAAATAACTCATGTTCTATTGTTTATTTTTTAGATTTGAGAATAATCAACAGTAGAATATGAGCTTCTTTATAAATATAAACATGCAGAGATAGATATGCATACACAGATAACGCACATATACTCTCATACACACCTTGCCTGTAGTTATTCTGTAGTATATTATTTGAGACTGAAGGCATAAGGCTGAGTTTGCTCCTGCATTATAGTTAAGTGATTCTATAACTTTGAGAGAGATGCTCCACTCAAACAGGAAGGCAACTTGCAGATTGATTTATTCACATTTACAGAATCTTACTAGTTTAGTGTCTATTTTCTACTAGAGGGTATGAATTTTGAAGGAAAGGAAAGAAAGAGGGGTGATTATGCCATGTACAACGGCAAGTATTAAACATCCAGATAGGTATAAAAGTTGTTAGAGGCAAGTAGTGCCTAAATCAATAACAATGCTACAGAAAGGAACTCCTGTATCTCTGTATTGCCTTCCTTCATCTATGTAAGTACACCCTCTCCCAGCAAACACTGGCACGTTTAATTAGTTTGAACCAATCCTCACCACATGCCTCGGGCAGCCCTTCTCCCACTCCGTGACTGTTCAAAACCAGCCGTGTCCCCCTCGTGCCCTGCTGTGCATGTGTTAGCACTTGCGAGGCTGCACTGAGTGCCAGAGCAAGAAGCAGACACACTTGAAACCCAGCTTTTCTGACCTTTTCCACAGGATTGCTTTGCAGAGTAGCTCTGTGGTCATGCAGCCACATCACCATGAGGCCAGCACAAAAGAAATAATGGGAATCGGCCACCGAGGCAGGTGTTGCTTTCTGCCTGTGTATGAATTGGGTATGATTTCAGCAAATCATGAAATGTCACCTTTATGTGTTCTTCCTTCTTTAGTCTCCCAAATTCACATGCTGGTTTGTTTTGCATGCTCTGATTCCTTTTTCCTATATGCAGCCAATATTTGGGTTTTCATGTGGTAATCCCCTTTATAAGAAGCAAATAATGGAATATATAATATTTATGAGTTATTATAGCTTGGCTCCAAAAGTCACCATGTGAATTAATGTCCTCCCTGGCTCAGTGCTACGTTATAAACTACCAAACAGCTTAGATGCTAACATATATCAGCTTTCCATCAAACTAAGAACCAGAGGTACCAAGCAAGTTAAAACACATTCAAACACAACAAATGTTTCCCTCACAGGGTATTATCTTTTAAAAACTTTGGGTGTTCTACAACTTCGCAAAATTGGCTTTGTGAGTTTTATCTGTGTTGCTGCGTTTTGTGATTCATATCACCTATTAAGTTGATTCTTTATTAAAGAGCATGTGCCATTGCAGATTGTGTGGAATCGCTCTTCTTTCTGGGCAAGGGAAAGACTTAATAATCCTTTCCTAGAGTCACTAAGGACAGACAGTGCTTTCAGGATGGGGCCCCCTGCATCTTGCCTGAAGGTCCTCATGACTTTCAAAAAGAGTTGCTAAAATATACTGTACAGATGGAGTCTTCCTACATGTTTTTTTTCACATTCAAACATAAGAAAATATTCACCATCAGGGAAAATGGACCGTGTAAGCCCCATATTTGGCAAATATGGCATGCTCAGAAATATATCTATCACTGACACTATGTTTATTTTTATTTAAAATACCCAACTTCTGTCACAAAGGGCAGGCTTCATCTCACTTAACTGTAATAATCTAGAAGTCAGGCATTTAATAGGGTATGCTAGTTATCTATGCTTGCTGCCTCAGTGATCAGAGCAAGATGGAACCTCCAAAAGCAATTTGGTTAATCCTAGTACAGGCATCTAACAAATAGAGGTGGAAAGAGTTGCCCTCTGGGACTGTGTGTCTCACAGAGGGCTTAAATTAATTGAGATGAAGCACACTGCTAGCAGTTAACTGTCTTTTGATGCAAAATGTTCTACTGTCAATGGGAAACAGTAAAAGTAGGATTGAATTGGAAAACAAAGGGAAAAGCTGTGCTTTTGACAATGAATTAAGATATATTAAATAGAGATAGGACAACACCAATAATGTTGTTTTTCCTTTGTTTCTTAAAAATGTTGCCAGATTTGTTTTACACTTAATTACAACCTGTGTGTATTCACTGTATATGTATGTTGATTGTTAATTTTTGCGGACCACTACACAGGTTCCTTAGAGGTACTTTGTATTCTTTTAAGGGAGACAGATGATGCATATTATCTAATTAACTAACATCTCTGATTGTTGTTTTGTTTTTTGTTTGGTTCTTTTTTTTTGGCAAAGTATACTCTCAGCTGATGTCTGGAAAGCAGATACAAACTACCAGTACCTGAAAATGCTTTTTACTTTCTTGAAATCTAGATCCCTGAAAGTGCGGTTTAGGAAAAACTTGTAAGCGGAATGTCGTATCAGTGCAGGGACTCTTTTCATAAATTTTTGTCATAGAAATTGTTCATGAGCACAGTAAGCACATATTCAGGTGTACATTCAGGAGACATATTCCAATGTATGTGAGCAAAGTTATTCACATAAGACAAAGCTAAAAGGTGTTTATTTAATGCTTTGCATTCTATATACGCTGAGAAACCCCCTAACATCTGTTTCAAGCTTTTTAATGCATAGTATAACTCCATCATAATAAGTTCAGATGGTTCTAGCCTCATCCAGTAATGTTACAAATTATTTGCTGGCCCCTCTCAGAATGACAACAGCTGCACCAAATGTGTTACCAGTTTTTCAAGGCCCTGGATGTTGCACAAACTTTTGAAAGTGAATTTGTGCAGTTTTGAAGGTGACAGAACAGTATGCACCAACATTGTATCATAAAAGATGCCATTATCCTGCAAAGTAAGTTAGATGTATTTTCTTGTCATAAAAAAAAAGAGATATGTGCCATTCTTAATGTGTTACTCAATTCCAGTGATTTTATGGAGCATTGCAACTGTTTCAGTGTAGTGCTTTTTCATTCTGAAATATTATTTTCTTCTTTATAAATACACCATTGATGGCCTTTCCACTGCTACCCTCTTTTCTGGACCAGCCGTAATTACAACTCTCTTTTATGGAGTGATTATAACTATTATAGAGATGCTTTCATCTTTTAAAAGCTGTTTCTCATTTTCTTAACCAAATGTTTAGCCCTCCTACTTCTTTATGTGCTGTTTGAGAAAAAATAGGGAAGTGACAACTTGTATTTTAAAAGCAGAGTTGTTTTCCACAGTTCTGGGTTAAGCAGATTCACCAGAAAAAAAGACCAGAAACACAAATCCTGAAATCAAACTGGAAATTTAAGAAGCTCAGGAAATAAGGAGAAACTGAAGAAATTTTAGCAATATAGTGTAATACTATGCTAAGTTTACATAGAAAAAAAAAGCTTTTAAATTATTTAAAGGGGGCATGGGTTTCTTCACCCTTCTATGTTAAAGAAAAGAATAAAGGTGAGCTCAAGAATACAATTACTTTTGATTTTTTTATTTTTTTATTTTTTTTAATAAGACCATAAAGCCTGTTGTAAAGCACTGTTGGCAGAGGGGTAAAAAAGAAAAAGAAATAGAGAATAATTTGTTCTAGAGACAGAAGACGATTTAACTAAAAGAGAGGAGAACAAGGCAATTTTGAATCTTCATCTTGGAGAAAAATCAATGATGTAGCGGAGGTCAGTACTGAGTAACATATAGGCTAATGATCTGGATGAGAAAGTAGGCAATGAGTCGGATGTTTATTAATGACAGTGCTGCAAATTGTTATACTTAATTAACATGGCTGTGCAATTAAAAAACAAAGCTATACAGACGTAGACACCTCTGTCCCTGAGCAGCATGATGCCTATGAAATTCAACCAAGCTGAGTATAATGCTCATGGGTGAAAATAACTGAAATAGCTGATTGTTTGGCTTTTTTTAATCTGAAAGATGAGAAGTCGTGAGAGGAGTATGGAGAGAATGGCTCTTCTAAAGAAAAAGTTTTCTTCTGGGAGTTTTCTGTTTGACATTATTTGTGCTGTTTGTGACAGTTTAGCTAAAAAATAACCCACAGAGGATACACTCAAATAAGAAAATAAAAAAAGCCAGAAAGTGATAAAGTCATAATGATGACATTGTGAACCGAGTAATGTTACTCTCTTGCTTCATTATGTCTTCTATCTTTGATCCTATGACTTTAAGGCAAATGGTGCTGTGACAGAAACAGCAGCACACCGATGTATATAAAATGAATAACATCACCTAGGAAGAATGTCCTGGTCTAATGAGGATCTATTATATAGCTTAAAAAAACTAACAACAAAAAAGAAACAAACCAAAACCAGAAATCAAAACCAACCAACCAAAAAAACTCCTCACGTAATAAAAGCAATCAGAGCTATGAAAAGGAGGGAGGGGGGAAAGAATCTTTCCTGTGTTACTGAGTGTGAGGTGGGGGTGTTACGCTACTGAAGGAAGAAGAAACCCTTCCATAAACTTGGCTTGGAAGACCAGGACACACTGAAGGTGACAGAAGAATACACAATGACAAATTGCCTCAGACTGTCCTCGGATCCTGCACTCATTGATATGAGCAGTTTTGATTTCTCTGGAATCAAGCATTTATGCGTAAGCCACTTTGCGACACTTGTTTCCACAGTGGGAAAGAAGAATCAAGTTGAATAAATAGCACGAGTGTGGTTTTACATCTAAGTAATCCTGACTTGATACCCATTACTTTTCTAGTTAAAGAAGTGAAAGAAAACTCATAATAAAATCTTAAGCTTCAGGGAGATAATTCATCACCTACGGAGGTCAGGAAGGAATTTTCTCTCCCCTACGAAGGATATTGCCTTGGGTAGTGTAGGCATATTTTGTCTTGCTCAAGAGCATGAAGTGTTTGATCATTGCCAGTGGCAGGCAGGGCACTGTGACAGACCAAGTTTCTGATCTAGTCTGACAAATGCTGTGTTTCTAGATTTAATTTATTCAGGTTTAAAGTTTGCTTATGAAGTTGATAGGGGCATAGCAACTAGCCACACAATATCATTTAACTTGTCCTGGAGAGACAGTTACAGTTTCAGAACACACAGCCTCTAATTAGAGTAAATTACTCCTGATGGAATAAGCAATCTGAGAACCATGAAAATTCTGTGATTCTGTGATTCTGTGAAAAGGGAGAAGAAAAAGCAAGTTTAATTTCTAATGCCATAGGGAGGCCTTGACTATTCAAAAACGGTCTTTAAATCTTAGGAGATCTGCTTTGAAGTGATAGCTAATGGCACTGGGCAGGAAATAAGCCTGATTAACAATTTGTTAGTATCTTTGAGCACAAAAGATGTGCTTACAACAATAGCCAAGATTTATCATCTTCAACTGAACTTGATATTTGTTTAAGAAAAAAAAAAGTAAATCGAAGCCATTAAAATGACATTAAATAAATTAGGATATTCATTTTGTATGTTGCCTGTCACTTTCTCATTCAAGAAATATGTTTGGAGATCTCCGGATCTAACTAAGGGAGAAGGGTTAACATAGATTCAAATGGGTTATGACACATTTATATACATGGTATTCACCAGTTAACATTAATTCATATCACAACAATCTCGGCTGCCCTTTAATACAGCAAATCAATCAGCAATATCCACAATAAAAAGACTGGCAGAGGTATATTAGGTTTATTGCAAACAATTTACATCTGTAACCTTAAGGCCTTATTCCACAGGATTGATTTGAATTCTTTTCTGTACACTAGGCAGTAGTTGTGATTTTTTTTGCCCAACGGAGTAATTCGATATAAAGCTTGGATGGGTCTTTTTCTCTTCGGATTCTCATGGTACCAGTATAGCAAGTAAATGGATTTGGAAAGGGAAAGAAGTTTTCTTGTTGATTTGGCTTTTAGTTTCCATATTTTTAATGAAAGCATTTCAGTGCAATTGCTCTTCTGCTTGCATTTTTTGTTGCTGTTGTTCAATATCTGTTAGCTCAATTTTGTGCGGAACACAGAAGACAATTATGGAAAGCTCACAATAGTGAAGAGAAACAATATTTGCCCCTGCATACACAACAGAACAATCCCTGCAAAACCTATAATCAGTATATCCAAAAGGCACAAACTTTTTGTAAGCACACTGTTAGTTGTATACTAAGGATTTTCAAACATTTGGGAAAAAAGAGAGAGGGCTAGGGAGCAAAAATTTACTTCAAGAATATATTTTATAGACTTTTATGGACGACTAAAGGGAGGGGAGGGACAGGAAATAAAATGAGGAAGTTGAGAAATAGATGGAAATGAACGTAAGTAAAAACTGTGGAGGTAGATGAATATGAAGTTATTCATCAGTGTGATGTTTTCTTTCTGGGGGTTGTTTTTTCCTTACTGCTTTACAGTTTCTCTGATGGTTTTGCTGTCACATGTGGTTTGTTCTCGGTTGTTTTCAGTAGGCTGAACATGATTAGCTGGATCCCCTCAGTGTCCCCAATTCCCTTGGCTGCCTCTGGACCATTCATTTCTCTCTGGAGCAGGCTTCTGAAGGCTGAGTGACAGAAGCAAGAAGTCTCTTCTTGTACTCTGTAGCAGGCATCTACGTAGTGACAATAAGAAATACTTACACCTTTTTAATGTAGATTTCATAAGTTTTATATTTTATTTTCAGTTTTACATATAAGTATTAGCACATAAACTTCTCCAGGAATTTCTTTCCTAAGACTTCTTGTGGCTTCCTAAGTCAGGTGTGGAATATGCTGACTGTGTTCAAGTCCTCCATACCCCAGAGACAGGTTTGTTTAACCTAATCCTCCCATGCTGAAACACGAGCTTTCCTAGCCAGATGTTCAAATCATTGGCTTGAAACACTTAAGAGGACCTTAGAAACTCTTTTTTTTACCAAGTATTAGCATTCATTTTATTTAAAATTAGTGCCAGGTGGTTTGTAAAAACACTGACTCCTTCTGTTTCAAGGCATTAATTATTCAAGTTTCATCCAATTACTTTATATTTCAGTTGAAAGGAGTTCTGATTCCTCAATGAGGAAAGGGACCACAGAAAAACAGAACTGTTGCTATAAACCCAGTAATTTTTAGTACTCAGCATTGCAATCTGTTCAGAGAAGTGGGTGTAACTGTGCAACCTTCCTCCTCCTAAAGGAATTCAGAAATCACGTAGCAAGTTAACCGCTGAAATTTAACTTTTTGTGATTCAGTGTTTTTCAGTACTAAAGAAATAATGTTCAAAAAGCACATATCTGGGAACACAATCAATAGCTTTTACGTATGTATTATATATATGGTGCCTTAGGGCCAGTGAAAGTCTGGTTTGAGTCCCACAAGGATGCTTTTAAACAAACTTTCCAACTGGTCTCTAGTCCCAGTCAACATTGGTTTTGCTCTTATATTAAGAATTACCAGTATAAATAAGGATTTTCTCTACTTTCATATATCCTTATTTAAAAGATCAATATAGAGATGGAAAGCCAATAAAATTGAGTCATTTTGACTTGTTCATGCACTAGAAGATTATAGTTCCAGACATAGACCAAAGCCTGTTTTCCCAGATGCCCAGTTTTAGATTTAACCTGACATATCACTCCCTTACTGAAAATAGCATGCTCACTCACCAATATGTGAACAGTTTCACACAGTGCTATATGCAAAAGGGTCTGTATGCAGACTCTAAAAGTTCAAAGGTTATATTAATTTCTTAAGGGGAAACGAATCTTAAATTGTGCTAATGGATGTCATCAAATCAGGTGGGTTTTATTGTGAAACAAAACAGTAATCCCATATTCTGTACTCATCTATATCAGCTGCACTGAGATGCTTGAAGGGAGTCAAATTTCTCTTTCTGACACCTCTCTTATGCCCAGATTTTGAAAAATATTTTTCCTCAGAATATTTTGCCTTTTGCTCCAGCTTAATAATAAAAAGAAAGAAAGACCATGATTGCAGACAGGCAAAGCTGACCCAGAATGTTGGAAGTGTTATATTGTAGGACACCTGTAGCCTAACTTGAGGCTAAAACCTGCCCTGGATGAGATGATAGGCACCAGCTGTACCAGGGGAGAAATGAAGATGCAGCCTCTACAGGTTTTGGCCCCTGCATTAACATTGTTTATTGCAAAGATTCTTTCTCTACAGCTGCCCCAAAAGGATGTACCATAGACCTCAGGGCAGGCTAATTCACAGATTTCCTTCTCAGATCTCTGTACCCTAGGGCATGAAAATATATATCCATTGCAGGCAAAACATATTTTCTCTTTTTAGAAGGTATCTATTATACTATCTTACCCTTGAAGAAAGAAACATCCCTCAAAAAAGAAAGTGTGCAGATGCAAGTTCAGCTTTAAACTGCAGCATTTAAATTCATACCTGGCGATATGACTGAATCAGTGATTCTCTCAATAATTTTAAATGCTCAAAGAAGAGGATTCTTATTTGGGGGTATTTGTAGACCCCTTGGATCAAGAATGTTGAAAGTTTCTTGCACTGGTCCTAACTTGCAGTTATTCTCTCCAAATCAGATGTGCCCTGGGGTCAGAGTAGAGTGAAAGGAATATTTTTTCTAGCACTTTAGAAAACTAGGAGTTGGATTTGTTTCTGAGCTTGACCTTTCAGAAAACAGAAATTGGCTGTCCTCATTACTGACTGTAGGATTTTCTTAACAGACGTGGATCAGTCAGGTCAAAAGGTAAGAGATACTGAGGCATATAGAACATGAATGAGAATCGAATATCAGCAGCAGCTACTTTTCTCCATTCTCTTGCCTTGAACAAAGAAATCAGTCAGCAGAGAGTCTCTGCAGTGCACAGAGCTGCCAAAATCTGGGGCTGTGCCCTTTTTATTAAACCAAGCATGGGAAATATGAGAGAACAGGAAATCCGGATTCGCTTTAGTTGCTGTCTTGGTTTTCTATCTCAGATGTCGTAGTGTCACCTAATATATGCCTTAAGTAGTTTAACCATTCTATTATATCTGCTTGCATAGTCTATCCTATTCCCACATTAGTGAATTGAGATTATTTTTCCCTACGTCAAATTCGAAATATCTTTTCTCAGGTATTGTAAACGCACTCCAGGATTGTGACTACCCTGTAAATTGTCTGGATTGGCCCCTTGGGTAAAACAAGAAAGAGTAAAAGCAGGAGTTAAGTCTGCATTGCGTTATGAAACCTGGAGCAGAGACCTGCAAACTGGAGTCATCTGAGTTACCTCCAGAGCCAGGAGCAGCACAGATGTAGCTGCACCCCATTCTGAGAGAATTAACCCGTGGAAAGGAGAGCTTGTTTGAGAGGAGAGCGTAGCTTTGATTAGGGAAACACTGCTGGTTTTGTTTGTTTCAGTGTCTCATATATATATATAATTTTATATATACATAAAATATTGAAAAGGTCTTTTTTTAACTTAGTCAGACACTACTCTGTTAGTGCTTATATATGCAGTTCTACAAGGGCTGGAGTTGATTCCCCATTGTATTCTCTATATCATAGCTCCGGTAAAAGGTTTGGGAAAGCTTTTCTGTTCTGTTTGCCTCACTTGGTGTTAATACGATCGATATTTTCCTTGCTCTCATTGCATCTCAGACATTCACTGAGCAGCGGTAAGAGCACGGAGAGAAAGAAGACATGGATCATTTCCTCCACAGCCTGTGGACAAACAGGCTTTCTCTTAATGACCTGGCAGGTCTAATTACACTAGAGCACAGTGAAAAAATGTAGAGGATACTACTCTGCTTTGCATAACCAAAAAAAATCCAAGAATTATCCTTAATATAGAAACATGGAACCACAGAATGGTTTGGGTTGGAAGGGACTTTAAAGACCCTCGACTTTCAACCCACCTGGCATGGTGAGGGACACCTCCCACTAGAGCAGGTTGCTCAAAGCCCCATCCAGCCTGGCCTTGAACACTTCCAGGAATGGGGCATCCACAACTTCTCTGGGCAACCTATTCCAGTTTCTCACCACCCTCACTGTAAAGAATTTCTTCATGATATTTAATCTAAGTCTCCCTGCTTTCAGTTTAAAACTGTAACTGATTGTCCTGTCACTACACTTCCTGCTGAAGAGTTCCTCCCTATCTTTTCTGAAGGCCCCTTTTAGATATAAGACTATAAGTTCTCCCTGAAGCCTTCCCTTCTCCAGGCTGAACAACCCCAACTCTCTTAACCCGTCCTCATAGGAGAGGTGCTCCAGCTCTCTGATCATCTTCGTGGCCCTCCTCTGGACTCATTCCAACAAGTCCATGTTCCTCCTGTGTTGAGGACTCCATAGGGTATATATACCCTTATTCATTATGAGTAAAAAGTATGATTTAATCACAATGTACTGTTTGTTTCTTCACAGTGGCCTGAAGACAATCACCCAGCAGCAACCAGTAAACTACTTGATTTCCAGAGTGCCTCTAAATAAAGCCTAAGCTATCACAGTTCCACATCCCCTAAACTAATATAATGATAATTTTGAAATCCAGCTATCTCATGTAGAACAAACTGTGGCAAAAATATAGCTGACAGCTATAAAATATTGCCCAGAGAAATGAAGAAACAGCTGTTATGTCACTAAGGGTATTATTATTCAATTGAACTAACCTTTTTTAAAAAAAAAATTGAATATTTCCAAGAATGGAGATTCCACAGCCTCCCAAGGTAACCTCTTCTGGTACCTGACATCTCTCATGGGGGAAAAAAAATAAATACTAACATCTAAGTAAAATTTCCAGTGTTCCAACTGCGATTTGTTGCCTGTTGTCCTACTGTGTACCTTTAAGAAGAGTTTGGCTCCCTCCTGCAAGATATATAAGATACTTAAAGTTTAAGTACTTAGTTTACGGAAAAGGTGAGGGACTGTAGCTTGCCAGAAAAGTCAGGGGTCACTGAACATCTAGAGCACCTTTGCACATCAGTAACAGAAGACCTAGTGCATGCAATACAACACAGACATTGTTAGTGGGGTTTCTCTAGAGCCGTAATGTCAATTTTCAGAACTCCTCATAACTAGATACAGAAGAAGCAGAGGGTGCTTATGGCAACTCTGCTCTTCATGTGGAAGTGAACTGAGCTTAAGAACTGGCATTATTTTATTGTTTGCCTGGCTACCACCTATTTTAAAACTGTGCCTGAAGTAACCAAGGAGAGTTTTTTTCCGTGATATCAATAGTACTGATCTCAAACACTTTGCTGAAGACTATCTCTGAGGCTCCAAATCTGCTTGCCCTGTGAGCTGACCCCGATGTGTTACACTTGCCCCTCTGCAGCTTGCACTAATTCTGCATTAGTACTGAGTTCTGTAATGAAGCCTTGCAAACTCTTCTTCCTCTTCCCCTATGTCATCTGTCTCATCCTCAAGCAGAAAAACATACAACAAAGCAGAGGAGCCTTGGACTTTCCGTTGAGTAGTCCAAATACGGGCATTTACAGTGGAGGAGCATTTAAAAATGAGGAGCAATGGTCTCGCACTCAAGGGAAATAAACAAATAAATGTTTAGTCAACTCTAGGAACAGCAGTCAAATATTACTGTGTCAAGCAGCCTGTTTCAATCCATAAAGCAAACCAAAAAGGAGTTGAAGGGAGACGACAGAATTAGAGGAGGACAGAATTAAAACTACAGGAGAAAACAGTAAGAAGTGATATATATCACAAGCTCCACAGGCCACATGCATAAACAAGAATAAAAAATAAGCTAGAAGAGGACTCAGCTTAGATTTATATTTTACAATGCAAGGAAATACAAGCAAGCTATAGAGCTGTTCTGCACAAATCTTCATAGCTGTCTCATATGTTTTAATCATATCTCATTTTGGAAAATGTTATGTCTTATGTCCAAATAAAACCAGCTTTTTTTTTTTTTTAATTAGCTACAATGACTTGAATTGAAAGAGAACAGAAAGAACACGAGATGACTGCTGAAATGAATCCATCCAGCCAAACTTTGCCAGTAAATTGCCACAGGTGCACTTCAGTCCGAAGGCAGTCTGCAGCTAATCAGAGGCTGCCCCTAATGACATAGGTTTTGTCTCTACCATGGAAAGCCCTGCAACAATCGCCACATTTCAGGCAGATGGAGAGGAGAAAGAGCATCAAAACAATCAGTGCAAATCGTTCTTACTTTCATGCAAGGCAGCCAGAAGCAAAAGTGGCCCTTTGCTTTCAGCCACACTTTGGTTGTGGCTCTGGGAGCGTGGGCTCCTGAGTGCCTGGACAGGCACTCCATGAACACTTACTCCTTAAGCATCCTTTCATTTCAGTGAGACTCCCTTTCTTGAAATCTTCTTAATGCATTATACATCATCAGTACTATTTTTGTTTAGGCACATCAGGAATCATCCCACAGCGATTAAAAATCATTATTCCATTAACTTTCATGCCTAAAAAGAATTAATGACTCCATGAATCATAATTAAGGTTTCCACTTCTTTTGGCAAGCAGAAAGCCAGACATTCAACAGACCTTCTTGTTATCTATTTTGGCTGTTCTAATGCTTCATTTTTCATCTTGCTTTCACGCTAACTGAGATCTCCATGCTTTTACTTCATGTTTCTTTGCTGTGCTTGGCTGTAAAGTTGTTGAGCAGCAAAGCAAAACTGATGAAGGAAAAGCTGACTGTATGGATAGGCAAGATATTTTGGATATTTTTCTAGCATTTTACAGGAAAGATTAGAATTGAAAGGTATGGTTTGTTTTTGTCTGGTTTTTGTTGGTTTTGTTCTGTTTGGTTTTGTTTGGTTTTGGTTTGGGTTTTGTTGTTGTTGTTTTGTTGTGGTTTTTTTTATTTTATCTTGTCAGATTGGAAAATGTTTGCACTATTTTCCCCAATGACAAAACTTGTAATTTGTCTTACTGTTGCCCTGCTAGTTTTCTCTAGCAAATGGCATTCTATCAAGTACATTTGTTAACAACTTCATAGTTATATAAAATGAAAAAAAGTGCTTCCAGTTGTGCACGAGCAGGTAACCTGTCATCTTAGAATCATAGAATCATAGAATCATCTAGGTTGGAAGAGACCCTTGGGATCATCGAGTCCAACCATCTACCCTACTCTACAAAGTCCTCCCCTACACCATATCCCTCAGCACCACATCTAATCGTCTCTTAAATGCATCCAGGGATGGTGACTCAACCACCTCCCTGGGCAGCCTATTCCAATGCCCGACCACCCTTTCCGTGAAGAACTCCTTCCTAATGTTCAGTCTAAACCTACCCTGTTGGAGTTTGAAGCCATTTCCTCTCGTTCTATCCCTAATTACCTGTGAGAAGAGACCAGCACCAACCTCTCTACAGTGTCCTTTCAAGTAGTTGTCTTAAAGTTGTCTTAAAGTTGTCTTAAAGCAGTCTTCAAGTTTTTTGACTTAAAATATTTGCAGGTGTTAATACATTCTTCTAAATTGATTAAATGAATCATCAACTAAATATTAATCAAAAACTTTTTTAAAAATACTTTTAGGAAAATCAGCTATGGCTCAATGTAGTGACATTTTTGCAAATTCAGAGGAAAAAACATATGTATTTAATTTTAAAAAAAATAAAGGGATATTTGGCTTTTTCCTAACAATCCAGGAAAAAGGCTAATAAATATTAACGGCTATAATGATTTGATTTGCCACAAATCAGATATTCATGAGAAATAAATGTAACTTGTTGGCTTTCATGCAGTTAACTTGTACAATGACCTTTTCCTTTTGAAACCTGACCCTTCCTTCCTCTTCAGTTACCACTGTGTTTACCTTCTGCGTCTTTCTCTGTTTTCTGGCATTTCTGTGAACCCAGCTGTGTCAGGCTTCTTTAGGGTAATCGCTGGTGAAAGTCAAGCACTAATAATGCGACGTCAAACACAAAGGAGGCCAAAATCTGTAGCTGCTTGTAAATAATAGTACTGTGCTTCTGAAATAATGGTAATAACCACGGTGCCTGAAACTGTAAGAGCTTCCATGCAGAGGAGGCATCAGGCCATTACCTGCCAAAGATCAACTTGCAGTTGGAATTCCTGCATTTTTCAGTTGCAGTTTAAGGCGCTTTTTGTTTTTCCAAAGGCAGCATGAATTATAATGCACATGTATTTATAATTACAATTATGATTATGTAATATTTACACAAAAAAATTACTTAAAATAAGGCACTGGCAGATATGATACTGGCAGAGATGGGGTTTCTTTCTTGAAGCATTTTTCCTTATGGGTGGCAGGAATCACTCATTTATGTCAAAGAACACCTTTGTATTACATTTTTTTACCCAGTGTAGCAGACCAAGCCTTGCAGCATGGCAGAGGTATGCCACTGCCCTCTGCTAATTGTCTACTTCTTTCTCTTTATAGCTCTTTTCTTTCAATATTTGAAAGACCCTATTTTGAAGGTAGTCCTGCCTTCCTTGATTCATCAGTCAGGTCTGTCTCTCTGTTAGTGAATAATACCCACAGTGTCACAGACCTTCACATTTAAGACTTCTTTTATTTTTTTTTCCAAACTAGCAACAGAAAACATCCTGTGAAGACACTTCCTTCTGCTGCAGAAGGGATTGCAGGTTAGCAGGATCTCCTCTGCTCTGCTGTTACAAATCCCATTTCCACATTAATTCTGAAGAGGGAGACTGCTGAAAGAACTGTTTGTTAAAGAGTGGTTCTTTTTCATTGTTGTTTTTGTTGGTGGTGATGCAGGCTTTTTTCCCGCAGTGCTCTAAGATGTGAATACAAATTATTTGTGTTCTTTTTCCCACGTGCCCAGTGAATCAACAGTAACTAAGTCACTTTTTCTGGTCAACCAGGAATTTACAGACCTACCTTTGCAGCACCATAGCGAGAGCTGCCCGTGTCCTGGGTGATCTTCAAAGACGTCCATAATTCTTAAACTCCAGCTGGGGGTTTTTACAGAGACATTCAACACCTCATCCATGAGTCTCAGCTCCTGAGTGACAAAACACATAAAAGAGTTTGATTCACTTACCATCTGAGAATACCTTTTAATGGCAAGCTAAACAAACTTTGCCAAAATGTAGAAGAGACCAAACCACTCCAGTGCCTGGGTGGGGCTAAAGTGTGGTCACAGTACAGCTTCCCAGGACGTTTGGATTTTGTCCTGTGCCCATTAATCACTGGCATCTTTTACCATTTTGGTGGGAAGCTACCACAAGGCTTTGCATCTTCATTCCTATTCCTGTTCCTCTCAGACTTATAAAAAAGTTTATGGTGATGTTCAGTGAAAATTTATTGTCAAAATTTTCTGTAAATTTAACAAGAGAAATCTAAATTTAAACAAAGACAAGAAAGATAATTTATTATGTCAAGTGTGGAAGTTAGTTGTTAGCATAGTCGAATATTTTGTTTATCATCTAATGTTGCAACTCAGAGAACTTTTTCCAGCAATAACTTTAATAAATATTATGAGCAAGAAGTTGCAGTCACTTTCCCTTGGGGACAGAAAAATCTTGTAAATATCCTACCATATGTACTCTTATAAGCTGCTATTCAGAAGGGAACAATACACTCTAAATTCTTTAGAAGATATAACAATGCCACAAAATAAAAATGAATAGTAGGACATTGAAAGATGCCCCATACCCCGCCTTTTCTCCCTCCCCCAGTAAAGGAGAACATTTTCTAAGTTTCATCACAGCAGCTTTCAGCAGAGATGATTTCTTGCCCAAAGGCACAGGAAGATTAACCAAGTATATCCAACTGCTCAACCAATAACTCATGTGAAAAGGAGTCTAAAGAGCAAATTGTAAGCTTCACAAATGCAGTTTATCAAGGTCAGATAAGGACAAGAGCCTGAATAGATATGATTCAGGATAAAAATTGAATAGATACTGATACTGTATGATTAGAACGAAAATGAGGCCACCTGCTGAATCGCAGGGGTGAAATATCACATTCTGCAAAAATGCACTGTCACTAGAGCATACACAGACTGAAATCCCTGCTGATGATGAGAAATTAGCTTTGTAGTCAACAAATTTATTGATGCTTTCATTTTACAAATGTACAGTGGAATTACTGTTGAGATTAGGAGGAAACTCGTAATGCATAAATGAAGAGCTTTTATGAGAATTTTATACTGTGTCAGTGCAATGACAGTAAGCCTCTGACAATGACCTCTGGTATAATCATCATTAGTGATGGGGCAGGATGACATCTGCTGAGAGGCTAGCACCTGACAGGTGAAATATGGGTATCTTTTATGTAATTGAGGTCAACATTTTAACGGAAAAATGCTGCATAAATAAAATAAAGTCAGCAAACCAAATTTCTGTACAATCTTGAATGTGTAAAACTGGGAAGTAAGTAAGTGGCCTCTTCTCCAGATGATGTGAAGGAAGAAAGTAAGTCAGAGGGGAGAGGCTTCTCCCAGGATGAAACCTGAGAAGAAAGAACTTGTAATGGGAAATGTGCCATTCAGCAGCAGTATAAAACAACAGACCAAGGCAAGTTAAGAATATTTTTGATCTTTGCAAATCTTATCAGTCAAAACCAACTGCTTCATTTTTGTTGTCACTTTTTAATTTACAGCTCACAAGAACAGATGGCCTGGAATTTCCTAAATAAAGGTCCTTATACTTAGATAATATTTTTTCTGTAGAGTTGATTGTTCCTCAGGATAGTTGTGAATGAGCACTTAGGCTGTCAATTTGCTGTGGTACTGTGCTCATATATGTAGTCACTATGACTTCAGGGTTCAAATTGCACATTTCTTACTATCACAAAAATACATGAAATATCCCTAGGAATCTTCCCCTGAGTTGTTTGTTGGTTTGGGTTTTTTTGTATTCTTGAACACATGGCTGGATTGTAGAATTGCATGAGAGAAGCTGACTTAACATTTGGGTCATTTCCCTACTTTTCTGGAAGGGCTGGTAGCAAACCTATGGTTAAGTTTTCTGTTACAAGTTTGATGTTTACATACGATGTGCTCTCTGTCTCTCAAACTTGCGACATGAAGCTGTTCTTGAATGCTCTTCAGCCAGATAGGACTGTATGTACGTACAGATTGTACATATGGTATAGTGAGGCTGAGATTAGTTTGACAAGAGGTTGTAGAAATCAGAGGCATAGAACAAAAATATTTTCTTTCCACTGTTATTTGCTTCACATGTTTGGTTTCCTTTCCCTGTGAGTAAAATCTAGGTGATTACAATATTTTAGAAAGTATTAGTATTTTCATTCATATATCAGCTGCAGAAAATTTGATAGTTCTTCATTCACAATGAAATATACCAATCTTACAAATACAACATAAAACCATGTGAAACATGTTTTTATTCTCTCCCTCTTACTTGAGAAAAATGGTAGCTTGCCAATGTGTAGATGTCCAGTCCACTGAAGTTCTTTGCAATGGTTCCTCTGATTTCACCCTCCAGAAACAGTCCTGCTGTATTCTTTGTGCTGCATTTATAGATAAAATTGTCACTTAAGCAAAAAACATAGTTGAACAAATACATAGAGTATTTGTTTCTGTGACTCTTCTGTTGCTCTTATTCTACTAACAGGTAAAAGACTGTACCCACCGCCACAAGTGAAAAGACTACACTGAATATGAGCAAAAGATCGAACTTAGGATTTACCTATTTAAATTTTACCGATATATGTTTTACCTATAATTTTACAAATAAGTTTCAAATGGCTTTGTGTTTTTAGTGTACCCAAACAATTTTACAAACTTTGCAGATAGAAAGTATATTTGTAGACACATAAGACAAAATCTCGAACTTGCTTTATATTGCTCCAAGAAAAAAAAAAAGAAAATTAAACTGAGCTTAAAATGTCCAGAAGTAGAATCTGAACTCTGAAAAGCTAGAAACAGTGAAAAATCAAATGTAATGATTTAGAGGTGGTTGGGGTTTTGGACGTTTTTCTGTGGTTTTGTTTTGTTGTTTTTTTTTCCAGAAGTCCTAAAATAGTGTTGCAAATTATTTTTTGTATCAGTCAAATGTGGAACATGGAACAGATGTCAAAAACGACCTTAGGAGAATACTAAGTAAAAGAATTGTATATGGAATTTAAAATAAATAATTTGACATTCTGTAGTTCTTTACCAAAAGACACAGTCATAATGAGAAAGAACTTAAATGGCTGCATAGTTCAGTCAGAGGTTTACAGATATATCTCAGCTGCCTTTTGACAGCCTTCATACTTCAAAGTACTGGTGTTCTAAAATCTTCCTTAGAAACAAGGTTTTTTCAAATACTTGATAACATAAAGTGGTATCAATGAGTAGTTGCATCAGTGTAAGCTACCAACCTACCACTGCTGTTAAGTTCTTATAGTTTGACATTATTCACTTTCTGACTAAACCTGATGATTTTTGGAAAAATAAAAGGGCAATGGTTTCTTGTTCATTGGATTCAAATGGATTCCACAAATCTCAAGGGTGGGTTGAAGGAGGATGGAGCCAGACGCTTTTCAGTAGTTCCCAGTGACAGGACGAGGGGCAGTGGGAACAATCTGGAACATAGGAAGTTCCATTAAAATATGAGGAAAAACTTCTTCACAGTGAGGGTGACAGAGCACTGGAACAGACTGTCCAGGGAGGTCGTGGAGTCCCCTTCTCTGGACATCTTCAAACCCACCTGGATGCAGTCCTGAGTTATATGCTCTAGGCAATCCTGCTTTAGAAGGGGAGTTGGACTAGGTGATCTCTAGAGGTTCCTTCCAACTCTGATAATTCTGTGATTCAAGCATGTATGGAAACTGTCATATCCATAAATGAATCCCTTTTTTGTTTAATTTAGTTTTGAAAATTGTAGATTTGCTAAACCAAGGAAAGACAAAGGCTTGGTTGGATAAAGGTCTGGTGTTATGAACAAAATAAAAGGAATGCATTATACCGCAAAAAACCCAAAAATTCTTAGAATAGAAGCATACTAAAAAACCCCTACTTTTTAAAAAGCTGCAGATCTTTGAATGTCTTTTCATTAATGTGGACCAACTCTTCAGCAGAACCAGGAATAGGAGATCTTCATTTGCAACAGTTGTGCCTTTTTTTCTTTTTTTTTTTACAGGTGCATATTGTGCATCAGGCAGATATAAAAGCAGAACAGGTATGATGGTTTCAGTTAAGAATAGAAGTTGATGCTTTGCACAGTGGACCAGTGTTGATATGGCGGTAATCAGATGTCAGGCTTCGGCTGTGCTAGTAAAATCATTGCTATGCTAGTAAAATCATTGCAGTCCTGCACAAAAATGATACATATTAAAAAATAATGTATGAGACACATTCTAAGTGTGTTTTCAGGCACTACAACTGATATTGTTCACTGTGCTGTGCACAGCAAGGGGGCCTTGGGTATACAAACCAGATCAGCACACCCAAAGCAGATATGGGTGAATTTTCTAACAACGGGTGATGAGATAGTTTTTTTAAATAAAGATAAGAATAATATCAGCTTAACATAGATGTTGTTATGAATTCTCTTTTTTATTATTATTTTTCAGAATTTAAAATTTTATCTTATGCACAAGAGACATTTAATACTTCTGCCTCATAATCTTAGATGTAATATCCTTACATGAAGGTGAAGGGCAGGTAAAAAAATACTATGAAAGATTCGTGGGGAGATGGACCAAGGGTATAGAAACAGATAATGTAGCTATTAAGACCTGTGCTTAAGCTGGTGAAAAGACAATAATATTTCTAATACTGAAGAAATTAACAGTCCTTGATGCTCTTTCCATAGACAGTGTAGTCAAAGCGAACTCATGGAAGAACATAAAAGAGGAGGGAACAATGACCTGAAGCCAGAATTACACAAATCTTTGTGATAGGATTTCTGCCTTAATTTGTGCATATAATTGCTCTGTGTCTATGTCCCCCTTCAAGTCAATTGAAGCTTCTTCCAGGGTTTGATTCATCATCTCTTAAGGTAGATCAGATAAATTAGCAAGAAAGAGAGCCTAAAGTAACTTGCTTACTTGTCTAATTTTTGAGCAGCTGAACCTCACTTTATGTTGACAGTGAAGTAAGATCACAGAGTACATGCTTTGCAATTGCCATGCTTAGCTATTTGCCAATTCTTTCCTATAACCTCTAATTCCACTCTAATGAAACAGCCCTCATGAGAATGATTTTTCATAGCTGAATTAGACTATAAGGACTTTATTTTTACCTTCTGTCTTTCTCTCACTTTCAACACCTCTATCTTCTTCTTCTTGAAATCTTTTCAATCTCTGCTCCCGGGCCTCTGTTCTTTTCTGATTCTCTGCTTCTTTATTTCCCTTCCAATATTCTAGTTTTAGCTGAAGGCCCTCTAGGGTCTGTCCTGATCCGTTCCCTCATTCCATGATGCCATACCTCAGGGTAATCTCATCTAACAGCAATCTAATTTACTATTTTTTCTACTGGGAGGGTATGTAATTTACTATCAATACCAATCCTGTTTCCTTCCACTCAAGCTATAACTTTCTCTGACACCTCCAGGTTACCTGTTGTTAAATTTACCTGAAAAATCTTCTTCTATTACGTTTCTCTGTAGCATTTTGAACAGGAGGACCATCTTTCCTATCGGGAGGTCTTGTATGAACTGCAGATATTAGTCTCCATTTGGAATTTCCTTCAGGCTACACTCAAGTATTTTAGGCTAATTGTGCATTATATCAAATATGCACTTCTTCCTGCATTGACATGATTTTTGCCAGGCTCTCAGCATCGTGTGCTGTCCTTTTCTGGCTCTGAACAATGAGATCTTACTTTTGTTCAGCAATCTTGCTAATGTTTCTAGAATGCTGTAAAGATTGTTCTTCCAATCTGTTGTTTTGGTTTTGGTTGGTTTGGGTTTTGTTTTTTTAATTTCCCTTTTCAGTCCTCCATTGGATCCCTTTTTTGATTAAATTAAACATAAGCTTTCTGTTACCTTCACACCTTATCCCCTCCTCTCATCGGGTCATTTCAAACATGCAACTGGTGCACAACCAGCCTACTTCATTAGTCTGCCCCTGATTTTTATTAGGAATATTCTGGAGTAAGCCTCTTTCAAATCTGCTGAAATGATGTCCATGAAGTAACAGCAAAATTGGCATCATCTCTGCTATTCTTGTGCTACATATTTCTGTTGCCTATTATGCTTATCATTTTTTGGTTGGCTCTTTGTGAACAACAGCTTCTCTCTATTCTCCTATTATGGTCAGCCTATATGCTTTCTTTTGTCTTTTTTCACAACAAGATACTAATTTATGGCTAGATTTCATGGTAGTAACAGTAATTAAAGAAAGAAAAATAAAGGAACAACTGCAGGATTTGGAGAAATATAAATTGATACACTGTTAACAGGGCAGGACTTTTTGAAGGAAGTACTAGAAACTAATTTGTATTTATTTTACATAATAACTTACAACTATATACTTCTGATGGCCAAGGAATATTTAAACGATATTACAATATTGTAGTTTCATTTTTCTTAATGAAAAAATATACTGAAAAGTTTACTGCCAGAAAAAATAAGATAGTACAAAAATGAGTGTATGCAGATCCATAACCTTGAAAATGAGCATACAAGGCTAGAAGTGATCATATGTTCCTCTAACATGGTATTTTGATGAACATCACAAATATATCTTGTCCTTCATAGCTTCTGAAGGGGCAGTATCCACTCAGGTTGGTTGACAGTGGATTCATGATTTTCTTCTATGCAGCTCAGCTGTATTTTCTTATGTTATTAGTAACTTTAAGCTTATAGGAGATTTCTTGTGCATTGCTTTGTAGTGCAGCAAGAACTCCTTCAGTAAAGAAAAGAGTTATTTCTGAATTACCATTCTCCAATAACAGAATTCAGCAACCATGCTTATTAAATCAAAACTTTAGAAAAGAAAGCATAAAACCAATAGTCCATACAGATGAGAAATATGTTTCTCAAGATTTGAATTGCTCAGATGTGAAAATCAGTGGAAGCTATACAATCACTTTTATACTGTGCTTATAAAGGTATTTTCAAAACAATATGATCTTATCAAATGCATGTTTTATTTCTTCAGGGCAACAGTACTGGCTAATTTCCAATCATTTGTAGAAAGTGAAGACATAAATCCAAAACTCTTCCATCTTGTGAAGCACAGGGAAGGATTGCATAACTGAATCTGCTTTACAGCGATGGCCTACTCTATCAAATTAGAGAGGGGTTTTTTTCAGCCCTCAAAATTGGGCAGGAAAATGTCAAATTAATTTGAAGTTTTGGGACACAAGCCTGTGAGACTTAGATCCCCAGATCATAATTTGATCGTTTCTTGGAATGGACAAAATATTTTTCCCTGCATCTGATTTAAAAGCATAATTCAACTTCCAATTCTCTTCCAATCTTCTAGTTTGAAAAAGGTAAGTTCCTGCAAATGACATCTCCTTGCTGTATTAGCTTTTGATTAGAATTCCTTCATTCCCACTACTTTTACACCACAGGCATTTTTAATACCCATGAAAAGCCACTTTACATTGGAATCAATCTGTCAAACAACAGAATTCAGATGGTCTTGAAAGAAGGCAAAACAAGCTAATTCATTTATTTTACAAACTCTCTATGAACGATAATCCTAGCAGACGCAAACTAAAAAATCTAATGGGCTATGAAGGCAGGCACTTCTGGAAATCTAGGAATAAAGTAACTGAGTTAGTCCGCTCTAAATAAAATCTTACAAACTATTTTAAGCATTTGTTTTAATAAGTCTCTTTTTATATACTATATTTATGCTATAGGCTTGTTTACATAAAGTCATATCTCGCAGTCTGAATATTGCAATGTCTAGTGTCTAATATATTAGAAAAACTGATGTCAGTGAAATAACTCTTGTCATGTCCTTACTGGACTGCTTGGTACCTAAAGATAAATTCTGTGCTACAATCATTTTATTTACCTGTCTGAAGATTTCTTTGCACTTACCCCTCTCTGATATCTGAGGATTCTTTAAAAAAAACATATGCAGCTGCACTGTCTAGGGAAAAATTATCAATTTGAAATTCATGAGCTAAAATTAAAGGTCCTCTTTGGTAGTGTATGTCCAATGCACAATTCTAGATTACCATTTTCTAACATATCTTGTCACTCCAAGTACTTTATAGCAATTGCAGTTACTTGTTCGTCTAAATGTTCATAATGAGCTAGCAACACAAGGAAACAGTGTGTGTGATAAAGGTTATGTTTTTGCAGACACCCCATTCCAGCATGTGTGTTTCCTTCCATCCTCCCCCAGCTCCATGCCCTCAGTCTCCCCAGCTGCAGGCTGTTCTGCAAAAGTTGCTCATCCTGAGAGAAATCCTTGTCAGGCAGTTGGGAAGATAGCTGGAGCCACTGGCCTTGTGGAAGATCAATCCTTAGCCCTCTTTTATTTCACAAACCAAGGAGCTCAGGTAGCTGCTCCTCTGCTCTTGTGTCAGAGCTGATAAGCTCTGCAGGGGCAGGGAACATTTTCAGTAAGCCTATCGTGGCATGAAGTGGAAATGGGAAGAGCAGATGAAGTGTTGAGAGCTGCAGGTCCATAAATAGTTTAAGAGGCTTCACATACATGCTGTATTTTTCTGCTGTTGTAGGCCTGTGAAACATCAGGACTATGACCTGTCCCCTCACTGACATATTAGTCCATTATAGATAGCAATGAGCAAAGTGTTGGGAGGAATATTCCAAGCAAATATAAAAGTAGGGATCTTACAATTGGGGTAGGATCTTTGCTTTAGAGAAGCTTCAGATTTAATTAATTGCAATACCCTGAAAGCAGGCAGGAAATCACAACATCGACTTTGGTATGTTTTGTGTGTTTAGTCGCCTGAGGCTTATGCCTGGGGTTTTTTAAGATGCATGGAAATGTTAAACCACAAACCACCAAAAGCAATGAAAAAATAATTCTAAAGAATGTATGTGCTCAGTCTTTTTCTCTCCCAGTGAGAGAGGTATTTTAAATTGAACTGTCCATACTTGAGTTCTGCAACTCTTACCATAACAACTAACCGCTGCTAACACCACTGAATTTTCAAGGACATTCCTCTGCTTTGAGGACTAGGTTGGTTAGTTTCAAGCTTAGATTTTTCATATTTTATAGAACAAATGTTATAGGAAAAAAAAACAAAGTAGCCAAACCAAAAGAACAAAAACCCAC
>JAHREE010000279.1:14341411-14481187 GCA_033628505.1 Tringa tobata | reverse complement strand
ATCTCTCTTGTATTGAGGTGCCCAAAACTGGACACAATACTCGAGGTGTGGCCTCACCAGTGCTGAGTACAGGGGCACAATCACCTCCCTACTTCTGCTGGTCACGCTATTCTTATGGCTTCAAATTCAAAGGGGCTGCACTTGTTGCCTTCTAAATTTCCTTGCATGAGCTATTGAAAGATGAGGCAGCTACCAGCTCAACACATTGTATTTTTTGGAATGGTGGGTATTTTTCTAACAACACTACTTTATTGTGTCTCCAGTGTGATAGCCATTCTCCTTGCATAAGAGAAAGAGAAAATTCTCTGGTCACTCGCTCAAATGGGAAGGGAACTTTCTTCATTTAAGTTCTCTAGGTAACATGGGATGGATACACTCAATGTAACTTAGTCAAAAAGAGCAAACAGCACCGATGATTAACGGCATGATACTTCTTAATCCTGTAACTTGTCACTCTTGTAGTAGTGTCACTTCCTGATCCTCAAGGGCAACATGAAGGCTTATCCCTTTAGATATATCTCTTATACTACATTACTTTGTTGAAAGGACATCTATTTTCTGTATAAGAATGATGATTCTTCAGAAATCATGGTTCTTTTTAAGTTGAGCTCATTTCATACACATGCATTTGCTTTTGACATACAGTCATTCACTGTGTCTCTACTGAGCAGTTGATTCAATAAACTTATTTTTATTTTCTGAAGAAAGCATCTTATCAAACCAGAGAAAGCAAAGCCCTTGAAATTGTTGCTTGGTTTTCCACAGCGTGCCACAGAAGGAAAATGGCACACCATCTATAACTCCTATCAACTTTACTGTATCAAACCATTGTGGGCAAACATTCAATCCTTTTAGCAGAAGCACTTTGACAGATACTAAATGGAGCTGTTGATATTACTTCTTCTAGGAAATTCAGTCTGATCATGTAGTATAGGGAGGTAGAAGGTCAGATCACATGAGGCTATCTCTAACATTTCAGTTACTTTTATTTTGGTTCAGTTTAAATGACGTGCTTGATTCCACACTCCTTGTTATTTCAGTTTTTGATTGTGTTCTGTGTTGTAACTTGTAGGGTCTCTTACTGATAATAAGGACCTATTGTATGTAGATTTAATAGAAGAATCAATTCAGTATGTTATTAATTTGTCAATGAAACCAGAACTGAGAGAATCTTGTCTTCTACAATAATAACTTGCTTATATCTTTTTCCAAAATAAGATTTACTGTGAAGATAAAAGGACAGTATTTTATGACACTAGAATTTCTACAGAAAACTTAGTGTTTCAGCAGATTTTCCACATAGTAAGGGTTTTTTTTCCTACCTTTCTATTTTTTTCTGTTACAGGCTCTTTAATTTTTCTTCTGTCATAACTTCACTCATTCTTACACTTCAGTTCAGGGACGTGTTCAGTATTTATAGCTATATTTCTTATTGTGTGTTAAATTTAAATGTATTTTCTATAAATTCCCAAGCTCTTTACAGGTTTGTTCTGATTATTTACTATTCTTTTCTGGATAGTCTTCTTACTTTTTGCAGGCCTTATGTTTAAATTGATACTGAAGAGATAAAAATATATGAATAACCTTTCAAAGATGCTGAGCAGCCAAAGTTTCTATTGCCTTCAATAGGAGTTTTGTGCAGAGTTTTCAAAAAATGTGTCAATAGATTCCTAGTTGAAGAAGTGTTTTAGTACAAGTTATTTAGATCTTCAAGACTGTACAGGTGTAGTATTTGAATATTAAGGTATTCAGATAAGTGGCTTTTGTAGTTTGAGAAGGTGAATGAAGCAGTAGATGTCTTCTGCAGCTATAGTAACCACTAGGAATGGAATGGTATTTTATTTACGTGAAGTTGGAAATTGGATGGGTTTTCACTGTGTATGTGTAAAATAAGTTAGTGTTATTGATAGATCTATTCTTGACATCTTTTTGTTGTTTCTCTCCACTTTGTGGCAGCTCTTGACAACCAAAATTGGTTTTACTTCATCCATCCTTCATATCAGAGAAATAAGATAGCGAGTACTGACATGTCCAAGACAAGTTTATCTATGTGATATCACTGCTCTTTCATTTTGATCTGTCACTTTGTTTTCATTCCACACTCATCTTCACTCCCAATGAAGAGATACACATAATGAAATAGTTCTGCTGACTGAATGCAGAAAACTGTTTTGTCGCCAGTTATGCCCCATCTAGCTCGAATGATGAAACACGGTTGAAAACATGATTTGAACTCCATTTTAAAATACATTTTTTCTAAATGTGCTTCATTTCCAGAATGCTTACTTAAAGACTACCCATTCATGGGTTTTTGGCTATGATCTCAATTTATGCCAGGTGACGTGTTAAAATTTTTGCCTATTGTTGAAGATATTGTTTTATATATGAAAGAATTGTTCTACATTTCATTGCACCTATGGCTATTTCTTTGTTATACCTACAATCTTTAAGGCTGAATTTTGGGTACAGAACAAAAGCTAATTGCATGTTTGTGGTAGTGTTTGCGGGGGGAGGGGAAGAGAGAGACAGAGGAAGGAGTAGAAGCCTGGCTTATTGAATACTATACCTGACTGACTATAAGTTAACTATTCCAGTTAAATTCCTCATCAGTGAAGATCTTTTTCTTCTATGATACTAACATCATCATGATCATCAATATTCTTTGCAGGAACATTTGCAGAGAATTCAGCAAGAACAAGTGAGACTTTGATACCATTTAGAAACAGGCCTAAATTTTGCCATTTGTTCCTACTGCATGCATTCACAGAGACAGATCCAAAGTGATTGTTTTATCATTTTCATTTATTAATGTGGGGACATACAATATGAAACCGGCCATCGCAAAATCATCAGGAATTTTCTCAAAATTTAGATTGCATTAGTATCAGTCATTAGTAATCAATCTTTGTATTAGTTAAAATCATTATACTAGATGAAAAATGAGTAGTTCATGGCGTTATATTATATTATACTAGTAATTCATAGCATAGCATAATATCATATCAGGTAGGGTGTACAGCCAGGAAAAATGTTAAATGTTTCATCAGAAATGTCTCAAAGAGAAGTTGACTAAGTTAAAATATTAAGGGTGGAGAATAATATATAATAATAAATAATAAGGGTGGAGGATAATATAGAGTAGGAAGGTTCCTTTGCAACAAACCGAGTTTTCTTGATTTTTTTTTTCAGTACAGTTGAACTTTCTGCTATAACCTAATGTGGGCATGTATGTTTATATTTTACCTTATAATCAAGAGAAGGCAAGTAAAATTTTTTCCACTTGTGTGCCACAGTTCACTTGAATTCTAGAAGAAAGAACAGATAGAAAAGTAAACAGATGTGTTAGGCAATTTAAACAGAGAAGAGTAGCATTTATTTCCTGCTGTAAGAGAACATAATCATGGGAACACGGTAAATGTTTAAGCAAAACTTTGTAATCCTTGATCTTGTGCATATTTAAGATTTATATTTAAGTATAAGCAGAGTGGTTAAATAAAAAAAAAAAAGTGATTATTTTATCATCATTTGACAACTCGTTTTGGAATTTTTGCTGTTGGATGAACTCCTTTTGGCTCTATGGGTGCATTACTTACACTATATTTTACTTTCTAAGGAAGGTAAGGGAACGGACACATGATCTAAACATTAGTCAAGCAGAGAATATAGCTATCTACATACTTCTGGAGTTACATCATGAGGTCTACTGTGGTAATCTATAATGGGTAGCAGACTGAGTATGTGTAAGAAACAAAGTAACATTTGTGTCACCTAATGACTGTTATTTTTCATTATGTTTTATTTTAAAAGGTTTGGATGCTGTAAATGAAAGAAAAACAAGTTTAAGCCTCTGACTGAACTCTAGATTTTATTGCTGTTCATTTATTGTATCAATTAACTTTAAGTTTTATACAAGTTTAAACAAGTTTAACTAATTTGATATGATAAGATCACCCACCTAGTGGATGGAGGGAAGGCAGTAGATATAGTTTTTCTGGATTTTAGTAGGGCTTTTGGTACTGCCCCTCATAGCATACTTCTGGATAAACTGTCCAGCTGTGGAATGAGCAGGTTCACAGTGCTCTGGCTGAAGGGCAAAGTCACCAGTGGTGTCCCTCAGGGCTCAGTTTTGGGGCCAGTCTTGTTCAATATCTTTATTGATGATCTAGATAAGGGGATTGAGTGCACCCTCAGTAAGTTTGCAGATGACACCAAACTAGGTGGGAGTGTTGATCTGCTTCAGGGTCGGAAGGCTCTACAGAGGGATCTGGACAGACTGGATCAATGGGCCAAGGCCAATCGGATGAGGTTTAATAAGGCCAAGTGCCGGGTCCTGCATTTTGGTCACAACAACCCCAGGCAACACTACAGGCTTGGGGAAGAGTGGCTGGAAAGCTGCTCAGCAGAAAAGGACCTGGGGATGTTGGTGGACAGCTGGCTTAACATGAGCCAGCAGTGTGCCCAGGTGGCCAAGAAGGCCAACAGCATCCTGGCCTGTATCAGGAATAGCGTGGCCAGCAGGAGTAGGGAAGTCATCGTGCCTCTGTACTTGGCACTGGTGAGGCCTCACCTTGAGTACTGTGTTCAGTTTTGGGCCCCTCACTACAGGAGGGACATTGAGCTGCTGGAGTGTGTCCAGAGGAGAGCCACCAAGCTGGGGAGGGGTCTAGAGAACAAGTCCTATGAGGAGAAGCTGAGGGAACTGGGCATGTTTAGTTTGGAGAAGAGGAGGCTGAGGGGGGACCTCATTGCCCTCTACAACTACCTGAAAGGAGATTGGAGAAAGGTGGGTATTGGCCTCTTCTCCCAAGGGAATAATGACAGGCCCAGAGGAAACAGTCTGAAGTTGCAGTAGGAAAGCTTAGATTAGATATTAGGAAGAATTACTTTACTGAGAGAGTGGTCAGGCACTGGAACGGCCTGCCCAGGGAGGTGGTGGAGTCACCATCCCTGGAGATATTTAAGAAACGTGTAGACATGGCTCTTCAGGGCATAGTCTAGTGCCCGAGATTATTGGTTTGTGGGTGGGTGTGATGTGGTGGGGTGTTGTGTGTGTTGTTGGTTCGGGGTTTTTTTTGTTTTTTTTTTTTTGTGATTGGACTCGATGATCTCAGAGGTCCCTTCCAACCATGATGATTCTGTGATTCTGTGAATGGTTCAAAGCTGCACCAGGGGGGCTTTAGACTGGACATGAGGAAGCATTTCTTTACCGAGAGGGAGGTAAAACACTGGAACAGCCTTCCTAGAGATGTGGTCGATGCTCCAAACCTATCAGTGTTTAAGAGGCATTTGGACAATGCCCTTAACAACATGGTTTAACTTGGTCAGCCCTGAACTGGTCAGGCAGTTGGACTAGATGACCACCATAGATTGCTTCCAACTGAAATTATTCTATTCTATTCTATTCTATTCTATTCTATTCTATTCTATTCTATTCTAGAGTGAGGAAAAAAATTCTCCCTCTTTTCCTCTTTAGTAATAATCTTTTCATTGTTAATATTTTCATTAGTTACAATGCAAATGTTTCCTTGAGCTTTATTTTGCATTTTTGGAAAATATTGTTGACTTCTTTTTTCCAATTTATTTATTGTCATGTTTACTTCGGGACATGCATCAGAGACATTTTTCTATCACACAAGAACTATACTGATGAAAATTTTACATCTGTGGGCATTTACCATTGCTGCCAGGTTTGGCAAGAACTAGTTTTTTTAAACCGTGGTTTGCTTTTTTTTTAAATGGAACAAGAATTTCCAGATACATAGTGTTTGGAAAGGAAAAAAAAGTCATCTAGATGAGTCCTGTTGCAGCAGTCATCCTGTAGTCTGGAGGTGTCCTTGGCAATGCAGAGCTATGTATTGTGCCTGTTTTTGTTAAAAATACTTCAAAAGAAATGGAGGTACTCTAATCATTAAAGCCTAATTTCTGCAAACACCAGGTGTGAGAGACACCATGAGATGAAAAACATATTCCATATTTCTAAATGTCATGAGCTCCCATGACACGAAGTTCAAGGAATATTATCAGTGACTTTAGCTGATGATAGAAATCCATACAGGAAATTATGTAATCGCTACTACTATCTGAGTGTTTTGATAACGTCAGGAATTACAGAAATAATATATATGTATGCAAACCCACACACTTGTGTGTGTGTAGTTCTATGTGCTGATGAATTTTCTGTTTAGAAAGATACATGTTTGATTTTGGATCATGTCCCTTAAACAGATGGTATCTTTGTGATTGTTGTGACTCTTCATTGTTGTTGCCGGCTGATGACTCACCAAAGGAAAATCCCAACTCACTCAGTAGGGAGATAATAAGGCTGTTTGGTGTTCTTTGCTCCATCTAATTTTCTAAGAGAATTTCGACAGATGTGACAATTTTGCTGAAATGTTGTCAAAATAATAGCAACAAGTTGACAAATCAAATCTGGCTCATGTTCAGTCCCCTGCTATTATACTGGTTCATCTGCAATAACAAGGGAATTTACATCAGTGTCATCCTTGACAACTTGATCATTTTAGGTGGCACATTATCAGTTTTTTGTCCTTCCCCATGCTATACTTTCTGGTATTTTTTACAAATAAATATTAACAAAGGCAAAATAGTGTTCCCTCACTCCCAGATGGTAAGAAAAAATAAGGAAATCATAAGCATAGGAATTTTAAATCTGAGGTCAAGATATGAAGGGAATTTTCCTGGTTTTTGCTATTTGCCAAAGTGAAACTGGGAATAGCAAGACCAAAATCACTCAACACTTGCAGCACTGGAGTCCCACACTTGAAAAATATCAAATATAGGTCTTTGAGAATACAATCTGTCTATAGCATCTAATGAAATATGGTAAATATGCTTTTTGAGAAAAATTATTTTGCTCACTCTAAAAAGCATTCAGATATAAAGATATTCTGGTAGCTCCACAATGAAAATTTTTTAATTAACCTTTTTCCTCTCTTTGCTGAATAGGACTGATTTTGACAAAGATTTTGTTGATGATGAAATAACATAAGGGAAGAGAGAGAAACCAAAAGGATGGATGGCCTCTTTGAAGAATAAGTATAAAAATCCCTGTTGTGTCTGATTCTGAGCAGAGAAGCAAAACCTCACTGCCCAAATAAGAGATTTGCAATGCATCCACTGCTTATATAGTCTATGTCTCAGCTTTGTAGCTGTTCCATTTTATATGGGAAATTATAGGGTCATTAGGCAGAGGCAAAAAAACCCCTTACTTAATAAAATTGATGGTAATGCAGAGGAGGGATTTGAACCTTATCTTTTCAGGCTCTGTCTCCCTGCCTCTTGGGGAACTCTTCAGTATTTTACAGGCTCAGTTACTCTGTGTTGTGTTGTGCAACTTCTGAATTCTGTAGATCATCATCATTGTGAATTCAAGAGTCATAAATGCACTGTGTGAATGTGCAAGGTCATGGCAGATAGCATGTTTAAATGACAAAGGATATAAATTAACCAAAGCTCCCCACACAAAGTACCGTTAATTAATCAATAAGGTGTTTCAAAGCATGCAGCTTGATCCTTATGTTGGAAAGGTAACAGAACTTTCCTTCATTTCTTTTTATTCTCTGCACATGTTTTAAGATTTCGGTGTGAAATCAGTTATATGTAGCTAAAATAATCCAAATATCAGCCTGATATGTCGTCTGGATTCTTTGTCCAGTGCAATATACTTTTTGAAAGAGACTGCTACATTTACAATGTTTTGCTATTTAGTAAACTTGGTAAGTATTTATATGAATTCAAGGCTATAAACTATTCTGCTGTCAGTCCAGGTGTCAGTGTGTATACATCAAGATCAGAAATGACACTAATTGTTACATTTGTTGTTACACTCTGTAGAAAGGTTAAGGGCTAAATAGTCATTCCTACCTCACATCACAGCACGAGCCTGATTTTCAGGGTATTTTGACTGATTCGCTATTTTGCAGAAGTTAAAACTGAAAGCAAAATGTTAAAGGAAACTGAAAGTAATGTTGACAAATCTGAATGAGACAAAAAACATGCTCTGGGGGAGTGTCATGTGAATTTTAATGTCAATGTTCTGCACTCAGATGGTATAGAAGTGAACGTAAAAAAAATGTAGGCAGGTAGAAATTGACCATTGACATCAAGAGTGAAAAGGAATGTGAAGTTGTTTAAGATGCTGCATACTTTCTGGAAACAAATACAGTCCTCACAGTTCACAATTTATTACTTCATTAAAAAAATGATTTGTGTATAAAATAATAATGAAGAATTAAAACAGATCTGATACTTGCCTTTCTACAGTACATTGGTTAATGTCAAAAATACCATTCACAGTGGCCTGGCACTTCTAAATGTCATTACAGTGTACCATTTTCTGTAAAATGTCTTGTGACTAACTGAAGTCAATGGGATCGTGACTCTGTTGTGTGATGACAGTCAGCTAGGGGTAGCATACTAAAAAAATTGAGGGAGAAAAGAAACAACTATAAGGATTAAATTAGGAAAAAGGAGTATTCTGAAATAATTGTCCTGATCCAAAATAAGGATTTTGACTCTACATATATTTGGTCCCCTTACCCTCCTTTTCTAGTATTAATTTGAAAATGTAATTTGAAACATGTCAGATATACAGATTAAAATATTTATAACAGACAGAAATAAACCTTTATTTAAAAAAAAATTGAAGAGAAGAAAAATAAGTTTGGGTTAAAATTAGATACTGACTTCAAGTCGAATTACACTGTTACCACAGTCATAGATGGCACTGTGTGAGGATTATTACCCCTGTGCTGTCTTGCAGCAGCAGCTTTACAGAGAATCTAGAAATAGCCTGGTGATGGTGAAGATGCTCAAGCCTTGAATAAAATTTCCCAAAATGTTCCGGTGAGTTGAAGCTTAATCTATCAAAATTCAATGGGCTTTAGATTTCTAAATTACTTTCAGCCAGAACTGTTAAACTTCTGAGTGGCTTTGTAGATCTCCTCATTGGATGCTTTCGAACGTTTTCTCTTTTTTTTCTTGCTCATCACCTGCTTTGTCCATGTAGACGGTGAGATCACACACAAGCCGTTAATAGCAACTTAATAGCAATTGCAGTGAGGGTGCAGCTTCACCGGGGTTCAAGGACTAGAACCTCAGCCATTGTAAAGAAACATTTTGATCATTCCAATCAGCTGAGGATATTGCTGCAATATTCTGCAAAATGCCTGAAAAATTCCAACTAAAAGAATTACACGTGCATAGCCTATAGATTGTTACGGAGTTTATAAAAAAAAAAAAATTATCTTGGGAGCAATAGGTTTTATATTCTTTAGAGGAAAATAAAGATATGTAGAATGAAAGGCAATTCCTCCCAGCTGGATGAAGAGTCCTTTTTTTTAACTTCTGAATTTGGTATGGGTTAGAGCATGATTCCTTCTCCCCTTCTTCTCCTGGTGCAGATTTTCACTCTTTAGATCTCTAGACCCTTCCTTCATTGCAGAGGAGGAGAGATATTCCTGTAAATGCAGGTTATCAGATTACAGGTAATTGGAAATAGTGGGGGGTTTCTTCTGTTATAAGGCATTTGGGGAGCTAAGTATATTTGTGCGATATGGTCCAAGGATTTATTTTCCTTCTTTGTTTGCAAATGACCTTTTCACAAATAATTTCAAAAATGCAGTAATTTGCAGATTGTCTCCCAGTTATGTAGTGTAACAGTGATTTGCATTATATGTGGTTTTATGGTACCCGATATGAAAGAAACTTTATAAAACCAAATAGTCTAGCATTTTATCTGATAGGTGTCTTCTGGCTCGGAATAGTTAGTATAAGAATTTGTACATTTGAAGGGTTGAAATTTTCATTGTACTCCAGTGTAGCTGATGCAGTGGTCAAATGCAGTGGACTGCGGCCTTTGAAAGCTTTAATCATTATTAAAAAGAGATATAGACTTGTGTGAATCACTTTGGTTTCACAGAACCTGCTGGTTTGGTCTCATGAAGCACAGAGGAAAGTCTGTGTTGTTTTACCTCAGAGAAAAAAATAATATTTGGTTTTTTAACGGCATTCTTAAAAGACCTACAGGAAACCATCAGGCTTTATGTATCAGCTTTCATTTTCCTTTTTCCTTTTCCTTTTCCTTTTTCTCTTCATCATAAAAGAACAGTTGCTGTCTATATTTATATCTAGGACTTTTCAAATTACCTTTTTTAAGTCAATCTTCTGTCTTACTCATGATCATGATCATGCATCAAGGTGATGCAATATGTCAGAAGGTAATGTTTAAATAGAGAGCTGAGGCAAACATCATTCATGGTCTCTTGAATTTCATTTATGCCAGAAGGAAAATCTTTGTAATACAGACGGTGCTCCGAGACCAGCTGAGGATGCTCTTTCCCTACATAGTAGAGCTGGGAGGAGGGAGGAGGAAAGCGGCTGGATCATGACCTCTCCTCCTCAGGGTGCTGACTGTGTGAAATTAGAAGTCTTCCCTTGTTGGCTATTCCTTGAAGTGACTATGATTGCTCAGAACAAAGCTAAATAGGTCAGAGTATTGGTGACATTGAGGGAGGAACTTTGACTGACTCCTGATTGACCTTTGGGCCTCACCACAGACCCCAGTCCAAATCTGCCCGTGAGTTATTCTGTCTTTTGCTGTCTACCTAAAATACAAGGTTGCTCTGTAGAGATAACATTTACATTAACAGACATACCAAAGGGATACATTTGCCAAAGCCAGTGGCAATGAACTTACCTGCCTTTTTCTAGTTCTTTACTAATCTGTATTTATGTCATCAGTGGAGTATGAGAAATGCAGAACCACTTACAAGAAAACCATGCCAGAAGCACCGTGTGATTAGTAACTTTCCATCTCAAATCAGAAAATTTAGAAGAAATAAAGATTGAGATATGTTGAAAGCAAATATACAAAAATGTGGTTTTGCACTGACTGAGAGCTTGAAATAACGCAGGATTTCAATACAGAAAGTTATTGTAGTTAATATTGTTTTTACAGCAGTTGTGATATGATAGGCACCTTACTGTCCTCACAGTAAGCCTTAATCCCTACTGCTGTAAAACTTTAAAGCAAATTTCAGCTATTACCCGGTGAAAAGATGGAAGGAATGAAGTAGAAATAGATAGGTTGCAGTAGGACAGTAAGAAATGTAAAGGAAAGCAGGATGCAAAAGTCTGTTTTTTTTCCAAGCCTTAACTTCCTATTAGAAGCCATAAAAACACAGGGCTGATTTAGGAATAGCTGCCTTTAATGACACAATATTTTTGTGTGTAAGCCCACTCAGAAAACTCAAGATCCAAAAATAGATGTATCCCAGTTCTACACTGCTTATATTGCAAATGTGTGTAAACGAGCTGCAGGCATACCCTTGACGAGATTATAAGTGTACAGTATCTTTCAGAAGGCTATTTACCTTAGATGGTAGTTCTAGAGTTTAATTATCTTCCAGCTTAAACCACGTTATGCTTTACTATTTACTTCAAGCATATCCCTAAGCAATCAACATACATTTACAAAAGAATTGCAAGTTCAGTGGACTGCCAAGTCATAGGAGAAGATGCAGCCCTTTGGAGTACACTATTCATAACGATCTATCCAGAAAGTACTAAAATTAAATTGCTTTAAAGCCAGCTACTGAATTCTGCTCTCCATGAGAAAGCTTAGCTTGGTTATAACCAGTTATGAGTTTTAGATCCAGTAAAGATCAAGTGAACAATTCCTGATATATCTCCCTAGATTTATTTCACTAACCTTTGCAATGGTCTGCATATTACCCTGAACATGCTGTGAGTTTCATCGTGCATTACATTGCCTCTTTCCTCTCCTGTATTTCTTTCACTACCAAAACATCTGTTTACTTTTCATCTCTGTATTAATTTGGCTTCTCTTTCATCTCAAAATGTAATAAAAAGTTTCTTATTCCTTTATCTTAAAATGCAAAGAAAGAAGCAGTAATTTAAAAGCATGTGATAAATTAGTATAACTGGGAAATAAGGTAGAGTTGAGCATGCCAATACTATGATTTGTTTTATTCTACATGTGTCTGGAAAGTGCAAGAGTGATCGTTTTCAGTCAATAATGACCTTGTTCAAGTGACCTGTAAGACAAACTGATGGGTTATTCAGAACACCATTTCCATCTCTTTGTATTGTCTATTTTTTTTCTTTCCTCTTTGTCTCTTTGTCTCTCTTTTTTTTTTTTTTTTAATTGATATTTCACAGCAATAAGTGACTAAAAGCTGCTTGTGAGCCTCCCAGTGCAATAGATCCATAAAATCAGGACACCTTCAGACACCAAATCAGAGGAAGCAGCTCATGCAGCCCTCCCCTGGTAGCACCTACATTCCCACATGAGGACAAACACCAAGCAGAATGTGATACGTCCCTGAAATCCAGGAAACGGTACCTGACACACAAAACCAGACATGGCTGGCAGTCACCCGTCAGCATCTGGAGTCAGGAGTTGCCTCAGACGTCTGTCTTCCCCCTCTCACTGCACCAGGGCCACCACGAGCAATGCTCCCTGGCTGCCAGGAGCTGCTACAGACGGCCCCAGCCCAGTCCCTACAGCCAGGGTCCAATAGGGCTGGACTCCTGGGTGACAAGTTTTGCAAAGAAGCAGCCGCTTCTGTTCCCGTGTTTGAGCTTGGCCCAGGAGATAGGGCAAAACAACCCGATTTAAGGGTGCAGCACTGCAGAATTTTCTTCTCTTACTGACGTCACACCATTTGGGTGATTTGCAAAGGTCTACTAATATTTTCACAGAATGACAGAATGATATGGGGTTAGAAGGGACCTTTGGAGATCATCTAGTCCAATCCCCCCACCGAAGTAGGTCCATAAACCTTTTGGGGAGGTTATAAATTGAGGGAGCAGACTAGCTGATGATGAGAAGATACAATTTAAGTGGGACTGACTGCATGATTAGAATTAAAGTAAGGGAGCCAGGATCTGGCCATCTGGTGTTATGACTGGTGAAATGTGCAAATGCTGTTGGAGTGGTGTAAGCAGTTTGCGCAAGGGGTGTTTTGAAAACAACATTTCAGAGGAGGTATGGAGGAAGTGGAGGGAAAAAATTTGGTTTTCATTTAGCATTATTATAAAGATGAGAAAGAACTGGAAAAAGAACAAACTGCATACTTCTAGACAAAAATTCTGACCTTTCACATCTGGAAGCTCTTTTAAGGGGACTCAGTCTGGTGTCATACCGAGTTAGGTAGGATAATTGGTAAAAACGCTTTGGAAGTTTTTCATCAAAATGCCTCATACATATACAAGTAATATGTTCTGTTAGACAGTGTTGCCTGACCTTGTTATGTCTTATTCATTCCTAATTAGAAATGAGGCATCCAGATGTGAAAGGTCATTACACTCGTTTCTATGACACCTATCATGACATATTTGTGTCACCTAGATTTTTATTAGAAATGCACTGAACAAGCCCAGCTCTCTCTGCCATATGTTTATTGCCATGTTCAAGGACCCGCAGGTAAAAAGAATATTTTGTCTACCCAGATGGTTATTGCCACATTTGGGTTTTAACTTCCACAGCATCTCATAGCGCTAATTGGTTCACACTCTGATGCCAGCTTAGAGAGATGTTATTTTTGGTAATAACACCATTGATAGCAATTCCTCTGGAAGGAACATCTCTGTAAGGAATGAAAGAAAATATTTAGGGACTTTCCCAGGCAAAAGCAAAGATCAATTTCTTTTTTTAAATCCTAATTCATAGGAAGTATATTTTGAGTGTACCCTTACTTAAGAGTGTAACTTGGGGGGGAAACCTTTTTTCCTATTGCAGTTTTTTGAAAAGTCATTTCATACATGTTTATTGAAGTTCTCAGAAGAAAAAAGCAACAAAATGTCAGAAAAGCTCCTTTAAAAAAAAAAAATTGTCTTTACACAAGAGCACTTACTTTTAAAAAAACCTTCATTTTGTTTTTCAGTGTGTATGAAATGTCTAGAAGTCATCATATTTTTCATTTTCAGTTATTGAAGGTGACTTCTGATATCCAGTTTAGTCTGAATAGTTTCTTATTTGGCAACTAACACCATTAAAATCAATTGCACCATTTGCTAAAAAAGGCACTGTTCCACCTGAATCCAGGATAACACAATCTGGCTCAGAATTGATACTGTCAAAACTGATTGATTGTACTTTTGTCTCAAACTCACTTGAATACTAAAAAAATCTGAGGTTTTTCAAAGTCCTGGAAAATATGTGTATAATGGCTTCATCACTCTCCGTTAATGGCATGTGTAAGGGGTATTTTTTGTAAGCTTGGAAGGAAAGAGCTACGATCCAAAACGTATACTACTGCTTGAGCACCAATGCACATGAGCAAGTCAGCAAATTACTTATCCAATGTTAATATAAGGGCGTTTTATTACTTACATACTAGAATTCAGTTCTCTCTTTTCTTTGAAAACAAAGACAGACTGATGTCTCTAAGGATTATAATGTATCCATCTATTTTTCCCAAAGTAACAAAAATGTGATTTGTGACTGAATTTTCAGGTAATTTTCAAATACACTTGTTGCATTATCTTAATATTTCAATATGCAATGAAATGATGGTACACGTTAATCTTTATTAAGGTACAGCAGAGAATTTCAGTTAAGACATCCAGGCTCTTCTTGTAATAAAGTTTATGTGTTATATGTATCCTATGTACGTTTGGCAACAAAAGCCTCAATGGAACTGAACCAGTCTCATTCAAACAGCACGTTCATAATTTCTATCCCAGTAGTTAAGCAAGCTCTATCGAGGGTAGTACAAATGGTAACATTGCTCTGTTTGTAGTTCAGTCAATTCTGAACAGGTTTTCCGAAGGATGACCACAGACATTTTCCTAATCTCTTCCAAATTTCAGCTATTATCCACAAATGATAGAAGTCTGCTAAAGACTGCTTTGAGGATTTTTAAAAGCCAGAAATATGTTTACAATGTCAAGGGTTGGGTAACCTGAAGAGGAGGTCATTTGACTGTCTGTTGTAAGGATTAGACTGTAAAACAAATGTCATTTTCCTATCAGACCATGTAAGATGGTTTGATTATATTTTTTTTCCTAAATAGTTAAATCGCTTGCTTTTCATATTAATTTATTGGCAAGTCTTCTGAAATGGTCAACAGATGTAGGATAGCCTGCATATAACAGGAGACAGACTCAGGGACTATTCTCTAGCCCGTAGAGGGTGGTGGCATGGGATAACTCATGCTGTAAGGGCTAAATTCTTTTACAGCCTAAAGCAGGCTGGTGTTTTCAAAGGTGCCTTTTGGAATAACTATTTTCTGGTAAAGCTCTTGGCACTAAAGGCCATAATTATGTTTGCCACACAGCAACTGTGTTAACAGTGGACATATTAACACTTGTGCCAGCCCTCACCCTGGTCAGGCTCAGGTTTAAGTACAGATCGTGATGTTCTGCCCAAGGCCTCCCTGGGATTTGCCAGGGTAATGTGCTCAGGAGACCTCATCTCCCAGACATCCAGAACCCCTTCCTACCCCCATAGGTTTCTTTGGAAAATGGAAGTGCTCCTGTAATCAGTGGTAGAGATGTCAATTAATGGCAAATGTTTGTGATATTAATGGTCAAAGACTGCATTAAAGAAGTTCTCCTAGATTTTGTTTTTCAAATCAATGTACAGTACAATAAATTGAGAGCACTTTTATGTGTCAGTAACTAAAAGAACTCATGTACATTAAAACTAAGGGGGAAAAGTGATATAAATCTTAAAGTTATCATTTAAAAAAAAAACCAGCTGTGATAGTAAGGCAAAGACACTCCAGTGTTATAAATGACTTCTCCACACAACTTTAGCTTGATGCCTGTTATACGGAAGATCAATAATTTCTTACCCATATAAAGTGAAATTTTAAAATATAAAAGCTTCAACCATGTATTTTATTGTTAGCAACAGAAATTCCTTGCCCAAATTCATTGTCTCTGGTATCTAATATCAGATAGAGATGTAGATGAGACCTTGTGGTTGTTTATTATCTTCTGTCTTTAGGTCCACCCTTAGAGAAGAACTGGACACAAAAACTCAAATGTAACCTAGCCCTGATGAAGCTTTGTATTGAATGAATGATTTAAATTAATAGAAGTTATGTTAACTCTGCAAACAATTAAAATTTTCAGGAACATCTTGCTATGTAGTTAGTCTGTGAGAAATTACATTTTACTACAAATGTGAAAAGTAGACCTTTTTCGGAGCATATGCTATTTACATTAGTCTAATTTCTGAGTTTGAGGATTTTTCACATTTCTTAGTGTTTGTTTTAAACTACTCATTTATTTTTAACAAAACCTGTTCAAGCAATCTCTCAGATGTTTAAAGAACTTCTGTACTAATTTTAAGTTATTGCCTACAGTAGCTTCAGGGTTTTTTTAGTTCATTTTCAAACATCATTTGGGTCTTCTAAGGACATCAAAATGTTGATCATTCTGACTGAAGTTTTCCTTTGCATTTCCTATTCCCCTGGGTTTGGGGGCTGTGGGCGGGGGGAGGAGGGGGGGTTAGAAAAGAGAAAGGAAGAAAGAAAAAGGAAACATGACTTGAATTTTTACATTACGTAGTGGAGTCAGAATTCGTGGACACTGCCATAGAACTTCTAGGTAGCTGATGTGTTACAATCTCAGGTCAATTTTTGTGGGTTGGATGTGAGTCAGAAGTTCTGAATTTAAACATAATATTAAAAATGAGAAGGGGAGAGAAATTACAATCTCCTTGGTTTGCTTGGAGATTGTGAGACTATCGATGAAATAAAAAAAACAATTGCTTTTTGCTGCCACTAAGCAAAAAAAACCCAACTATATTGCAGGTATTTCCTGCGGTGTAGATCAGTTTGGTCTAAAACAAATGCCCAGGCAGAGTGGAAGATCACAGGGGCAAGACAGAACAAAGTCAGTATTGTTCCAAGATGTATGGCAGCCTAGATTTGCTTAAAAAAGGAAATTGCAGTTCCCCTTCTCTCCTAGCTCCATTCATCTTCACTTAAAAGAAAGTTGTGTTAGTATTGGAACTGGAACATAGTCAAAATATTGGATCTAGAAGCAGCAGGAACGCTAGATCTCTGTGCTGGCAAATATATGACTTGAGCCAGAGGAAATTATTTCTTTTAAAACAAGTTTAACAGACTCTAAATTATTGTGTTTTGTATAAAATGCACATTTGTACATTTCCTCCCAGACTTGGAGGCTGAGACATAAGCAGTCGCTGGTTTTCCTACCATCCACCTCAGTAGCATTACGACAACACAGGCTTTACCGTCTGCTGACTTTGCCTAGAGCAAAGTTTGCTATGCCATATACGGAGACCTTAAGGTTTCCAGAAGTCAACACTGTGATTTTTACTCCTTTCCTTTTCAGGCTGCTTGGTCTTAGAAAGTTGTTTTGCTTGGGCTTTCTAGGGGTAGAAGCATGAGGAGTCCTCATTGGCCAAGGAAAATGGGAAAATGCAGAGCACATCTTTTTAAGTCCTGGTGAATTAAACTTCTGTTTCCACAGATTCAGCTTTTGGATTCTTAAAGTAACTCTTGGAAAGCTCTGTCCAGAATTTGTACAAAATCCCATTTCCCATTTTTGTGGGTTTTTTTCAGAAGTGGTAGAAATGCTGACATTGAAGGTGATTAAAATCCTTTCAATTATCTATAGGTGGGACTAGTACTGCAAAATACATAGTAAAAGTGGAAGAGAAGATGCTTAACGTTATGAAATACAGCAGCCTCTGTGGGATTTTTATTATTAATCATTATTAATTTTTGTTATAAATGGTCATATTATAACTCCAGCAGTAAAAGGGGACAGCTTTCATGATTTGCTCTGTAATTCCTAGTCAAGTGATCTGAAAGTGCTATTTTAATGCTGCTTAATTATTTCCTATCAAATCTCTACCAACTTGAAATTGAAAAAAAAGTATTGATTGAAATGCATTATAGGAGACTTAATATGTTCAGCTGCTCTGCAAAATAACTTGGAAAACATTAGCATATGACATAGTCCACCTTCTCTCATTCAAGATTTAGACAGATTCCTGCTTATCTACATGAGGTGGCTAACTCATCATCTGGTACCTGGCATAACTGCAGATGAAGAACATTAGAATCTTCTTCACAAACAGCACAGCAAGATTAATGTAGAAATTATTAAAGGAGTGTTGAGTGGAAGGAACATATGTTGTAAAAACTTGGCAAGCATTTTATCTCATTTTCTTTTCTGGTTGAAAGCCGTCCAGTAGCTACAGCAACCATAGTTTTTTGTCCAGGTTTAAATGTGAAAAGGTAAGATGGGGTGGGAAGGAAAAGGGAGAAGGTTGTTTCTCCCATCATTGTACAAATGCTATTTCAGCTCTCTTTGCAAATACAGTTTAGTTTCAGGATAAGTCACTGGCATTCAGTGGCATTTCTGTTCTGTGAGATCTTGATTATCATTACTGAAGTCAGATGAAGAAATTGTAATTTGATGGCAGTCACCCACACTGGTTCCATGTTTGCTCAAAAAGAGTGAATTTCATGAAGTTTACCTACTGATTCACGAAGATTTTACCAGTGTATGTTAATTTTTCTCTGCTCCCAAGTATAACCACTCTGCTACCATGTTGGAAGTTGGACATACCTAAGGAAGCAAGAAAACAGATCCATTTTTAGTAGTGGACCAAAGCTCCCTGTTGGCCAACCACACAGAATAGAAAGAAGCTCCATGTCACTATCCCCAACATTAGATCAGTAAAAAATATATATACAGAATTAAAAAATAGTTAATGTTCAGCAGTTTTCCATGGTATATCCTCCCCTTTTTACATTTGAAATTGTGCATAGGTATCCGTTACTTGATGAAACTGTCTGCTTTCACCAGAACTTGAAATTATGAGTTTTTGAACTGCTACACTGCAAATTTAAAGATTTACAGTATTTATTTAGCATTTTGTCTTCTTAACTTCTTGGTGTTTTTCTTCAAATACTTGACAAGTATTTCTGTATGATGGTAAATGCTGTGGAATTGGGGCCAAGATGTTAAGGAATAACAATCACTGACATGCTATGTGGGTGATTAGTCCTAGTTATATTCTCATCGCATCGGTTTTGATTTAGGACCTCATTAAATATTAATCTGAATGAATTTGCTCTTAGGTTTCTACCTAGTTTAAGTAATAAGTGGACCTCATTTTTCTTTATGTGTTTAAATTAGCTGATATACATTTATCTATGCAAATAAATTTCATTGCAAATGGATGTTTTGTGAAATCCTATGAGCAAGTATTAAAAGCAGCATTAGGATCCTAAAGAGGCTGTGGCAATCTTAATTAGTTTTATAGACTGAATCCAATTATTCTTTATTGGAAGCCATGCTGTGTAATTCCAGTGCTTGCTCATGGTAAAGAGTCTGCCTCACTATTGCAAAAGAGAAAAGAATTTTAAGAGGTTATCAAAATATTCTTTATGGAACTGGAGAACTGTTTGCACAGACATGATGCCTGTCATTTTGACTGAATGCCGGGGACCTCCAGGACGGAAAACCGCAAACTGCCATAGTTTGAAAAGAAGGGCCATATCACTAAGGACAGTCATGCCCTGCACCCCATCCAGACCTATCCACAGCAACAATGCACGTTCCCCAGTGGGTCATCTTTGTGGCTGATCAAGCAGTGTTTTCTCAGCACTTGAGACCCACCACTCACCTAATCCCGGGTGATCTCCCACTCAGGAGACTGCCTGATGACCAGCAGTAGGGGCTGAACAATAGATCTCCAAAGCTGGCAGCATGCTTAGGGAAAGAAGGAGGGAGGGTTAGTATCAACTCCTGTCATCTGTTGAGTAGCAAAACCAGTGGTTTACACCCATGTTTGCAATTCTAATGAAGAAGGTATGATTGCATGTCATTTAAGAGACCTGATCAGCCTTGTTGTCCCTGGGTAGTGAGAATTCAATCTTTTGCTATTCAAATACTAATTAAAAAAAGTCTTCCTCTGATTCTAGTGATAATAGTTTCACTATATCTTTTTTCTTTACAGGGCTGAATGTCTTAACATTTAATTACTGTTAACAAGACCTTTATGGGCAGAATAGAAAATTTCATGTACTGTAACAGAATTACCATACTAAGCGTAATTGTCAGGTGGGCCTCTTAGGATTACAGTGCCTGATTGAAGCCTATTCAGCTTTTTCTTCATTGTCATTTAAACTTCATTAGTATAGGAATTCATTCCTTTTACTCCTTTCCATGGCAGACTTGTAGCCAAAGTTGTGTAAGCAGATAATTCATTTTGTTTGATCGATAGAAATTTGATCTGATTGCATCCTGATTTGGAATGGTCTGAAAGACAAGTTAAATTTTTCAAAGTCAAAATAACCATAGAAATAGTTGTTCTATGTAGAAGTAAACAAATTAGAAACTATTTTTTACCCCTTTCAGAATGTTCATATTTATAGAAATTTGCCCCTAAGGGGCTGGAGTTTAATATTGCTTCAAATTTCTAATAATCTGCTTGTGTTTTGGAAGGGCAGCCCTGATTTGAACACTGAAACAAATTGTTCAAAAGTCATTCTTAAGGTCATAAAGCATGACCAAAGTTGATATTTTACAGCATTGAGGCTCCTGTTTCTAAGTGAACACAGTTCAGCCTTCCAGAAGCAGTATAGTAGTGAATTTCACTGGTTCTCTGGTTAAAATAGCAAAAATAGGTTGAGAATTTGTTTTCTTAAAACCAGTGTGCGATATTCCCCACCCAGTAGTACTGTCAAGAAACGTCTGACCCTTGGAAGAGAACAAAGCGTTGCTAGCACTGACCTTTATAACAAGAGATGACTTTTCAGTTTCTGCCACTAATTAGGATTAACATCTAAACATTATTTTACATTGTTTTAATTGGCAGTTTTACTAAGATTAGGACAAAAAGCAAGTGATGTTGCCATGCATAGCTGCTTTGCTATTATTTTTCCCTATGCTATTATTTGCTTTACCAAAGAATAATTTGCATGTTCCCTTGGCCTTTCAATGCAAGTACAGCAATGCACATTTTCAGATGGCAAAACACACGCTGATTTAGAATACAGATATTTTTTACATCTGATTGGATTTACTCAGTTCACAATGATCCTTAAGGAAGCAGTGAATGCTTTGCTTTCAGGAGATGGCAGCTTTAGAGCACAAGGTCATGTTTGTATCAGGGAAGCATTCATCTGGAGCAGTGCTGATGTACCAGCCTACCAAAGCATTGCGTGCTCAGACAAAAGGTCTTGGCTTTGATGTCACAAAAAGAAAGCCCAAGACGATGCAACACATAATACAACTTGATAACAATAAAGCTTCTTTTTTTTGTTTTTCCGCTCTGTCTTAAGGATTTATTATTTATTTCAGTTAGTGCTTTTTGTAAAGAACTCTTTTTGTTTCTGCAATTTGACTTTGTCACCTGTATCTTTGCACTGTAGGGAAGAAACATTTTTTAGTCCAAATCTATATATTTGACTGTCCAGGGGGCACCAGCCCATTATTTTTTTCTCTTTTCAAGACGTGTCGGTTTGAGTAATTATGACAAAAACTTTGATGGATAAAACAGGTTACCTTAATTATATAGCAAGTGTCCTATACAATACGTTTGAATGAGAAGGAGGTAAAGATTGCCATGAAAACACTGATTTCTTTTATGTGGAGATTATTATAATCTGGTTATTTGATATGACATGCCATCAAGACATCACAGAGCTGTTTACCTCTGTATGCACTGGTGGCTGTGGCTCAGCCAGGCACTCGTGAACACCAGCCAGATGTTTCCCAACAAGATAGAGTTGGCAACTCAGCTTTTTCTTGGACACCATGGTGGATGTGGCATTTCACATTTTCATCATCTTCACTAGACTTGGTGAAAGGAAAAGAGGTGAAAGAGGAAAGAGGAAAAATGAATTAATTTGAAACTAGCAATTTGGACTCACCCTGCTCTTTTCATCTATGTTGAGGGCACTAGTCATAAAAGTGATGTGATCCACTGGACCACAGTCCAACAGCCTTTGTCCTGGAAATATCCAAAGCCTTTTGAGGATTCACTTTGCGCCTTTTTTCTGCGCAGTAAGTGAATAAAACTCAGCAAGGTGTATTTGTCTACACACAAAACACACACAAATGCTCTTACCATGACAGCAAAGAAGCAATGTCCCAAAATGCTTCATTTATGAACATGCCCAAGTCTACTTGGCAAAACAGTCAGATTTGCTTCACCCAGAGTCCTACATGATTCCTACATGGATCATTCTGGAAACTTCCTCATCTCTGAGCTCCTAAAATGATTCTACCAAGAAATATGAATAATAAGTGGTTAAAAGTTTGAGGGACCTGAAAATAACTAGTGTAATGTAGTGTTCTCCTGAATGAGCACAGGAAAAGGGAGGAGCAAATCTGTGTGTGATCGTTAATGCTTCAGATCAGTATCTTACATTGTAAACAGAGGACTGCCTCCATTTTGAGTGTGGGCTGTAGTTACTGAATGACACTGAGAACTTCCAAGACCAATACATTATTGAAGACTGAAAGATTTTATTTATTAGCTCATAAACATTATATTAATGATCAGTTAATAGACTGGAGGTTAAGAATGGATGGATGGACCAGAAGAGAGTATTATGATAACAAAGTCAGTTTTATTACAAAATTATTTTTCTAAATTATCTCACAGACAGAGTTAACACTGTGCTAGTAAAATCTGTAGGTGCTATACATAGCCTAGGAGAAAGGCTGAGAAATAGAGGGAAAAGAAAGAAACTGAAAACATGGGGAAAAAAGGGTTCATAAGGAAAAAAAACCACTCACACACACAAAGGACACAAAGAAATCAAATTCCCAGAGAAAAATGTTGAAATTTTAATAATTTCATGAATAGTAGGATATAAAGTAATACACATAAAAGAAAAAAAAAAAACAAGCTAAATGAGCATGAGTTTACTGGCCACGTTAGACAGAAATGTTTAATATGAATAGCTAAATTTCAAGTAGAAATAGGAGATATTTCATAATTGTCTAAAGGGTATAAAAACTAGGTAGAAAAATATAATTCAGAAATGGAAAATTTGCTTCACACTTTAACTAAATCTTCATATATAGCTTTGTACTAGCCTTCCAAACACAATGGGGAAATAAATTCTTCCTTCAGGAGGAGGGATGAAGGGGACTTGCACTGAGGAGAAAAATCTAGACTTTCAAGAATATGCATTAGATAGCCAAAGTTTTTTTTTTGTCTTTTGCTTGAGTACTTTTCATGCAAAAATATATTTTCAACAAAATACCCTAAATATATTTTCAGTAAGTTATAATTTTGAAATAGTAGGAAACAACTATCTATCAATAAATTTTTACTTTACAGAGAAGGTTAATCTGTAGTTTCTTTTATTTTATGTTATGGTTATTGTAAAAAGCTATCCAGAAACTTCAATGCAGGAAAGATTCATTTCACCATACCAGAATTCTTTGCTATTTTTTTCCCAACAAATTGAGTTGTAAGTCATTTTCAGGTGGTTTTGCCGATAAGCTTAGGCAAGTGTAATTTCATGCAGTGCAATTCAGACTTACATTCCCACTGTGAAAGAGAGCTCATCAGTCTGTCTTCTGGACAGAAAGGCAAAACCCTTCAGAATTACTTAGTGTCAGTTATATTTTCTTTACAGTGCAACATAACTCTTTCCTAGGAATGGAATGTACCTTGTACTTGTTTCCATTTATGGCCGAGAACAGCTAATATAATTTTTTAAAAGCTTTTATAAGTATTTAGAGAACTACGTATTTACGAACAGTGCCATATTAATATCACAGAGAATAAAATGCTCTCTTTAGCCAAATAATGAAGGCAGCAGTGAAAGTTTATATCCGTTTTTCTTGAGATTGGCATGGGTAACAGTCTGATTCAGCATCCACAATATAGCTTTTCAGTTTAGTTTGTCAGCAAGAACACGACTTAATGCAAAACATGATGGTGATGGTGTGATGGACGGAGCTCTCTAACTTATTTACTTGCCTCACACTCACCACCAAAGAGCCATCAGATGGTACAAATAGAAGCGAGGATCCCACAGTGATCTCTGCATGGTGAGAATACTTTACAGGACTGGAACCATTATCGGTCTGTCTTCAGATTGGAGACTTAAAATGAAACAGTCTTTATTTTCTTATCCAAGCCAAATGTGTCAGGGCTGCTTGTGGGAAGATTTTGTTTGATCCTTGTAAATTGTACCAGAATGAGGAAAAAATAAGTTGATCACTTGATTAGTCTTTAAATGGTCAATGTTTGGGGAATTTTGGCAAGCTCCTATCTTGTTATTGACTAAGAAGGATGAGTCATTTGTAACTCTCAAAAAACAGTAAGGAGAGAGTCCATTCCAAATTATTTTGACATGGCTACCTTATTTTTAATTATTTTAGTAATCCTCATTTTATTGAATTACTTAATATTTTTTTTCTAGAGTGTTCATTTTCAGAAGGGCCATAATATCATGGAACTCCAAGGTAGAAGAAAAGAATAAGAAATGATGGCAGATGTTTTTCATTTTGTGTTTCAATGTTATTTTGATTACTTTATGACATATATAAAGCAACAAATATGTATTTGAAGATTAATTGCCCTTCAGCCAATAGCCTTGTAAAGTCACAAAACTGCCAAAATGTTGAAAAGAAAAAATTGTTGTCATGGATCAATCATCCTGATTTTGTTCTCAGACTATTAATAACAACAGAGAGTGTGTTGAGTGAGTTACCATAGATTCTTCCAGTATTGAATTATGAAATGAAATTTCAGTTTATGAAACCTTTATTAATATAAAAGAATTACCTGTTAAAAAATGAATTCTTTGAAATTAAGAAAGTTGATTACATGGTTTATTTTGCATGAGACATTGACAGGAATGAGGAAATCCTACAAGGCTAGGAACAAAAATGTAACAGAAGTGAAGAGACAAGACAAGCGATGCTTGGTAGGAGATACTGTGGCACCGGAGGATGGATTCAAAATACGAAGACTGCTGTTTGCAATGATTTCATCATTTTGGTTTAATTTCTTTATGCTCAGGAAAATACTTTTATACAGTTGGATGGGCTGCTTGAAAATAACTCTAAAAATGCTGGTAGTATAAGGCAAATTCTACATGTTTAATAGTTCCCTCGCCCATTTCCTGGTGCCTAATATGCCTACCGCCACCTTAAAACATAATGAGCACGAACTTTCCCATTCAACCCCCCAAAACGTCCTTATGTATGCACAGGATGTGTGAAAACAGCAAAGAAAGAGTTGTCAAATGAGCATTCAGAAGTTTCATTGCTGCTACTGGACTTGAAAAGGGCTTTTTGCAGGAGATCCTCTTGGTTTCGGGGACTGGGATGGGCATGGTAGGATTCTTTAATTTGGACAAAGAAAAATGAAAGACTATCTAGTTAAAACCAGCTAACTGTGTAAGTCTGCACACACTGCAGCCAAACTACTCACCCCTAAAAGTATATAACAGTTTTGCTTCTCTGCAAGCTATTTTTTTGCTTTTTGTTTCATTCCCATATTATTGTCATTATTTACTTACCTCCTATATGCTCAATCACTTCTTCTACTGCTTTATTTGTCTCCTTTTTCAGGGAATTTTTATGAAATTTGTGGCATCACAAATGGTTATATCAGTCTCAAAAGCACTTTGCCTCTGTGTATTATAGTAGCTTCTATTATATTACAGTTCATTGCACTCTAAAAGCATAAAAGCTTTCAAGGCAGTTGACTCTGTTAAAGGTTGCATTTGCCTATTGCACTAGACATTGGACACTTACAGCATAAAGCAGCAGATATGTCTTTAGACTGAAGTGGTCTTCCTTCTTCTCTAACTTTATGTGACACTTCTGTTGACTATTCTCTCAGTTGCCTAGAGTTTCTATGTATTGTTCTTTGCTGTGATTTTCTTGCACCTTTAAATAATAGTCCTACTTTGAAATTCCATTAAAACATTACATTTTTTTCTCAGTTGATAAAAATTACTTACTGAAAAATGTTTTTCTTCTCTAGTTTGTTTTTTCGCTTGTTTGTTTGCGTGATTATAAGAACCTGATGACAATGTCTTAACACCGTATTTAGATTCTGGAGTAAATGCACCTAGTTTTCAGAAAGGCTGAGCAGACAGTCTGTCCCATGCAAGTTAATAGGATTTGTTTTGAAATTACCCAAGTACTCAACTTTGTTACAGGTTCTTAGTTGAGTGTTTTTTATAAACCTTGGCCCACATACCTAGCTGAACTTTTCATATAAATTAGGTATTGTAATTTTACAGATAGCTTGTAATTTATCATCTGTTTCTCTTAACACCCACCTTGTGCTCATCATTTAAAAATGATAGTTAAAGAAGCACAAAACTTGGCACCAAGTCTAAAGAAATTGAATTTAAATTAAATAACACTAGAGGGAAACTGTTATCGTGCCAAAATATTCAAAGAAACTGGGCCTGTTAATTGAGATGAACTAAATATATACAGTAGAACTCTCCAGACAAAGCTCAAAATTTGCAAATCCTTTTTCTCTTCTTTGAAATATAAGCGTATTTTGCTTTAACAGAGATATACTTTTTTATCTTTTTATGAAATGTCTTATGCATTGTTTAATGTAAATGAAAAATTTTTCCATGTGGGTTCAAAATTCCTTTTTCTTTCCTGCACACATCTTCACTTCTGAAATCTGGTGCAAATAAATCATTATATCAATGAAAAATAGCAATCAGCAGCAAAAAAAAAAAAAAAAGGGGGGTGGGAGGGTGGGTAGAGGGTGATGTGGTTAGAATGTGTATGAGGAAAAGCATCTTCATGGCTTTAAGAAACAACAGGATGGCTTTGTCCAACACCAAGGAGCTATCCCCCTTTGACTCAGGAGGGACTTCTGCTTTAATTATTTACCTTGATGGTTCTGTTTTAAGAGCTTAGGTGAATTTTCAAATCAAGGTGTGTATAGTATAGCTGTTAGTTTAATGGCTTGGAAGGTATTGCCATTTGGGAATCTAATACTTCTAACCCATGAAAGGGCTGCATAGGTCAGCTACTAGGTGTTTTTCAAACTCTGCTCTAAGGATTCCACAATTATATTTGCAATGGTTTCTAGGTTAATTATCTTTGAATTAAGAAATATTATTGGATGTTGAAGGAGTGATTTCAGTCACATCTCTTTTGGCTTCTAGACCCAGTGAAAGCTTCTGTTGCATCACCACTATTGGTATTAACTTCTATCTATGCTCAACGTCAAGCTTTCAGCAATAGTTCATCCCAATACCAGAAAAAGGAATCACTCAAAACAGTGGTCTGTTGCCAACAAAGCAGACTGATGACTCTACCACAGGGAGACCTCAAGGGGCAGATTGATCCGAGCACAACTGGTTCAGTCTCACTGATCTCCCTAAGTGCAAATAAAGTATTGACTTTTATTAAGAACTAGCCTCATTTTTCACTTCAGGTGTGAAAAGTTCAGCCTTATTGCTAATCTTCTTGTTCGAGCATGGCCATCAAATCTATATCATAAAGCTAGAGAAAATCAGTCACTAGCAGCTGCATACAAAGTGAGACAGCTGTGCATTTGGGGCATTTCAATTTCTGGCAGAGTTTGCCCTAGGTTTTCTGTCATGGGCTTGCAGCTTTTCAAAACCTGTTGTTGTCAAGGGTTAGCCTGCTTATACAGCCACTGCATTTTCTTCAGAGGGAAACCTCTCATTAAATAGCTTCCAGTCATTGTGACGTCACGTTAGCTTGCAGGAGAGCTCTAGTTCTCATAAGGAAACCCAAAGGTACATAAGCCCTGTGAAGAGAGCAACACATTTACTTCAGTGAACCTGATATTCAGGCCACACACCTAAAGGCATTACAGGAAAGAGAGCTTTTCGGTCACTGGAAATTAAGCACTCTAACATTTCATGAAAAAAGGCAGACTTACACTGTATTGTCATCAGTGAGCAGTTCAGTTTTGTATCTTGCAAAATTAGGATAATGGAGATAACATTGTGAATTTTAATTTAGAGTTTGTGAGGCAGAAGCTATAGTGCTGTATTCCTCATAAATGCTTAGATGAAAAATAAAAAGCATGTAACTAAGGTAGAATTTATATTTCCATATGCGATAATCAGAAAGACCTTGTAGTCAGGTTGCTGCTGTTCATCTTTTAGAAAATATTTTACTAGCTGAAAGTATATATCAGAAGAGTTATTATATGTTTAGAAAAGCTTGTTTGACATGAAAATCTCATTTGGGAGAATAAATCTCGTCTCTATAATTAAAGATGAATGTCATGTAAGTGTCATAGATTTTTATATTATGATTATCTTCATTTACTTTTCACGGAGTTAGGGTGTACATCACAATGGGAAGAGACTCTGGCACCTATCCGTGGTAGAAGAAATGCACTTACAGGAGACAACAACGAAGATTCATAAGGAACTGCAGTAACACATTTTATACAAATGGCCTTTTCCATAAATTTGTTGGTTCTTGCTGAATAGCAGTCATTAATTGCAAGTCATGGCTGGCTTCATGAAGAGTTCTAGGAAGGCTTGATTCATTGTTGTGACTTTATTAATAAGACATCGTGAACTTGAATTAACCAACCAATTTAGATAAGACCATCTGTTGTCTAATAAGATGTGACTGTAATCTGAATACTGGTTCGGTAATAAGTGTATTATGGGATGAAGGACAAGCAGATATTAGCTTTGTCTCATTAGCTTCCGGGAAAAAAAATGTAGTTAGTTTGCCAGTATGGAACACGGAATATTTTTTTCTTTAACTCTTATCTCATCTTGTGTACAAGTCAACCTCCCTGTTTCTATCTTCTCTACCATATAATAACATCAAACCAAATAGAAAATGGGGTATGATTCACCTTTTGGAACACACTTGTGGTCACTAACTAGTGGCAATAAATCTATTTTGTTCTTGCTTGATTCTCCTTGGTGCTACTGGATATCCTGACTGCTATGAAGATGAAATGGCAGGGAGAAGCTTATCAATATCATGTCAATGTTACTTGGATTTGCTTTGTTTAGTTGCCCTCTCTGGGCTGATACAAGAAACTAATGTCAGCTAAGTACCGAGAGTGCTAGAAAATGGTCCTTTTATGTTTGGATATTTGGCAATAAGAAAATGGACAAAGCACATGTAATGCTGACTTGTCAGCTCAAACTCTCCCAACAGCTCTCTCAGTTTTTTATATGGATGTTAAATAACCCTGTAGAGTAGATTAAGCTTTACTACTCACTATCATGCTCTTATTAAAACTCTAAAACTGAATTTTATAGAAGCATTGTCCAGTTAAGTAACAAGGATAAATCTTTTCTTTGGTCAGACAAAACCAGGCATTAATACATATGCATGAAGATTAAGATAGAAATAAGTGCAGATCTGTATGGCAGTGACTTTTCTAAAAACACATTTAGAAAAGGAATGTTGTGTATTTTGTATCAGCTTCTTGTTAAGCTGTTGCCTCCTCTTGTGTCTGAGTGCCCTTGAATATAGGAAAGTAAACCAAATGGTTCACAAAGAATATAGTACTACTAATTAGAAGATTGTATTAAAAAATGTAAATTATGCTGGATGAAACATAGCCTTTCAAAAATCTGATCATATGCCCTTTGGATTCTGTGTCATTTGGAGTATTCAGTAGATCCTGGCCAGCTGAGCTCCTATTTGCTTAGTTTGGCAAGTTTAAATTTAGAAAATGAAATGAGTAATGATTATTGGGAAACCATGCGAAATAAAACAGACTGGAGTTTTATGGTTAGTATGACATTGGCTTGTGTGTGATACTGTGGGTGTTGGATGTCAACACGACAGTGCACCCCGGAGTGGTCATGACTATGAATACCTGATTATCACCAAGTTCCTGAGTGTCTTATTAAGTGGTGTTCATGTATTTATAATCCCAAACTGCCCGAAGCAGTAGCACTATATATTACAAGATAAAACTGCTATGAAAAAAGTTAATGAAGGAAACCTAAATATACAAGTTACTAAACTTCCTTTCACTCCTCATAACTGAGTACTTTGATATAGGTATTGTGATGTGAAAAATTACATCAACACATTTTGCGCTTCCATGTTTCATAACACATAGATACGGGCTCATAGTGGGCTGTAATATGTAGGTCGGGGCCTACATATTACATGTATGGCCTCCATGGACCTCAGACCAAGGAGAAGGTGAGGGCACACTAGGCTCCAAAGGCCAATGTGCTTCTAAATCTCCAGGAAAGAAACGAATCTGAAACAGATTCTTTTACTAAAAAGATCCAATTATATTGACTTTTTCAGAGAGGGAGGATAATGAGTTTTCTGTGCAACTTAATGAAGTATCACCAGGGAAGAAATTACATAATATGAAAACTTTAGACAGGATTGAAAAAGCACATTTTGTGTTTCCAGAACAGTAAAGATTCATTGCGGTTTCTCATTTCTTAACAAACCCTGAAGTGAAAATGTTGTCTTTCCATAAATCCCAGTCTATCAGTCTGGACACGGGGCTGCTTTATGTTTGCATTCATACGGTTTTAAAGCTGTAAAATAACATCCACAAAATTTTCTGAAGCAATTCAATTTTTTAGTATATCTGTAAAGAGATGTGAGGAGCAGGAAGCCTTTTGTATTTGCAGGAGCACAAAGTATAAGCTAGAAAATACAATCTAGGCAAAATGAAAATGTATTGCAGGTGCTGATTATCAACTTGCAGAAGATCAGAAGGTTCTTTGCACAAGAAAAAAATAAAACAAGGATAAACATCAACAGTAAAGCCTGAAAACTTACAAATAATATCGCAGCATTTTGGTCACATTCAGTTTGCTTTCTTTGTATGTTGTTTTTTCTAATGCAATTTTAGGTTTAAGATTAAAATGCAGTATTTACTTTCAAGGGATAGGGTCAGCTTAAAATAAGAGGAAACTGGTTTTCATCAAAGACTCAGAAAAGTTAAACATGTAGTGGAAGACATTTTTGGGCAATGATTGTTACACCTGTTACACCTTTTAGAATTTAAGATCATGTCTTGTATATGTGAATTCTGTTGAATATGATTAATCCCAGAAAGCAGTCATTGTACAGGAGAGAAGAGAGAGGGGAATAAAAAAAACCCTTCTATTTTAAAGCCAAGGTTATAGTCAAGGTTAATTCAGGGTGTCACAAAAGTGTGACTGTGACAAGATTTAGTGACAATGTAAGGGCAAATTAATGCAAGATCAGTGGCCTGACTATTGATTCTTATCATGGGATCCTGCTGAAATGAAGTCATTATTTAATTACACTTTTACTTACGTTATAAATGGTTCCCAAAATAGACTGCACTCAATTTTGATGTCTGCAGATGCATCTTCATTGTTCTTTTGTGTTAATGAGTAGGGAATGGCAATCAAAACTTAAGAAATTTTTCATTTATTATACTTCACATGTGGTCATTTTCCCCACAAAAAGCAAACACGTGTTTTCATTCTTCCGTTCAAGAAAGTCTGTGTTCTCAAATAATTCTGAGTACAGGAAACATGTTTTGAAACTTCTGATAATATTCAGATCAAAATTTCTCTAAATTTTGTTTGAACAAATCAATGTTCAAATGGTTTTCCTGCTCTTCTTGAGTGGTTTAAAAGACTTTTTTTCACTGTCTCTAGAGGTATACTCTAAAGTTGCTACTTTTACTAAAGCAAGTAATTTAACTGGGACCAACTAAGAAATTTATCAGGACTACTACAGAGGGAATAAATGCATCTAAATTGGAGAAATAATATATATAGAGTTTTGTTAATACTTTTCCTGTGAATGAAGAAACCCAGCTATAGTGAAGTTATTTCTGGTTCAAGTTGTCTTTCAGTGCCCTTGACAGTTGTAGGGTTTGAGAGAGAGAAAGAGAGAGAAAGAGGCTCTTTTCTGTGCTTCAAGAAATCAGTCTTGGCTCAATGTCTTTCTCTTTGTCAAGTCCTTTTTTATTATTTATTTCTTTATTTTACTGTTCCTCATCTTAATAGCAGTTCTTTTCACCCGATCTCTAGCAGCAGCAGCGTCACTAATGTCACCATTTTGTGTTCATGCAGCCAGTCAGAAGTGTGGTGGGTAAAAAGGGAAATAGGAATATGGGTTTTAAAGGACTGATTATAGCAAGAACTTGCTTCCAGGGGTCATTTTGTACAAGGAAATATTTCTGCAACATTATTTTGTACTTTGCAATTCCAATGTTATTTGCCAAAGCTGCCTTTGGGATTTATACTTGCAGTTGTAGCCAATGTTTTGGCACATAGTGAAGGGCAGGTCTGGGCCCTAACCTTGTTACTAACTTTTGACAAATCTCAGTTTATTTTATCTGATTATTTGTCTGTGGACTGTTCATGGTATAGGTTTGTGGGACTGTGGATTGAGGTGTGGAGTGGTGGTGTCAAAATTAGGTGTAAAATAAGCAATGACCATGATTTTTCTGTGTGAATTGGAAAATTGCCTTCTGATGAGAGAGGAGCAAAATGGATGCATCCAGTTGAAACTGACCTCAATAATTAATTTTGAGGCCATCCATCGAATGGCATTTTACTGACTTGGTGAATCACAGGTAGTCCCAGTTTGCTTCTTGGGCCAGAGATACTCATGCTGCAGAATCCAGTTACTGTTGGTTTTAGCTGGCTGCTACATTTAAGGTATCTTATGTAAGGATTTTGAAAATCAAGTAAACAAGCAAATTTACTCTTTCTCCTGCTCTGGAAGCAAACTGTTAAATCCAGGCGGTGGATTGGATGTCCAGGAGACCTTGCACAGCTTTGAACTTCACTGCACTTACCCATGTAAATAAAAACTTGAACCTTGGTAGTTATCAGTGCAGCATCTATTCCATTCACTCTGCTGCTGTTTAAGAAAGAAAAACAGGTATCTTCTACCTTCTAATTTTTCATAAGAAATGTTTCAGCAGCCATACAAGACATAGACCTGTAAGAACTAGTATCCTACTTAGGACATTTATTTCTAAAAGTATTGTCGGAAACAACGTACTCTTTGTTGAGTGGACAGGCGCAGTGGAATTATACTTTTTTGCGATGGTTTGTGATACCTGAACCAAAGTTTTCAGGTTCAGAATCTGTTCCACCTTGAGATACACAGAACGCTCTCAAGTTTATGGCATTTGTCATGTCCACTGTAAAATCTGACCTCTCTGTCAAAGGCTTACAATTGTACAAACAATTTACAACAATACAAACTTCACAGTGACATCCCCGTTGTCTTCTTCACAGAAGGTGAATAATATTACTGCACTGATGAGGAAATCTCTCCCAACTTGTGAAATATCTTTGTGTTTTGGACATGACTGAGACTTTCCTTACTTTTAAAAGGTTTGGAAAGAGGTTGTGGTAGTGTAGCTGACAGCTCATCCATACCGGAGATGGTAATGATGAGACATCTTTCAGCGGGCATTATAAATGGATATCTGGCATTGAGAGTGCCTTTATGGTTTGAGTGTGTTTATCCTTGTGGTTCTGGAAACCAGACCACTAGGTGGATTATATTGCTGTATATAAATTGTATTCCAGCATGTTTTATAAATCAGGTGGTTTAATCAGATAGAGACAAATGGCAACGAAATAGCTTGAATACAAATTTACTACCAGATAGCCATTATACAGTGCTGTATTTTACTTTTACTGGATTTTCCAAATTAGCTGGTAGTAAATTCAGTCATTTGCTAGACCCATTTGGCGACAGAGGTCACATTGTCATTCAGTCCAATCTGTGTGGTCTTTTCAGGTTTCACATGAATGCGGGTTTTGCCATGTAGCCATCTAGCAATAACATCTTGTTTAACAAGCCATAGAACACCTTTCACTTTGTTAAAAGAGAACTTGGCATGCTGGTGGAGAAGTACAAATTTTCTTCCCCTGCTCTGGCTGCAGATGTATCCAGGACCAGTTCAGTCCACAGCACAATTAAATCGGTTCTGACTTATTTTGGAAAGTCTGTGAAAGTCTGTTGGGAAGAATGACATGAGCAGGGACAAGGGAGGTCACATTTACGAGCCCTCTCCATATACACTGTGTCTCTGACCTAAGATTTCAGGAGTCCTCCATGAAGAGCACAGCCGCAGTGGCTGCATCAGCCCCATGGAGTACATAGGCCCAGTGTGGTGGGTGGCATTGATCCAGAGTCAACTTAAAGAAAGGCCAAAGCACACAGGGTGTTTTTATGTAGATTTTCAAGACCTGCCTGCATGCAGTCCTGAGTAATGTCCTCTAGGCAATCCTGCTGTAGCAGGGGAGTTGTACTAGATGATCTCTAGAGGTCCATTCCAACTCTGACAATTCCATGATTCCATGATACCACATCCTGACATGCAGTCACAATGTACCTGGAAGCACTGCAGTTTCAGGTTGATGCATGGAGTGGATGGAGGAAGCAGTTGCTCCTTCCCATGCCTTCCAAATCCATTTAATATAAAATCTTCAAGCTGAGGATGTATCAGATATTAAAGTGATAAGAAAAGCTGATGCACTTGATCTTAGCCAGCGGCTGGGAAGTGTGCATCTGGGACAGGGGCTTCAGTGCATACTGCAAAGCACTTCCATCCCACTGAGGATGATATAGGATCAGTGGTTTCAAGGGCTGTTGACAGATCTAAACCATAACACATAAATGAGTGATTTCTGCACTTGAGAAAGTGAGAACTGTAAATCAAGGCAATTACAGTAGTTTGTAGTGATTATTGAAATTGTTGGTTTTTAAATTACTATGGCAAAATGTCTGAGCAAAATAAAATAATCTTAGCCTATATTTTTTTCCGGTTTAATATATTTTTAATTTTCACATGTATAGAACTGCTGATTTTTAGGTCCTAGTCAGTCCAATACCAAATGCATTTTCTTGCTCAGTTTTGCATAAAGAAAAAAAAATTCAAACAATAGTTTACCTTCTGAGAATTTATGTGGAACAAAATATTAACAGGAATATTTTCATATGCTTATAGACTCTACTTTGCTTTTGTACATCAACCTAAAAATCACAATATACTAAATGAAGATTTAATAGTAAATTTCATAGTTAGCCTATCTCTACAAGAAAATAAAAAGCAAATCTGACTATCAGATATATTTTTGTAATGTAGGTTTTCATCTGCTTCCTGCAAGTGTGAACAAATAACAAGTTTAAACTCAACAAATCTTCTTTCATTGGGTACTTCCTCATTTCAAACCAATGTTACAATATCTTTACTTTCCATCAGAATATTTTCCAAAAACCATAGCACCTAAGTTATAATTTTATAACACGAGGTATAATAGAGACAGGTTGCTGATGCAGTTCACCCTTCTGTTAATTCTCAGGGAACAAGACAATGCATCTAATTTTACTATATATGTACATGATTTACATTTTTGCATGTTTATGTGGACATGACTATGAAGGAGGAAAAAAGTTGGATCTTTTACACAGGACTGGTTTGTTTTAATATGATCCAATAAAACATTCTCAGGGAAATTTTATACTTGAATTCATATCATACACTTATCCAGTGCTAGCACTTTGGACCATATTTTCCTTTAGCACACAACTTAGAGAAAAAACACTGAGAAGAATTCCTGTTTTTACCGTAGAGACGTTAGCTCCCCTAACTATCCTTGATTTAATCACCTTCCTATGTTTCTCTTATAGTGACTTGGAAGTAGGACACACAGACACCAGTGAGGAGCCCTCTGTTGTTACATTTTCTGTCTATAGGGAACTATCAGAAAGTGATTTAAAAGAAAATAAAAGAAAACAAATAATGCTTAAATTATGACATGAAGATACAGATTCACTTTCTATTATGCTGTTCCAAAAACTGCAAGTGCAATACTCAGCAGAACCACGGGCACACATCCCATAAACAGGTCATTCCAGACCATAGTCATCATCCCAAGGTGCACTTGAGCATCAGTTAAATATTTTATATATGGTATTTATATTTATAAGTAGCTTTGTGAAAATCTAACAAGAGCATCTGAAAGACCATAAAAGAGGAAATGTTAGCATGGAGCTATAAGGTAATCTCACATGATTTGGGCCCACATAATGCAGTGAGCATTTATGGATCCTATAAATAGATGGTGAGCTATTTATAAAGCATCCCTCTGCTTCTGTGCTACCCTGAATATATTACCAAGCATTGGGTATTGTATTGAGGAGCCTGTGGTTGATTATTAGAACCCAGCAATGTATCTGACTAGACCCTTGCTGGGATACCTTAAAGATCTGACACCCTTCTTACTTTAGAAGTCAGGAAAATAGTTTAAGATGTTCCCTTTTGATCTCTTTGCTTGCACATGTTTCACACAGATTTTGTTTTACTGTCCTGTCTAGTGTGCTCCACTTTGTGCTTCATTCACATCATGAAATGAAACAGGAGCATAAGCAAAGCATTATATTCTGTTGTGTACCAGATAACCCATATCTTACTTTCTACTGGCCTGGAGGATCTTCAGCAAATACTCAGTCTTTAAAGCAGGCTTTGCATTCCTTGCTGAAGTAATGACTATATTTTTGTACCCATCATGTCTTGACAAGGTGTGACAGCTTATTTCTAACAATCAGATTTAAAAAACCCTTTTCAAAACCCAGCACTCTTTATTATTTGGTCTTTTGAATTTCTTGGAGAAGGACCAAGAATATGAGAACTTGAAAAATCATGTTTTGTTTATATGGAGATTCCTTTGCTGTTTTTTTCCCATGGCAGTTTACTCTTTGAACCCATCTGAAAAATGTTCAATCTAGGAATATGATGAAGATTATCAAGTAGACAAAGCTATCAGCCTTGGAATTTCCTGCTTCCCTATCCCTACAATTTTATTTCTCTCTAGTAGAGTACTCTCCTTGAACTCCTAGTCTACCCTGTCACATTTACAGTCCAGACAATTCATCAGTCATGCGGGGAAGCACCTGTAAGGAATCTGCACATCCTCATTTGCTGTGTCTAGGAGATTGCCATTGTCAAAAAATTCAGATATCACCTTATCATAGACTTTAAAGTGTCTTTTGCATCATGATGCCACCCATGTTTCTTAGAGCAGGAAGAAGCTGGAACATTTTGGGTCAATCTGTTGTCACTTGTCACCTCAAATTATTGCATAACTTATCATTGACCAAGAATGCCAATATTATGTATGCATTTATTTATTTCTCATCAGGGTTAGCATGTTCTTGCTGACATTGCACAGCTAAGACATCCCGCAGCCCTCTGCACCACTCTGAGCTTCATGCCTTTTTTAAGTCAGTAAAACAATTCACAGGTCAGTGAGCACCAAACAAGACTTACTTGTGAGTACTTGTGAGTACCTACAAGTGATCAGAACAATTTTGCTGCTTTCTCTCTGTATTTGAGAGAATGGATATTCTTCTCAGGTGGTTTTCTGTTTCGTGCTATGAATCATAGATAGGCAGTCAGCAAGATTGCTCTCAGGTAAGCATGCTCAAGCTTCTTCGGTGTGTAAGTAGGACTGAATTTTACCATTTTTCACATAATTTTCTTATCCAGACAGTGCTGCACAACATGTCTAACTGCTTGATTTGATCATAATCTCCTGCTGTGGCAGCTCTTCTCTTTTTCTATCTCAACCCTTTCTCAGTTTTCCCTCCTGCTTATCTCGGTGTTTGATTTCTAGATTACCAAGGACCTCCCCTTCTATTTCTGATATGTGTCAGGGCAATACTTAATCTACTTCTCTGCAACTTCTTTTTTTCCTCATAGATGAGGATTTTTCTTGATTATGCAGAGTATAATTTGGCATTTTTTTCCTCACCATTCTTTCTTAATGCCTCTTTCAACTTGCCCATTTTTCTGACTGTTTTGCAAGGCAACTGCACATCATTGCTCAGTAACAGCCTCCTGCATTTCTAGTTGAAAAAAACAGTGGATTCATCTTGCTTAACTTTAAACATACACATGAAGGTATTTGCACACGGACTAGCCATTAGAGCACCATGAGAGAGTAATAACCATCTATTTTAGATGTGTGTTTTTAGGTTGAAATGAATCTGTTTTGTAAAGGAGCATAGGTCAGATTTTGATATTGGTGTCTCATCCAGCACATCATACTAAGGACTTCTTCTAAGTCCTGGACTTTATGGATTTTCTTTTTGGTCCCCAAATTATTTGAAGTAGCTAGTTTCAGGGGGTTTCTGACTCTGTTGCTTACAGTCCTGTCCTATTCTATTTTAAGCCCTGGAAAATTTTCCTCTTAAATCAAGGCCCTCTTATGTGGAGGTCACGGACGTTTGTACACAGGGATGGAAGAAATGAGCACACTCCCTTTTAAGTGAGATGCACTGGGGCTTTTTCTCTGGGAAGAAAGCAGAGGAACTACTTTTTATTAAGAGAGTGTCTTAAGGTTTATGTTCCACAAGAGATGGTGGGATTTGAAAAACCTAACAGCTGTGAGATTCTTTCCTTATTTCTGTGTAGCAGAAAACTTCTCATCTCATGGGAGTGGAATGAAGAAATTATTTCAAAGATTTTTCACCTTAGCTTTGCCTTTGAAATGCTGGGAAAAGAGCTGATGGAATCCATACCTCAAATTCTATTTAATGTGGACTTACTCTAATAACAGATGAGAAAAATAAATATTTTTTTCAGAAAATATGCAACACAGATTTTTTAGTGCAATATCTCATAGGATATAAACCCCCATATCCTGAAGTACTTTCTCAGCTTGCACTATTTTCAGTCTAATAATTTATGTTTTTCATCATTTTTATAATCAGACAGAATTTTTCCAACCCAGTTCATTTGAAATTGATTACGCCTCTAACAGGTAAAATGGGATTTAAGAAAAACATTTTAATATCTACGTCTGAGCATTCAAGCATTTTATTTTGTAAAAAACTTAAATTGTAAAAAAAAATTTGCTTTAAAGCATCACTCAGAAGTGGTTCAAGAGATTAAAAAAATAGCTTTACACAACATATCCTTGTGACTGCAGCTTTTCAAGTGGTTTTCTAAATTTGGATTTTCTGTATTTGGATAATCTGATAAGTAATTTTCCTAGTTTCCTAAAAATAGAAGAAGCTATTCTTTTCCTCTGTAAATAGAGGTTCAGTCTCACCCATGTAAACATCTCAACATTTGGTTCTTGTGGTTTTTTTGCCCTTGACTTCTGTGGGGAAATTGTGAAATTCCACAGTTCATCTCTCCAACAATGATTTATTATTTGATGTACACTTGATTTGATGTAATAATTTAGAGACTTGCAGTCCATATTTTCCTATAGTCAGTTTCAGAATTACATGTTATGATAACTTAGTCAAATCACAGATGAGAGCGATACTTATAAGCAGTGTTGAAAAATTCTGGTGCATAACTTTTAGGAGTTTATCCATACCTTTAAAATTGCTTGTGATGTTTCATTTTTTCATCTGTGAAATGGAGGAAAACTATTTGTCCGCCCACTAAAACCATACACATACTGAAACACAGCTATAGACAAAGTGAGATGACCAAGTAAGTATGAAAAATGTCTCAAATTTAAATGGGTGTTGGAAAGAAATACAGTTGCCATATTTCTCATGATTTCAAAATCGTAGGTAATGGAAAAGGACATCTCAGTTAGACAAGAACAATGGCTAAATGTTTCTCTTCTTTTAGAAAAAAATAAGATAGTTCCTCTGAGTTGCAGTGGAGTAAGTGCACAGTTTGTATCACATAGTAAATGTGCAATTTTTTTGATGTTATAAAACTTTTCTAAAGTTCAACTATATTGCCCTAAAATTGTTTCTAATAATTTAATGAGCATATTGAACCATAAATTGCATATTCTTTAGAAAAAATATTTTATTGGAAATTAAAATATTAAAATTAAATTTAACATGCTTAATCTCATCATATTCTTGAGATATACTACCCCAGAATTGTGGGAATCTTGCAGCTGTTTAACTGGTTGTAGTGTTTTACTTTTATTTTGGTATAATTCAGGCACCAAGTCAAAGACACCAGTATAAAACTGTAGACTCAAACCAGGTCTTCTACCTTTCAGTCATCTGGAATGTTATGAATACTTAAAACGATAGCTTTTTTTATCTTTAGGAGGTTAGTATTAGACTAGATTTTTGGTTGATATAAGCAAATATTCTCAATTTGACCTTCTACAACATAAACTCCCAATTGAGTGTGGCTGATGCAGTATTTCAATTTTTATATCATATTTTGCTATAAAAGCAATGACCTGAGATCTTAGGATCTAAGAGCCTGGCTGAAACAATGAGAAGTACTTCAATAAAACATTCAAATATCTTATGACTATTTCTATGTAATTCTAATTAGACACATGCAGACATTTTCAGCTGAAATCTGCTGAAAAGAACTTGCTTGATGTCTAGATTATTAAATGAAATCAGCAGTAACACAGTGTTCATGAAAAGAGCCAAGCTGTGGAAAAGGAGAAAAATTATCACTTGGATCCAACAGTGAGTAAATCTCATTTGAAGAAAAGAAAGAGCAAAAGGAAGAAAAACATCATTGCCAACTCAACTTTACCTGTTTTCCCCAATATTAAAAGCAAACAACAGCAACAATCAATAGGGAGTAACTGTAACACATTGAGAAGATAGTGTCGAAGATATATGATGAAAAGTAGTGAGCGATTGAACTGAAGCTTAGTCTTTGTACTGAAGCTAATTAAAGATGAAAGAAAAAGGGACCTGTACCTCTTAGGAAGGGTGATCCAAGAGTTTGTGGCAATCCATTGTACCCTATAAATTATACTTCATAATACATCTCAGTTCGATCCCAGTTACTTCACTGTTACAACAGGTTTACATGCATTTCATGAGTTCAGAAACATGTATAATTTTTTTTGTGATTAGGAAAAGTTTCCTCAGTTCTAGCAGATTGAATGCAATAATCCACAATTCTTCATTAAAAGTTTTTCTTCTCTTCTGAAATCACAAGCATGAACTTCTAAACCTTATGTTCCATTTGATTTTAAATATAATTTTGGATAGAAATACTAGAATTTTACTGTGGAGTTTTTTGGACAGAAAGTGCTAGAATTGGGCTATGAAGTTGTCCACAGATGCAATAACTTTTTGGTGGAAGTATGTGGAGGGACTGCTATTCTTAGTGGATTTTGCCTGTCTCTTGGAGTTGACTGAGACATGCTAATGTATTCAAGATCAAACTCTGACCTGGCCACATACGTGAGCATTTTATTATTACTGCCCTAGTTGTATTTGAAACTCTTGAGATTATTAGCTTATTAACAAAATTATGCTTGGAAAACTAATTTTTCCATTATTAAGTTGTAGATGGACTACACAAAGATCCAAAAAGTGACTTAAGGATGTCAGACAGCACATCTTGCCTGTGCAGGACACACAAGATCAGCTTACTGAGTGGGAAGCTGGATGATTGAACCAATGTCACTAATATAGATTTAGGACACTGCACATCTTTGAGGCAGCGCCAATTTAAGATTTATTAACACATGTTTTTTAACAATATTTAATCATCAGCCAGTTATCAAAGTGATTTAATAAAATTTACTATAATCAACACAACAACTTAGTTAAAGATTTGAAAATGGCAAGGTTCACACAAGACTTACAACTGTTTCCTAAATCAAATCATACACACAAACGAATATAGGGGTTAACCTATGAAATTAAGATTTTTCTCTTTTTGCAAAAAGTATTAAATTATTGATACCAAATGATCTTTGAAACCTTGAGAAATCCAATAGTAGCAAATTACTCACTCTTTTACAAGTAGAATTATCCCTTTTTCATCCGGCAGCCTGGTTGCTTATACATTCATAAAACTTGTGAGAAATAAAATGCAGTCTCCTTCTCCTGCCCAGACTATGGGTTGATCTGGTGTAGAGACATTTTAAAAGAGTATCTACTTCCTGGGCCAGTTGGCTAGAAATTGACTGATTCCTCCTGGAAGTATCCTCAAAAGGTCTTCATGTTAAGGAGTGAGTCTGTGTGGTTCCAAATGGGATCAGTCCCTTTGGGTGCATAGGGAATGTAGGAAAGTTTTGTGTTACCTGTTGTGGTTTTGGAGGTGGCACTCAGTTTTGATTCATTTTGTTCATATTTGACATATTGTATTATACGCCAAGAAATTACAAGATCAGACTATCTGGCTTTATGCTGTGAGTTTAGGTACATTCAGTGTTGCTTTGGAAGAACACTCCTACTCTATAACAGACAGCATATACCAGCTACTTCAGTAAGACATCTCCTATAAATATAAGTAGAGAAACTGCATGTCAGTGCACTTGATCCTTCTAAAGGTGACCAGTTGTTTAATCAGTTTGTTTGATTTTTTGTATCAGGAAAAAGATTTATGTTTGTGTACCTGACAAAGCCAAGGCTTTTGATTATAAAAACAGGTCAAATACCTAACAAAGCAGTCTTGCAAATGCAGTGTTAGAAGAGAGTACAATTCCATGGCTTTTACCCAAGGAAGTTCTCTCCTCAATTATTCATATTTGCAAGTCCACCATTGCAAAATCTGTCTTCTAGATGAAATAATATTCCTCCTAGAATTTCTGAACGGGGGAAAACAAGTGTTCAGTAATGAAGCCCTTAAGAATCTTGTTTTTCAGTTTTTTTGCATGTATGCAAAAGCATACATTTAGACAAAGCTGAAGCTGTCAGAAAATGTTACAAAATGCCGTAATGTAACATGTCCTGCAGCTACTAGGCTCAATCAAAGCTCAGAAAGGCACTCTTCTGATGTGCTGAATTCCACGTAGGCTTATACGAAAATGAAGATGTCCTAGTCAGTCAGGGAGACAGCATGAAATAATTACTGACTCCTCTACAGCAGTTTTCTTAGTTATGTCATTCAGTGTGGTCTGATTGATTTATAATATATGATTTACATAAGGACTTGTTATTTCTAAACTTTGAAGTCTATGCAAATTTCTCTGCTGCGATTAGCATAGAATCAATTGCAATGTATTTTAAAAGACAAAAAAGAAAAATGCCCAAGCCGTATCCATCCACAAATGTTAGTTACAGTTGAAACTCCTGAGCTAAGGTACAGCTCTCCTCAGCAAATGCAGGTTTTGAACACTTCTGAATGAAATGAATATCTGCCTTTTGACTGGTCTGCAAAAAAGTATTATTAAGTGTGAGACACTCCGAATATTTTTTTTTGAAGATGGGAATGAGAAATGGACTTTGAAAATACATTTCATAGAATTTGCCAGCAGCGAGAAGTAGCAAGCCAATTATAGGCGATCGAAAATCAGCTTGCTCTCATAATCTCCAGATTTCACGTGTTCATAGATTTCTGAAATACCCACACTCTAAGCTGAATATTTTTTATGTTTGTATTTTTAAAAAGATTTCAGAATGTTAAAGCAAATTTTGATTATTTTTTGCATGAGAGATACTACAGCTGATGTTGAGAGAGGAAAAAGGCCTGACTGCATTCTCTGAAAATAAAGGTACAGAAAAAACACCCGCACCTGAGAACTGAAACCTGGCTGCTCACTGAAGGCTGGATTCACAAAGGCACTCAACTGCTGTCACACAGCATTTAATTTCTAGCCTTCAGACTTCCGAAGTACCTGAGTTACTTCAATGTTTCCCTGTGCCACAAATGGGAAGGGTTGGTCATCTAAAGATACATCAGTACTGCTGAGTGACAGGGGAATACGGAGCAAGCTTGAGAGCGGGACTCATCTTGTGCTCAGGTCACTGCTTAATTGTTAGCCCTCCTCCTGGATCTGTTTTGGACCTCTCCATCTTGTTCTCTCTACGCAGTGCTTGCGCACTGTTTGAAGGACAGAGACTGCTTCCAGAAAGCTGCACAAAGATATCTGCCCCCTCCCTTCTTTCCAATGCTGACCCAAGTGTAGTCTATCAAACATAATCTCACTCCATAATCATAGAATTGTCTAGGTTGGAAGGGACCTTTCAGATCATCTGGTCTAACCATCAACCCAACACTGACAAAAACCATCACTAACCCATATCTCTATGCACTATGTCTACCCATCTTTTAAATACCACCAAGGATGGTGACTCGACCACTTCCCTGGGCAGCCTGTTCCGAAGTTTAATAACCCTTTCAGTGTAATTTTTTTTCCTAACATCCAGTCTAAATCTCCCCTGGTGCAGCTTGAGGTCATTTCCTCTTGTCCTGTCTCCTGTTACTTGAGAGAAGAGACCAACCCCCACCTCTCTACAACGTCCTTTCAGGCAGTTGTAGAGAGCAATAAGGTCTCCCCTCGGCCTCCTTTTCTCCAGGGTAAAGAATCTCAGTTCCCTCTGCCACTCCTCATAAGGCTTGTTCTCCAAACCCCCCAGCATCTCCCTTGCCCTTCTCTGGACACGCTTCAAAACATGCAACATTATATTTAGCTTCCTTTTACTCTCATTGCCTGCAGTACTGCCTCCTGTAATTCCAAACACTTTGGGCTGAAAAATAACCACATAATTTAATTATTATGTATTTTAGTCACTCAGGCACCAGGTGGGACCCGGAGGAGATGTAATGCCAAGTACTAGTAGTGGTATAGAATGTAGCCAGCTTGAAGCAGAGGTGACAACAGTAAGCAGTGTGGATCTAAGCCAGTCCCTGCCACTTGGCCTCAGACTGTGCTCATATTTTATTTCACCGGCATAACACCCTCTGAAACAGAGGTCTGCAACATCCAGCCTGATCAGCAAGGAACTGCTTGTGTTGGTCTTTGTCAGAGGCTGATATAGATATGGCAGAGGGTGATACAGATATGTCAGTGGCTTCTATAGAAGCTTTCTCCACGTGCCTTCTGTTTGGAGTCACAGCATGGTCTTTTAAAAACTGTGTTACCGCTCTGTAAACAAAAGCAGGGAACCTTCCTTTCTTGTAAAATGCCACCATTTTTGTACAGGGGATATTAAAACATTCAGACAAGATACAAGACACCTGTGTCCTGTTCCTTCTTTTAGAGCAGTAAGAATTTATCCTGACTACTTCGCTGTGAACTGTGTCTGGGAGTCCCCTGGCTAAAGCTGTTCTGTAAGGCAACAAGAATTCAAGATTCACTGGCCAGTGTAAATAAATATTCTAACTGACCTTTAGGTTCATATCCTAACAGACTAGGGATATGATCTGTACCTCTGGCAGAGCAAGACATGACAGTTACCTCCTAGACTAAACTTCTGAGAAAGTAAGGCTCACATAAATATTTATGATATTTGATTGGTATAAAAATAACATAAAGACGGAGACTTTTCTCCTCTAGCTATGCTTTTCAGGAAGAAAATTGCCAGGAAGTTTTTTTGAAAGGTTAAGGTCCTACAGGTACATGTGCTGTCAGCACAAGTACCAAAGTGGACTTGGGAAGGCAAGGATTGGAGAACATGTGGATTCCAGCTGAACTTAAGCGGTCAAGTCGGTGCTGAAAATTTTCCATTGACAATACTTCCGGGCCTGGGAAGAAACATAATTTTAAGCATGAAAGGACCTTTGCTGATAAAATTCTTGATGCCCACAGATAGAAATATCTCTGGCTTTAAGCAACAAATTCAAAGTAATTTTGAAGGTTCCATTGTTGACCATAAGTATATACATATTGCTTATGTTCTGCTTTTGGTGCTACCATTTTTGTAAAAATGGACCTGTTCTAGGATTGTGTTTATAAAGATAAAAAAGCGAGTCTAAAAAGTAGTTCTGAGCAGTGGAAATAATGAAGTCCGGCTTTCCTTGGATTTGTACCATGTATTTGAATGTTCTGCAGTTTATTAAGGTGAAAATACTGCCTAGTGCTTTTTTAACCCATGGGTCATTCATAGCATCATTCCTCCATGTGAATTCTTTGATATCTGTGAGGCGCTGACCTTGTGCTTCAGCTTTTTCCTCAATAAAGACAGTTACAGAGCCCCTCTCCTTTTCTTCTCCCAACTGCCTGTTTTCAAAACCCTTACAGTATCTTGATGTACTGAAACCTGATGTCTTCAGTCAAATTTGATTGAAATTGACTGATAGGTTCAAAAGCTATTGGAAAAGGACAAATAAATATACCTTCACACACACCATCAGTGTTGTGTGAGTAAAGTGCATATCGCTAGGAAACCAAGGCAAAAATCACCTCTGAGCATACTCAGAAGCATCTGCTATAACTCTTAACAGAGCCATTTTCAGGTAAAAATGTCCAGTGTAAAGAGTATGTTCTCCATAGTTCTCTAAATATCAGTGATTTAACATCAAAAAGGGAAAAAAGACATTCCAGAGAAAAAGAACTACCATTTCAGTACAATCCTGACCATACAAACCACAAGTCAGTTTAGCACATACTATTATAGTGCAATCAGATTCACACTTTCAACACGTCACCATGAATATAGAAAAAGAGTTTAATTTGTTCAAATTCATATTAGAAATGTTGCATTTATTCATAAACCAGCAGAATGACTGAAAGGAGTGCCATTGTTTTGCACTTTCCTGTCCAGGAACTTTGAAATCACTGAGGAACCTGTAGCCCTTTGTCATTGCTTTAGATTGTCACTCCAGCACAAGAAACTTACGCTCCACTGCATCATGACAAGATGCTCTTGCAAGGAATACCTAACAGGCACTTTTTAATCCAAGATAGATTTTCTACCCTGAAAATGTGCATTGTAATAGTACATACCATTTTTAAAGTCTGAGATGAAACAATTAAGTAACAAAATGAGAGGGTCGGGGAGATACTGAGAACTTCACATGGTTATCAAATGTGACCAATTCGTGCAGTCTAAATTTAGATATGGAGGATTCAGTGAATGTTCTTCAGAACATGATTTATCCTACCCTTCAATAGGGGAGATAAAGAACACGAATCAAAAAGGAACTATTTCTCTCCATTGAACATGGCAGGCACATTGTTGAATAGACGCCTGGCATTTTGGGGGCTAAGATGATGTGACAGATCATTAGAAATAATGGAAAAACCTTATGCAAAAACCTTTCCCTAACCTGCATGCTCCCTCTCCAGGAAACCCACACCCTTCTAGTGCAAACTGTAGCATATATCACTGAAAGTTTATATCTACACACTATATCCTTCTGTCAACCATGCCCAGTGTTAATGACTTTGACTGGAAATCTTAAACTCATTGGGTCTCTCTTCATTGACCCTGGTGGCTGTTTTAAGTTCCCCCTGTGCAGCCGCGTTGTGCTGTGCTGATGTGTAAGTTGAAATGCATTAGACTGTTTTCTAGAATGTTTTTTTTTTACTCAACACATTGAAAGCATAAAAAAACCCCAACCCTGTCTGGTCTCTTTATAAAATTGTCTGAAAAGACAGAAGGGTATTTTTGTCTGAAAACAGGATTATATTTCTTTCTCATGGTGCAGTTCCGAATAATTTTATAGAAGTCATCAAGATTATCCTGGATTTACTGTGCTTTAATAGAGAGGAGAATCTGATCCAGTGACGGTGTGACTGGCAGTTCTGGCTTGAGTAGGAAGAGAATGGTGGGTCTTCTGGATCCTCTGTGTTAGGATCAGTCAGTTACTGATCCAGCTGATTCCCTGGATGTTTTTCCTTCACTTTTCAGTAGACTTTGTGTGGGAGGGCTGGGGAAGCAAGCACTGCCATCCCTAGGAGAGTGTTGATTTTTACATTCCTGCAAATCACTGCTGGTTGTGCTAAATGAAGATAATTGGCAGGAATTGATTAGTCTCATAGGAGGGTGTTATTAAGGGCTGAGCTCTTTTCTCAAATTGCCCCTTTTGTGCTTATTGCTTGAGAGGCATAATCTCAGTGATCCAGAAAGTCACAGAACAGGAGATTGATTTCCTCCTTTTTCTTTTTCTTTCCCCACCTTAAACTCTGCAGGTCAGTCCCACCCCAGGGTGCATCCGGGCGTTAATGAAGATGTTGTACTGCCCTTACTGCAGAGGACTTCCCACTGTGAAACCTTGCAACAACTATTGCCTCAATGTAATGAAGGGCTGCCTGGCAAATCAGGCTGATTTGGATACTGAGTGGAATCTGTTCATAGGTAAGAAGAGTTTAAATATTAGTGGAAGGAAATGCTGATAATAACTAACATCTGTAGAGTTTTGTGAGGTTAGAAGACACTGTTGGTCAATATTCACAATGAAACAACTGCAGATACACTTAACTTTCTAATTGACCTTCCTGGCTTGCAGTAAGAAATCAACTCTTCCCACACTGAACCAGTCACATTTCGTATTTCAGAAGGAATGGTGTGGTGTTACGGCTTCTGAGCTGAATTATTACATGGTATGTGAAATGTTGAGAAAGCTTTGGTTGAGAATTTGATAACAAGCTTAACATGGTAGAAATAGTATGCATTACAACTGAAAACTAGGCTCCTGCAAGCTGAGAAGTTAATAATATTGTATAACATCCAGTCAACAAATCACAACAGCTGCTGTTCTTAATGCTGGTAGTATATAGGCAAAAACCTTAAAATTTACATACATGAGAAATTATTAATTCCTTGTTCTTGGTTAAAATATGTTAATGTCTTCCTTTCAGTCTACTGAATAGAAAGTACCAAGCATGCAATCAAAATGTTAGAATGGAGCACAGAATATGTATTTCAGGAAAACTACTATTAAAGTTTTATTCACGTAATTCTTCACTCAAGTAAACTAAGAAAAACAAGAAATCTCCTTTAAACAGCCATACAAGTTTACTGTAGGAAAAAAAAAAAAAAAGAAAAACCAAACTCCCAGAAGAGTAACATTTAATAAGAAATAAGAGATTTAAGTTGCTTTGATGAAACAAAGGATAGGATAAGGAATATGATAAGACTAATGATAATACAGAAATAACAGAAACAGCTAGTTACCAGTCATTAATGAGCATCACAGCCTAGACTGGATTTCAGGAAAATAAAAGCAGCTGGAAAACATGGGACAAAGCTCTCTGTATTGCAATCAAAAAAAAAAAAAAAACAAAACCCCAAAAAACACGGAAATGTTATTTTCTACTTTTGGAAAGACAAAATATAAGGAATCTCGTTTTGCTTCATTTCAAACCTCACTGACCAATGTGACTTTGAAGACTTGACTCTGACTCATGCACGGATTTTCACTTTACTCAGCACAGAGGTGGTGCAAGATGAATAGGGAGAAGGAAACGGGATGAAAAATGAATCAGAGTATGAAAAGTGAAATAATTATTATTAAAATAGCATAAGCCAAAAATGCAAACAGCAATAATAAACAAATGATGCAAATAAACATGCTTTCTCAGTCCCTTGTACTGCTTAAAGGAGCTGATGTTGGAAGCAGCACTACATGGACAGGTACTCATGGCATTACTGGTGTGAAAGAGGTCAGTTCATCATCAGAAAGCTAAGTAGGAATGCATGGGCAAAAAATGCCAACCTGCTAAAGACATTGCATAAGCTACTTTCCTTTTGTCATTAAAGAGTAAACAAGAGCTGAATTGCCACTAATTCCGATCAAAGAAAATAATGTAGGGTTTTAGGAAAAAATAAACCATCACTTTAATTAAAATAAGCACAGAGTTTTTATTAAGGCAAGCACCTGTTCAAATCAAAAGCTGGAAGGTAAGATTTCAGATTTTAAGAGAAGATTTCCTTTCTGGTGGTTTAAATTCAGTGAGAGTGCTGGGCTGGATGAGGTATGTGTTCAAAAGTGTGGAAATGCGTGCAGATTCAGACTTTCAGAGTCTTTGGTGCAAAGCCCTTGTCTTCATCAATGCCTTTCAGAGTTTCATTGTTCCTGCTCTCAGAAAAGAAAAACTGCATGAACGCTTGTACATTTTGTTAAACATAACGTTAATTTACTAAATGCTATGTAATACACTGTGTGCTCCCTTAAAGGAAAGCAGGCTGCTATGCAATTATCCCTTCAGGTCAGTGATGACAGGACAGTATAAAGTACAAACACATCAAGACATATTTTCTCTTTCTTCTACCTATACAGCTTTCCATGTACAACTTGATAGGGGAAGGAATAGAGGTTTTTCCTCTGTTTGAGAAAGGTATTGTGTTTTATCCCATTTTTGAGGCCTCCGACAGCTGTGCTGAAGATGAGGGTCCTTAGTCCTTCCTTTATGAAAGATTGAAATGCGGCAAGTTGTCGCTGTCTCTGACAGCTGTCAGAGGCTTTCGAATAACACAGGCAATTCCCTTAGTGCTAAACACAACAAAACTTCGACTCACTGAATTAAAACAAACGGCAGCACTTTACAGCACCGCTGAGCTATGAAAGATTGGAAATTATGCATGAGCAGTTTTTATCCCTGTTCTGATACTAGGAACCATGCACTAGGAAAAAAAAAAAAAAAAGATAATTTTGTGCACTAACAGTCTCTGCGTAGGCAGGAGTCCCAAATGTGAGTGCATATTCATACGCAGCAAGATAATTTTGCTTAGCTCATAATCTGTGTATTGCAAGGTCGTTTTGCTAAAAGTTGGTACTAGGAGAAAAGTCTCAGATGTGCTTGTGAGTGACTAAGCAAATGCTGTAGTTTGGACTGCATGTTCTGGTGTTTTTCTGTAGTCGCTGTAATTGTCCAGCAACATTCAAGATCTACAAGTGAGGAGGAGCAGAGGGAAGTAAATGGGCTCTCTTGACAACAGGATGGGTTGCATGTTCCACCTAGTTTATAAATATAAAAGTCAGGACTGAAATCACGTTTATATAGCACTAATAAATCTTGCATCTACTTTCAAAGCTAGAGAGAGTGGGACAGCTTCCCCTAAACATCTGGTGCTTTCCAAGATTTTATAGACTGTGAAAATTGGTAAGAGGTGAAACAGCTGCAGCAGCATGATGCATGGTTTATTATATTTTTCCTGTTTGTGTCACCTTAAGGTCTGTGTCCTTTTTGTGTAATGTTTCATTATAGGCTTTTTGTATTTTGTTGCCTTCATTATCGCACAATAAAAGGAACATGTACCACATCTCATTCTAGCAGAATTCCTCTGAAATTCAGAGTTATGTCTGAGGAAGGAAGACAGTCTAATAATTACATCATAATTTTAAAATTATAATCAATAAATGCTTCTTCAGGGTATCTGTATAAAAGACTTCTGAGGTATTTAAAAGTAAACCAGCCACACTGACTTTGAAAATGTGTATTTTGACAAAGCTTGTTTCCAATGTTTTGCCTGTTAGTTACCCCTCATAATCTCCTTTGCACCAGTCTCAAGCAAAGTTAGCAAATGCAAGATAAAAAGAATGAGTAGAGGAACTGTACTGCTGAGGAAGGAGATTGCCTCAGGGGAGGAGCTGACTGATTTGTGGAATGGGGAAAAGGGAATTTTCTCTGTCTCATGGCACAACAGAGATAGTAAAAATTATGCTACTCTCCATGGAGCTATACCAATTAACAGCGATAAGGATCAGGGATCCCACCGTTCATTCTGTCATGGAAACACAGAAGAGATGGAGAAAACTATTCCCACTTGCAAAGATTCAAACCCCATCTATCTTAGGGAATTGCATTCAATTTTAGCAATACCGTTACTCCTCTTTCTCTAGCTATTTCAGTCCTTGTTTCTATCGTGAGATTTTTTTACTTTCCCTAACATTAACTTTCTCTACAATTGATCATTTAATTCCCTTGAACTGCTCTTTTTCTCAAGCATGAATGTCAGTCAAGGAGTGAGCTCCCCTTCATGGGCACCACATTTCTCCTTGGTGCCTTCATTCAGCTTCAGAATCAACACCCACGAAAAGCTGATTTCCATGTAAGCACATGCATCTTGTTCTGAGATTCAGGATGGCAAAGTGGCCATAACATTCTGGGTTTGTTTTTGTTTTGTTTTTTTTTTTGGGGGGGGGGGGATGGGTGGATCAGGATATCTCTCATGATTAGCAGTGGAGTTAACTTTCTTCTGTCTTGAGACAAAAACGTAGATGATACTAAATCTGAATGTCAAGCCAGATTGTGAGCCAAATATGATACTCCTTACTTAAATAATTCAGAACAACAGAAGACTGAGAATCCAAGTAGTTGTTTTAATCACAGCAATGACTCTACCTGGGCTTTTTTTTTGGTGGACTTCTAAAGTAAATCACAAACACTTTGTTGCTGTATTTAGTGACAAACTGTACACTAGTGTAGTGCCTGTGTAGTAGTGTAGTCCATCGATTGCTTTGCTGCAAATTGCTTTTTTTTTCCCCTAGGAATTATTCAGTGGTAAATCAGACACACCTGGCCCTTACTCCCATGTTTTAATAGGTGGGAGAGTGCAGAAAACACTTCAGAAGTTGTGCAGTAACAGAGACGTGTCAATGATCGTGATTCTGATGGCTCAGGATTGCATCCCTGTCTGTGAAAAGGAGACAAGGGGCTTCTGCACCAGCTCATGTCCACACCCATCCTGCTGCTCAGGCTGGAGAGCAAGTGGCTTTGCTAGCAGTCTATTCAATATTTGATCAGCTCTGTAGTGTAGCAACGCAGATCAGCTTGTGGTGTGTTCACACTGCAGTATTCAAGGCCAGCAAAGCTGGCACCCTGGCTCAGAGTGCCAGAGCCACCTCTTCCTGACAGTGCCCTGTTAGACTTCAGCCACAGGAGAAAATAGTATCTGAAAGGTTTCAGCAAAAGCTTCTCCTGCCAGTCTTGAAGTTATTTCACTTACTATCAGTGCAGCAGCTCTGAATGTCTGATAAACTTTCTCGTTATTGTGCTTTAAGAATCCCTCTTTCTTCTTCCCATCAGTATGACTCAGACACTTATCTTAGGAGACCTCTTGAGGTAGAGCATACCATGCAGTCTCACTTATAGCAATTCAATCATTTTAAGTAAAAATCCCCATCAAAACCTTAACTACTTACTCCTAATGAAAGCTTTAGAGTAATGAAAATATGCAATCAGTTTTATTTACTTCTTACAAAAGCCTTCAGGACTCTGTTTTCTGCAAGCACAAGGATAAACATTTTCCTTCGAATGCTTCAAGAAGCCACCTAGATTTATCTTTTTTTACTGGTTTATTTTAAGAATAACTGTGCTCTTCAAGACTCACTTTTGTTCATGGAAAAATTAGCCTAAGGTTGTAATCTTTTACAATTTTCTTGTTCCTGTATGCACAGCTACTGTAAATAAACACAGACTCAGCTGTGTAGGCAGCTACAGCTTAGGTTCATGAAAATAGGGAATCTCTGAAGTGTATTGAGATAATATTTAAAACAGATTGGGTTTTTTTCCACCTTCTTTCTCTGATGTACAACATCTGCCACTTCTATTTAACCTTACACACTACGGACCGAAGACTGGCAATCTGTTGTAACTCTCAGCGGGCAAAAGTCTTCCTTGTGCTTGATCATGATAAGTAAGAGCTAAAATCAGAGATTTTAGCAACCTTAGTTACCTGGCCCTTGAATTTCTTCTCTCTGCTGCCCTCCTCCTAAATCATTATATAAAAATATGCTGCGATATTTATTATGTTAAGTCAGCCTCTCTTAAGGACTCTGGGAGAAAAAATAAGTGATATTATTCCCTCCACACAGAGACACTGCAGAGGGTTCCTGCAGTCCTGGAGTGCCATTACTTCAAATTCAGAGTTTCTGGTAGAAATTCACGAATTTGGGATTGACAGGCATAGAATAGGTACTTGAATGCAAACACTAAAATTTCATAATGTGTATCTTGTACTCATAAGAAAACTGATAGCATTCTTAGTTAAGGCAGCCTAAAAATCAAAACCTATTTATAAAGCCTTATTTTCAGTTAGTGACAGCTTAGCAAATGTTTAATCGTCCAGGCTAAAATAATTTTTTTGCTTTCTTCTTGAAAGAAACGCATCATGACACTTCCAGTGAAACCATCTTTACAACCCATCAGAATGAGAATATGGAAAATTATCTTAATGCTTTTCATCTTTTCTACTCATTTCTTAGAGCAACTTTAGAGTATCCAGAGTTTGGAGAAGTAATATTTTCTTTAAGTCTCTGGTCTGTACAGATTGTAGTAGCTATTATTATACACCAATCTCACTTCCCTTAGTTGAAGTGGTAGGGTTTGGTAGGTGGCTCTAAGGGCTGTGGAGCTCTATTCTGATTATATATGATAAAATGTAATCTATAGTTTAGAATTATTTTTGCCCACTGTAGCTTATGTTTCACAAAAGTGAGTGAAAATGGGTACTCAGTTGTGTAATACAACTGCAAATTCAGTTTCTCAGAAGTTAAGATCAACCAGATTTGTGGATGTAAATCCAAAGTTCTTTATGCAAAAAAACTTTAGGATGCTTCAGGTCCACAAGCCTCCACAATGCATAGGTAGTCTACTCAAAGAAATTTGCAGTGCTGTTTAAAAACAGACTTATCATAAAACAATTATGGCAATTCAGGATAAAAATATGTAGTTACACACACAAACAGTGAACCCACTTTGATAATACTTAACTAAAAGTTTACAGTATTATACTTTTTAAATTCCCTAATAAACAGTAGTCTCCGTGGTCCCATATTTTCCCTTTGTTTTCCAGAAAAAGTAGAATCATTGTCTACAACTTACATATGATATGAAGAACTGATGGCTAATGCTTAGTCAAAGTATGTAGGAGAACTCCTGAAACAAAGGCAACACCATTCATTGAGCAAAATAACGCATAGAAAACGGGAACTGTATTTGCTCATTCCCTACTATTTCTCTTCCCTCAGAAGTATAAAGGATACACAACCTGGGCTTGTAATTCCTCGGATGGCAATGAATTCAGCCTGAGAGAAGCTTTTTGAAGTTGTTGGGTTGCCAGGAGCATGTAAATAGCACCAGCACTTGCTTGCTGCTTAAACTCTACTTACCCTGCTAAATCTCTGTGCCTCCCCCTGGGGCAATACAGTTTCTTGCAAGCAGCTCACAGCATCCGTTGCCCTGTATATTCTCTTTAGGATGTGCCACTGAAGAAGGAGGTTCCCTTCTGTGGGACTATGGGGATCTTCTGCTCCAGTTACTGGCTCAAAAGGGCTGGGACTCATCTAGCCTGATCTAGCCTGTTTGCTGACACAAACACAGCTCATTACTAGGAGGATGTGTCCTGGAAGGATGCTAATGGCTTCACTCAGGGTGACTCTTGAAAACTGAAGCTCCTGAAGAGGGGCTGTGGATTTCTGGAGATGCGGATGCTTCATTAAATCATAGCAGCAAACCTCTTGGGCTCTTGAACTTTGACGTGACTTACAGAGCTGAAGTATTGTGATTATGCTGGTTTTGTTAAGCACAGAAAAACACTAATGCATGTGAAACACATCACCCATCATCATGTCATGTGACAGTTACAAATACAGGATTGAATTCAGCAATTCTAGTATTCTGCCTTTGCCAGCTGTACACAATACTCTTGAATTGTATGATTTCTGCATTTGCAGAAAAAAAGTTTCTCAAATCTTGAAGTGCTATGAGAGTCACATGCTTGGCATTTTCACTGGACACAACAGAGCTCTAAGCTGACTGCAGCATTTGGATGCTACAGCATCTTTTGAAAACAGCAAGGCAGATCAGCATTGTCAAAAAAAGTTTAAAAGATTTTATAATGAAAACATTGGCCCCAAATGATGTCTTTTTAGTTCCATCTTCATTCCTCATCTTCAAATCCTTCACATCGTTTTACATTAAAGTGAAATGACTGCCTAGTACGCATGAGCAGTTTGGAAGTTGCATAGAATAGCAAATTTCTCTAAGTTTACATTCAGAAGAAGTGCTGGGGAAGCGGTTTTGCCACTGCCCTTAAAAATACTGTGAACGAACAGGAGGGTGTTAAATGAGACATCTCTAGAAACAGGAGAATATGTTAGTTATTTAGTACTCAAATACTACAGGAATCAAGTATTACTGTTTTGTATTTTTCCAGTTTCACAGCTATGCTCTCTCAAGGAACTTTTTGTTCCAGGAGTGCAGTAAACAGTGCTGCTCTTTCTGTCCCAGGGTACCACATATATTAACACCTCAAAAGTGTTTCCTCTTCAGCGGAGGAATTAATCTCTCAATTAATTATGCTTGTGTAGGGCTGAATCTCTGTTTCCCTGAAGGGGGATCCCTCAGGTGCTTCACTGTGCTGATCTCCTTGTTTCACAGGCCAAGGAACCACTGTAAAATATTGTGCCTTTTACCTGGACTGGTTTCCCTTCTGATTTGGGGGGTTTGAGGCACCCGGTCTCTCTGTCATATGAAATAAGGGGGTCGATGGAGCACACACCCAGACTCCAGAATTTGGCCATGCTCTTACAGTTCAGTTACCTGAAAGAACTACTTGTTCAGTTCGTTGTTTTTTTTTAAGGAGTACAAATCCAAATTAAGAATGTGTGGTTTTTCATTTTTCTCAAGCAGAAATAAAAATAAGTCCACTTTAAGAAAAGTTTGGTTAGCCTCTAATATTCATTATTTTGACCAATGTAAAGACATTTCTTTCAAACATTATGAGCAGGAGGGGTTAAATATCAATTTAATTGGTTTAAACTTGTTACTTTGGCTGTACTTAGTTGAGGCAATGCTGTATTACACTAGGAAATGTGAAAATTGTGTTATTTCTATAAACATATCTTCAGTTTCCTCACTGTTTGGCTTGGTCAGTATTGATAAACTTCAGATGATCTGAATTTTATGTTTTGCAGACACTCCTCTTTTTAAGTGATAACATGATGATGAAATACTTGGAATTTTGCTCAGAGGAATACTGTAGGTTGTATTTCAACTTTTGTCCCTGTGTCCATTTTCCTGCATTTTATTTCTGCTTGCATTCAGCTGTATTTAAGACCATTATTAGACCAGCTGTATTAAGACTTATTTGAGAAAAGTATTTTGTTACATTGTGACACTATTTTATACTTTTAAAATATTTTGTCTTGGAATCTGCATCTCCTTTAGAAAACTGTATAAATAAGAATCAGTTTTCATACACTGAAAGTAGAACTTGAAACTATGTAATATTTAAAGGATTTGTTCTTTCTGACAGATTGTTTTACAAACTATTTCAGATTCTCTGAACTTTATATTAGAAACAAATTTTCTCTGTGTGTCTGTATGTCAAATTATTTTCTCCATTATTCAGGTAAATATAATGGAGAGATGCATGTAACTCAGAACAAATTTTTTCTACAGCAAGTAACCTCCCTAGCTTACTACTATCAAAACACTTGGTTATATCTGAAAGTACTTTGCTGAGGTTATTATACAATATCAATAAAAGCTGATAGGTGCAAATACCTTACTGCCATGATGTCAAAGCAATATCGACATTGATTTGCTTTGTATTATAATTTTGAGCCATTGCCTCATGAAAGCTAATCTGTCTGTGATAATGTCTTAGGTAGTATATTATCTGTTTGCAATCGTGTCCCATGACCTTAAAAGGAAACTGAACATATTTGGTTTTGAAATACAGAAACAAAGTAGTGTTGGCAACCAGCCTTAATTTCTACCACTTACAAATAAATCCTAATGCTGTACATGAACAACACACAATAAAAGCAACTTTGGGTTGTAAATAATCTGCCAAATTCCATTAATGAGACATTTGAGGGTTTCTTAGTATAATTTCCTTATGCTTTTTCAGTTTTTGAATTTCAGAGCAAGTTTCAATTTTATGTTTCTTGAAGAATAAAAACTCAACCTAAAACTCAGTAAAAGAATTCATATGTGTAGACAATCTCAGTCTAAATTACTAAATTTTCTTTACTTTTTAACTGCTTATGCAGGTTTCTGTTGAGCTATACAGAAATGACCCCATATTTCCAAAAGCTCCAAGCCGTATTAGTAATATGGCAAAACTTACTCAAATATATAATTTTTTTTAGACTCAGCCAATGTTCTCAGAAGACTTTTTAAGGATAAGGTGGTAGAAAAGGGTGAAGAGTGGTTGACATTTCTCACGACTTGGCAAAGAGACTACGCTAAAGAAACCTACACAGTACCCCATATCAGTGCCAAATTTAGTGGAGTAAAAACTTAAAACCATTAGAGATACCAGAATTTTAGGAAAACAAAAGATTCAGGAATTAATTATTTCATTCTGGTAAGGGTCCTATAGATTCCTTTCTTGCAATATGTCTTCCCTCCATTTCTTTGTGTAAATAATTATTTTTTTCAGATGCAGGAATTATTGTGAAAAACATATATTTTTCCTCCTTTCTCTCTGCCTTACTAAAAGAAAGTCCTACCATTTCTGTAGTCAAGAGAACTAGTGCAGCCCAGAGTGCTATGCCAGAGCTGGTATGGCCAAAATTCACTGACCATTATTGCAACAGTGAAATCTAAGACTTCTGATGCATTTGGGAGATTCTTATGTGTTTAGAAGGTAATATGAAAGTAATATGAAAAACTCAGCTCTTATATTTCTTATTTCTCAGTGTTACTCTGCATCACCTGCCCTGTAATATAACATTCAACATCTCTTAATGTCATTTATATTGCAAATTAACTTATGGGAGTTTAAACTCCCCTGGCATGTATTAGACACCAGACGCATATACTGAACTTTCCACGTCAGTAAGAACTCACTTTCATAGTATCACGCTTCAATTTACAGCAGCACTAAAGAGCCTTTCTCTCTGTCTTGTCTTGTTCACTCTTAAAATTCAGATAACCATGTAGGAAAAAATAGCATCTTGAAAAACAAAGAATGCAATTTTGGTTCCATTGGATATTTGCTGCTGACCCTAAAAGTGAATCCAGTTTTTCAACCAAGATTTGCATCTATGCGATGTTGTACAATGCGATGAAGGTCAGTCTTCACTTTCCGTGTGCAGGTTACAACAGCATCTTGCACTTAGCTCAACTGTAGGATGAGATCAAAACCATCACTGAACCAAAAGGTGCGCTGTAGTAAACGGACAGTGCCAAAAAGGCAAGACGTTACCCTGAGCGTGAGCCAATAAAATATAGAGCACTCACAAGGTGCTAACTTGAATTTCATAGATCCAATGACTCAGAAAGTCTTCCGTTCCTCTAATAAAACATGTAGGATCACAACCACTGGCATTTAGTTATACTTCGGCACTTCGGCATCCTTATTTTAATAGGTTGGTTAAAGGAAGCTGATAGGATAGACGGTCTCTACTGTAGGATAAGAGTGACAGTTCTGGAACACATAGCTACAGTTTGTGATTTGTGTTTCATTTATACACTCAAAAGAAGGGGTTTATGTATTTCTTATGACAAACTCAAAATGAATCCATGAATATTTTGTTAGTTGACGCTTTGCCACTATCTTCAGTGCTGGAAACATAACTGTAAATCAAATTCTCCTCTTTGTACTGCACTTACTCTTTGGTTAGCTTTTCATACCAATTAGAAGTGAAGTGGTTGTGTTTTGTTTCTGTGTTATCCCGGGAGATTTGCTGTCAGGAAAACCTTTCTGAGGGAGGAAGGAGAGTTGGTTGCTCCAAGCTATGCTGATGGCTGAAAACATATTTTAGTAATATGGCAGTCCTCTATTCCAGATATTAATGACTGTCATTCTCTTTTTAGCACGTTGACTGCATTCAGATATATCACTTTTAAATTATTAGACAGATTTGCATCCTTTCATAATATTTAATTTTACTGTCTTCTCCTTATATAGTTAATATATTCTTCCAGTATCTTTCAATTTTTTATTGATATAAGTGCATATGATATCTGTTTTGTTCAAATGCAGCTGCCAAAAAAATGCATATAAAACCTAGTTGTCTGACTGATGCTTATTTTGAAGAGTGTACATATAAATTAATATTTAAAAAATTACAAGGAAGCGGAACTATGGTAATGATTTATTAGCACCTTTTTAAGAAGTCTAACATTTCAGTTGTCATCAAACTTTTCTATAAAAGTTTATTTAAGGCTTAATAATTTACTCAGGTTGAAATTAAGAGGGACAGCATGATAGAACTTTAGCTAAAGCAAAAACTTTAGTAACGGAAATATGACAGTGGACAATATACGAAGGTATAAATCCGCTGATGGTGAATTTAACTCTAAAATAATTCCAAAATTAATTCATTTTGTCAAGTTATTTGTTACTAACAGATAAGAAAAGCAAATACTTATTTTTCATTCCATGAAAGTACCTTCAAGCTCCCTGGCTCCCATTCAGTTCAGGAAGATAAAAATCTCTTGACTCTAAAGTTTTGGGAGTTTTCTCTCCCTTTACAGAAAGGATTTTGACAGTTTGCATATGTAATTATATAGGGCATGAAGTCAAAAGCAGAGCTGCTGCACAAAATCTGATGGGTAGGGTAAGGCTGGATTTACATATTTTTGCAATCAGGCAATATTAAATCCGGTCATAAGTCCAGGTAAGAGTTTACATGAAGATACTTCTGTTCCAGTCTGCCTTGTTGCTATTGTTCAAGCTGAATCACCTACAAGGTGCGACCTCTAGGCAGCTACTCTTTACAGGCAAAAAAAAAAAAGATCAAATAACCATAACTTGCACTTTTTGAAGAACAATCTCAGAGTGAAACAGCAGGTTACAAGTAGCTTTTTCCAAAGTACATGATACTGAATTATAATTTTCATTTTCATTTAATTTTAATTTTCTCCTTGTTTTACACTCATATCATTTGACCTGAATGGTCATATCGATCCAAATTGTGTAAAGTCTTGTGACATAGTACTCCATAACTGGCAAGAATGTGGCCCTTTTCAGCTGATTCATAGTTTCACTGTTTGGGTGGAGAGTTCCCAGTTGTGTTCACCTGTTAGATTTTCAGTACTCCATATAAATATGCAAAGACTCCATGCACACAGGTGTCTTGTACTGTAGCTTAATCAGTGCTATAGGAAATGTGTTTTCACTTGCTACAATTCTTCACTTATTTTTCTAAAAACATTCTATTTTGTTGTAGCTTTCACCTCTGTAGACTTCTGAAACAACTGTTTGAACTGAAGAATTTTTTACTTGCTATGGATTAAAATAAGCATTTATGAAGAAGAATAATCTCTCTTTTCATTTTTAACGTGGTCACAAAATCTATGTGTTATCAGAATTTTTTTTGTTCAAATTTTTTAAAGCTTGTCCATAAAAATACACAAAGTTTGAGAGATCTGGGAATACCATACAAAGTACATAGTTCTGCCTAAAATTAGTCTTCATTTATCTGATGCCATGTTTTAGTATTCCAACCCAGTTTGTTTGCAGATGTTACCACAATATTTTTTCTTGGAAAATCTGGCCCTGCATATATATCCTACACATATGTACTAAGCTGTTGTAAGAAACATGAAACACACTCAGATCTCTGATTTACTGTGTCTCGGGAGAGGATTTTTTCAGGAGAGGAGGGTAGGTTTTCTGAATTTTTTCCCTCCAGTTCAGAGTAGAGCTCAGGGTAGACTGCAAGACGTTCAGGCATAAAAGTATTATTACAAGCACTGAGTGAACATGAAAAAAGTAATTATCTTTTCCTGTAGACCAATTGCTTTTCAATACTTATAAAAATATACTCTTTAAAATAAAAAGTGAAAACAGTATTGAATTAGTAGTTACTGGATGTGCACTCTCCACTTTCCATTACTTTTTACTGAAATTCTATTGAAATTAATAGAATAAATAGCTATTATATAGCCATAGAACTCTTTCCAGAAGAGTTAGAATTCAAGGCAAATGAGTTAGTTATGAAATACCATTATTTTCAATGGAAACTGGGTAGCTATTGAATTTCCTTCATTTCAGTCTGAATTCCATAGCTATTCACCTATAAAGAGCTTTGGTTATCTATCAGATTCCTTTAATTTAAACAGATAAGATAGAAAATTCCCTTTGTTTAATTTCTATTTTTTTAGTGAACATTTTGCTGAAGTATATAAAACAAGGTCACCAAATCCAAACTGTCATAGGTGACCTCATTAGAGACAAAACTGGAGAAGTTAGGTAATGTATGTGAAAGCTAAGAGAAAAGATTTAGAGTTGTGCTATTCCATGTTATATACATGGATGAATTTTATTTATTGTTCTTATTTAGCAAATGAAAGGGTATGGGAGCTATGGGAGTTCCAAGGACTATGCTACAAGTCTTTCTAATTAAAAAATTTAGAAGTATTAAAGTGTTCTTACATTAAAAAGCTGTATTTAAGCAGAGGCAACAAGCTGATGCTTGAAGAATAGCAGCTGTAGTTTGTTTATTTGGGAGAAATGGAAATGGAGCAACTGCCTTCATAGGCTTTAGAGAAGTGCCAAGAATATAAATGGGCACCATCCCAACCAAAACATCTTTTTACAATACTACTATTTGAAAGAAATAATGATTCAACACTCTGCAAATGTATGTGTCACCTTTCAGTGCATTAAAGAAACAGAGAGAGAGAAAAAATAGAACTTTGGGAATCAGTTTTCTTTACTTAACCACAGGCCAGCAGAACAACAGGTTTCTTCCTGTTTTTCTAATATGTAAACTAGAAAATTTTCACAGCACTCATGGAGTCATGTGGATGATCAGTAACCCAGAAGGAGCACCTGGATCAACACAAACTATTTTCTAATTATTGCAGTAAGTTTGGGGGGTGAATTGCTGTCATTTGGGGCACCTAGGAGCGCCATGATGACCTACACATACTTTCCTGTTATTTGAACAATTAAGTATCATCATTAGATGGAAGATTGTCTGCCTCATGAGAGTGGCACCTTTTCCTATCAATGCATGTCTATTCTTACAGCAGCTTGCTGGAGTAAGGGGAGCTTTTATGGGTTGGAAATTCAGGTCACACCAAAAAAGCGTTATTTCTAACTGAGCAATAAAACACAGATATCGAGAAGATGCTGTGCCACATGTTTTTACTTTTGTTAAGGCACAACCTGAGATTTATTTAGTTTAGGTACTAATACCTGGTTTACATACTAATTACACTATATAATAGGAGCACAGAATTGAGCCTAGACTTGCTGTCTGTATTTCCCTGAGCTCCCAACTCAGTCTTGTAACCTGTATTGAGCTTGGTGATGGCCCAGCAATGTCTATTGGCACCTGTGAAGCTAGAGTGGATACTCCCAAGTAGAATACCACCTTCCTTCTTGCTACAGTGACTGAAGGAATGGGTTAATTGCCTTTTTTTTTTGGAGGAAAGAAATGCACAGGCAAGGAGAGATGTTGAATAACACTCTTAATCTGTTTGATTTCCAATATGTACAATTCCTGCAGGTACAAACCTGAAAAGAGATTAATTATCACAGTTCAGAGCTTATGTACTCATAAACTGCTACTAAGGCATCTCGAAATTCCCAGAATGATTCAGACTCTGTCTCTACATCACTGACTTTCTATCTGAAAAGGTTTATTCAATTCCCACTTTGTAAGGCCGTAATTTTTACATTTCAATGTACCTTCAGTTATCATGACTATCTGAAGTTTCACATAAACGCAGAGAATTGTGCCTTTAGGAAGCTCTAACTTAAGACAGCTGAAATTATTTGTTTCTCTGCAGAGACTTGCTGTGTATGTAATATATGTACCAATGATCCACAAGAGCACAGGAAACAAACAGTTCAGATCTCATGGGCTCTGATCAGCTGCTGACCAATGCAGATTGCACCCAGGTGTGGGAGTAGATGTGCATTTTACATGCTTTTTATGCAGAACTCTGAATGTTGCCTTAAGGTGTGGCTTCATTATTGGCTGACCTAAGTTGATCTAAGCCGATGATGCTTACAAAAGAGGGATGCCAGACGTACATCCTTGCACTTTCCCATGTTCCAGTCCCAGCACCAGTGGCCAGATAGCTGATGTCTGTGAAAACCACTTTTTTCAGTTTTCTTTTTTTTTTATTTTTAAATTAAAAAAAAAAAAAAGTGTGTTTATCTGAGTTTGTTCTCTTATTTGGCTCTCCCTGTCACCCAGTGAGTTCTGGCACCGTGGCAAGGGAAGGGATGTGCGGTGAGCTAGGAGATCTCAATAAACAGTGAACACCTAAGATGCTCTGTGTTCTAACTTTTTTGTCTTAGTTATCCTAGTTTATAACCAAAAAAAAAAAAAGCCTAGATTTTTAGTTTAAAACCTTTTAACCCTTTTTCCTAACAATACCAAAGGGTCTAGCCAGACCCTCCTCAGGGATTCACTAGAGTGAGGTGTCATAGCCCAGTCAACTTTTGACATTCAGGATTCAATACAGTACCTGAAAACTAACAACTGATCTCCCTCCTCTTCCTCAGAGGAGACAAGGACAGCCTGAAAGCCTCCTCCTGGGTGAAAGAGCAAGGGTCTGCCACTGCTGTTACTACTGTTTTGTATGGGAGGGGGGATTGGGGGCAGTGCCGTGTTTTCTCCCAAGCATATGGCCTGGCACAGAGTGGGAAGGTGTGACAGAAAACACTTCCAGCCCTATAAAGGCAGCATCTGAGCAAGCTACATTTGGGAATCTCTGTCTGGCCATGATTTCACATTTGGCACCTTCCTTGCTTAAGCCAGTTGAGGCAGTCCCCACATGGCAGCCAGCTGTGTGTTGGTACCACTGCATCATCAGCCTCCCCTGATCTGGTGGTCCTCCACACAGCCAAACAGCAGTGCTGACACAGAGTGATAGGCAGCACAGTGGGAATGAACTGGTGGGAGAAAGAGCGTAGCAGGGAGAGAAAAAGAGCTCCCTAGGCCAGCAGTGTCAATAGAAATACCAGCCAGGGTGTGATTTATGAGATTAGTTTGATGTTACAGAGAGACAAAGCTATGGGCAACGGCCATGAACAGGTCAGACACATTTCTGTCCTCGCCATGTGTTTCTGCTGCATCTTTTCCAGCACCAGCGGAGCTCTCAGTCTGGGGAGAACTTACTGGGAAGAGAACCGGCAGGAAGCTAACCCAGTCACAAAACTGGAATAGGCTTTCTGCTGCCACAGCTACCTGAATTAACTCAAATGTCACCTTATGGCAGGAGGAAATAATTCAGGACAAGAGGTGGAATGCTAATTTCATCTTCATTAATAAGTCTTTAGGTGCATTCATCAGTAATATCTCTAAGGTGAAGCATCCAGAGAAGGCTGAGCCAGTCTGAGGGATGGAAGCTACCAAAAAAAGGAGAACCCATTCCCATCCATGTGTTCCTTCTCCTTCCCCTATCCTGACAGTCTTTCCAAGCTTTCTTCAGCCTACAAACCTGGTAGAAAATGAACCATGAGGGGCAAAATTGTACAAAATTCTTAGCAAGATTAGTGAGCAGCATCAGCTCAAGGAGTGCCCATCCCAAGTAGAAATGCAAATCATAACTTTACATGAGATGGATGAGGTCACCATTGCTGAAAAGCTGTCTTGTCACTTATTTCTTCTCTATCCCAGTGACCTCTACAACTGTATATTCGCACTGATTCCTTTGCACTCACCTTGATGCTGATAGGATGTTTTTGAAACAGGACCATTGCCCAAGCATGAAATAATCTCTCCACCCAATCTTTTCTGTTTTCGATTTCTTTATAACCTTTAAGATTTCTTGTTGGTTACGAAATTGTCTTGGCTTTTTGCCTCATTGGATCATAGTCCAATTCATGCTGGAGCCATTGTAAAATAAACTGTGCGTACTTATATCTAAGAGCACAAACTCTTACCAACCTAGGTGATTCTACCTTAAGGATCTGCTTTCCGTTCTGCATTAGGGTTATATGCAGCACAATGCTGAAAAAACATGCATCTCCTTAAAGGAAATAAACTATCAATTAGTTTATATGTTTACCATATCTGCCATTTTATTATTCTGGTTTTAATGATTGTTAGATAAATCCTGGTTTGCACGTTCTCTTTTAAAAAGGAGAAAATTAGTTATGTATAATTTTCTGGGTTTGAATTTGTACCATTCTTACTGTTTCATGCTCTGGTATGAAGAAATTGTGATTTTTTTATTTATTTTAATTTTCAAGGAATCTTATAAAAGACATCTCACAATACCATAGTGATGGATGCAATTATGATGTGTACTGCATCATCTTACATGCAATGGACCAAAGTGTTTTAGAGGCATAAATATGTTCATGAACTGAAAATAATGAAGAAATAGGTGATAAAAAGAACAATTAAAATAGTCGGAAAGGTTAAAAACGTTTTTTTCTGATGTGATTTAGAACAGTGGGCTGATAAGCAGGGATATGTAGGAAAGCTGACAGAGACGGCAAAAGCTTCATTTAAGAAGTCTCCTGCACGAATAACAGTAACAAAATAAAAAACAGCAGAGAAGAAGATAGTATTAGACAGAAGGAATGCTGAAATATGAAGCATAGACAAAGTCTGGGTGGTAACTTGCAGTAAATGTATCAGAGTATTATGGGAGGTGAGCTTTAATCTGAATTCTGAAATTAATAGCATTTTAAATATATTTGTTTTTCATTGTATCCTTGAGAAAATAGCCAAGTAGTTGTGAATACAGGCCAACAGTGCAGAAAGCTCTGAGAAAGACTACTTCAGACCATCTCAGAATTGTGTTGACAATCCTCCTCTTTCCCTGTGTTTTTGAGGTGCTTTAGTGAGGAAATTAGAACTTCAATAGCAGGTTTGGATAATCAGCACTGACAGGAAAACTGAGAGAAGTCATTTCAAAAGGAGCTGAAGATGAAAACTATGATTAAATTCACTTTAAAAAGTTATCATTTAGGAAGAAGAAGTCCTTCTGGATTATGAATATTTCAGGTAAAGAAATGTTATTACCACATAGCCGTGCTTTGAATAAGTGGTTTGCTTTTTGCATAGGTAATAGCAAGAGCTAGAACAGAATGAAAAGAGTTTATGCCCATGAGTAAATATCACCTTGGATGAAACTTACCGAAGAAGGGTAAAATACAATTTCTTGTCAAAGTACATAATGCACAATCTTGAGTCATTACAAGTACTGTCTCTTCAAAGATGGTTAAGCAGAAAATGGGGTTTTCCCATGTTTTGTAGGAATGACCTAGACTATATTGGTGTCATATATTTTTTCTCTTACTATGAGATATTTTCCGTTTACATAAGCCATGGTTCCAGCCTGATTTTAATAGGAAAATTTTTAACGCTTCGAGTTTTAGGTTAGCTATACATTGTCTTTAAAAACTTTTTGTATGGCTGGGATGTTGCTGCAGCCATTTAAATCACAGTAATATCACATTACATAAACTACAGAGAGCTTTCCAAATAGATATTTCAGTTAACAGGGTGTTCTATGTTATCTCCTAAATAAACATGAGGATTTCTGTTACCAGAATGTTCAACAGTAGCAGAGTTCTGAGATAAGAGTAAGCACATGAGGAGGACTGTAATTACAGCAATTATGGAAAAGTAATTTACTGGTTGTATAAACTGAACAGCTTTGAAAGAAAGTGGATCAACCGTAAAAAGAAGTTCAATATTGAAAATAAATATTTTGGGATCTGTGAAATGGTTGTTATGTGGATAAGCAAACTGTAAACATTTTGCCTAAAACACATGTATTTTCATTTTGGAGGCCTTTATAAATATAAGTTTCTGTTATTATAAAAAGACTTAAAGATGTCAGAATTATAGAGAGATATGCAGATCTGTCATTTCCCATCTGGTGTATACCCAGGGCTGACTAAAGAAACAAATACAGCTGAATTTACATGTCTTTGGGGAAAAAGAACAAAACCAAAGTTTTTACATTTTGAAACAGGTAAAACAATCATTTATTTAAAAGGAAATTAATAAGTTAATGCCAAAGCATTCAATAAAGTATTGAGCTACCTGGAGAGAAATTTGATCCAAATGCTCTCCCAAAATGCAGCCACAGCCTTACACTACATATAGGTGGCTCAGAAGCCAAATCTACATGTAAACAGTTAGGTTCTAGCCCAAGAATATTCATTCAACCTTAGGTTTTCAATGCCTCATCAAGAGAACCAGCTTGTCATCTGATTCTGAAGACTCCACAAAATGGGATTAAGAAAGCAAGTCTATGTATCTCATACAAAATTTCTGAAGAGGTTTGCAGCTTCTCCACATGGAATACACAAATTTTAAAAAGTATATAAATAGAAGCAAGAGAACACCGTTTTAGCCAAGATTTTTACTGAATCAGGCCCGTTTTTACCGTGGCAAAAACTAGGGCCATCCTGCTGTGCTCTGCAGCACACACCAGCATCCTGCCCTCCTGACTAGGGCGCACCGTACGCGTGTGTGCCTCCGTTCTTCCCATGAAAGTCAGAAATTAGGGCGGAGAGCTTTATACCCCAACTTCATCACAGGTGGAGATGGGACATGGCCTGGATGCACTCCCAGGGCCTGAGGGACACTTCAGTGTCTCATGTTCAAACAAAGCTCAAACGGTTTACTTGTGGTGAGAATGGCAGCACTTAGATCTTGCTTACCTGTCAAGCCAGAGCAGCTCAAAACCTAACATAATTGATTGGATAATGATAGTAATCTTTCTTTGATCTGATGCCTGAAAATGCATGGTCTGATTATCAGTTGCCTATTACTTGCATATTGTGATTTTAAGTTCACATTTGTCTCTGATTAATAGCATTCATTACGAGCACTGGCCATATTCCGCAGTCAAACTAAACCACATAGCAATTGTATATTCCATTGCTTTGTAGTAAGTCACAGCATTTAATTGCATTATCACAATACTAAGCCTTTACAAGCAAGTCAGAAGCAAATAACAAGGCCTGAAAAACTATTTACAGTCATTCAAGCTTCGAGGACTGTTACATAAGAAACTGTCACTTGTGCTTTGCAGGGAGAAAATTAAGATTTCTCTCTCAAAGTTAAATGCTATTGAAAACTAAAGGGCTGGGCCAAAACCATTTTAGAAAATAAACTGCTTTTAAAACAACCCTGCTGCTGTAAATGCTTCTTTTTATACGATGCGTTTGACTTAAATGGATTGCAGTTACTCTTGACTGAATGAAGAAAGGTATCCTGAAACATTTTAAAAAGCTCTTGTATTCCACCTTTAAAGCTTTGGTGTATTAACTTGGCAGGAAATGGCTTACAAGAAAGCCTTACTCACATGAATGACAAAGCTGAAGAGGTCTGTATGCTCTGGGAAGAATACATCAGTTTGTCAGTGGGAAAGAACACAGGTACCAGTGGGGGCTCATAAAATGAAGAAAGAGTTTGCAAAGGGATGAAATGCCATAACCCTTGGTCTTTTATTTTATAGCATGTCCAGTATTTTTCACTCCTGTTTATAACCCATGTTTTTAAAAGCTGTGAATGGGAACAAGTAAAAAGGATACCTATTTGTACCTTGCTAACAATTCTTATTCAGTACATCTGATTCCTAATTACATCTTTCTGAAATAATCCCGAAGAACTGAATAGGTGTGGAAGTACCAGGGCTCTGCAGAAATCTAGCAGACATTTGTATACAATTCTGCAAGATCCTACTTAATGAAATCTGCAATATAATGTTGCTGACTTTAAATATCCAGCTTTAACTAGAATTACATTCTATACTGTGAAAGGTGTAAATGAGGTTTTAGAATATATAAGATGGCTCAAAGCATTTATGATTATTCCAGACTGGAAATTCTTGTATTGTCTTTAATACATATTTGTCTTCTTTAGATTATTTGCTTTAAAGTAACTTCATTCAAATAAACCTACTTTCCTAAAAATATAGTCTTCTAGTTAAACAAAACATAATTCAAATAAAAATATACATCAGGAAGATAAGCCCTACTCTATAGCAGAAACGAACTTAGGCTTTCAGAAAAACACAAAAGCATAAACAAATCTCCTTTCATATCCAAAAATTTTATTATTCTTTTAAGACTACCCTGCCCAAGTATTACAAAAACAGCACTGAACTTTTTCCAGATGCCTAGGGCTTAACAAGACAAAACTATCCATAGTAAAATAGAGCTTGAAATCCATTTGAGAACCTTAAAAACAATCTCATTATCAGCAGCCTCTTCTAATGTTGACCGTGTTTTCAGATTACTGTGATGGAAGTGAATGGATTGCTATGTTTGCTTTTGAAAATTATGTTTTTGCATAAAACCCTGATGTATATTAAGTCAACTGAAAAATAAGATACAAGTTTTTGCAAAGGAGAATTAGAAAATATATTATTTCAATTTTCTATTTCTTCTCTGAGCAGAAAACTCATTCTGTAAAATCATATTAAAAGAACCATTAAAATATAGATAATTTTGCAAAGAGCGAATAATATGGTTTTGCAGCATTTTAAATTCAACCTTATGAAAAAAAATTATTTTCTTAAAAATGCAGAAAAGTGTGTACCAAAAATTGCAGGAAGCTGTTACAGAGTTAGCTTGGGGTGAGTAAACAAACATTCATTTGTAGGATAAATTATAAGGAGTAAATTAAATCAGGATATTAGGATGCGTGTATGAAGGGGAAAAAAATTCTGATGAGGTTTAGAAAAGTATGAAATTGATGAGATGCAGAAATGTAGAATGCTGTGGTAAATGCAAGCAGGTATAGATGAGGACATGCTCTGAATGCTGGTGTAAGGTGAGAGAAATACAGCCTGATTTGGATAATGGGAGAAAAACAACAGAAATTGAAAGCAAGCATTTTAGCTTAGTGTTTAATAACCTGTCAGCAAGCTGAGTAGCTGTAAAAGAGTAGCTGTGATTCTGAAGGTCACAGTTTGTCTGGGTTAAAGGAACTCGCTGCTTTGGTTGGAATTGACTCTGCTTATTCCCATCTGTTGTAGGCAAGACAGGTTACTTCTACTCTTTCTCCCAGACAGAATTTTTTAAGAGCAAAAAGTCTGCTACTTTCTTTTCACGTAGAAAAGACTACCAAATGAGCTTCACTTGTCTCTCTGTGACACAGACAAGCAATGATGCGCCAAGCAAGAAACCTAGTGGGGTGCATTTTTACCTCTGTGTATCTCTCTCGATTGTCTTGGGCCGCCATATGGCCCTGAGAGAGTCAACTGGGCAAAGTAGAGCAAGTTCATAAAAAGTGACCTTGCCTTCAGACTGAAACACATTCAGAGACAGGATCCCTGTTTGGTGATAGTGATAATCTTTGCTTTCTTTGCACATTTTAGCATGAGCAATGACCCTTGTCTGGTACATGGGAAAAGAGAGGAGGTGAGCTAAGGGATCAAGTCTATGTCTATGTTGTAGGAGGGCAAATACACCTGTGTCCCACAGCTGGGAGCCCCCCGGCAGCCTGGGAAGCAGGTCAGAGCACACGGTGAGGAGGGGACAGCGCTGCAAGGCCAGGTTGTGTCCCGTCACAGGGTTAGCAACTAAGTCACACACCTAGAGATGGAAAGCATTTCCAGTCCAACAATACAGACATAGCCAAAACGCAGATATAGGGTAAGACATGTAAAAATTTCAAAATGTGGTTGAGATCAAGGCTTGTACAGAATGTGTGGAAGGCGCTAAGAAACACAAAGTTCACCTGTGTAGTGAAAACAGGAGCAGAGTAAGTAGCATGGGGAGGTGGATATCCAGCTGATGCAGTAAAGAGGCAAATTAAAGGGAGAGTAGTATTTCTAAACTGTTTAGACAGTAAACACATTGGGGAAAAGATTGTGGCCTCCAATGGATTTATGAATTATCTTCCCTATCACAGAATTATCTGCTTGTGGAATGAATTTGTTACAAAAACTGAATAATAAGAACATCAGCATTTACAAGATGATTAAAACACTCCAGTGGCATATCAACAACCTACCAAAAGCCTTTCTTTCTAAAGTGTCAAGGTAACTAATTTGAATATAGGTAAGTCATTTTGAGAGAAAAGAGAATTCTTATACCTTTCAGAATTGGTCAAGTTCATAAGAGTCACAAGCAGTTTTCTCAAGGGCTTATATCTCTCTAATGGAATTTTACTGAAGATTGATTATACTACCTTAATAATTAGAAGGTCTTAATAAGAGATTTACCTTTGATAAATAATATTGTTAGAAACTACCATACTCTCGTTGTAAGCTAATAAGGTTCAAGTGTCAAGTTTTAGAATGCATTTTAATCTTGGTGTTATGTGGTAATTAAAGGTAATTAATAATCCAGAAATAATCACCAATAAAACAGCTCCAATCCCTTCTCCTTGTTTAAGAAATTTTATACTGAGTATAGATGAGGCATTCACATAACAGAAAAATCCACAAAAGGGAAAAGACAGTTTCCTCATTTTGAATCAGAGGCAGTGGGGGGTGGGGAGAAACCTGAACAACAGGACCAGAAGCTGTGGCCAAGGGCTCAACACAGAAAGCTCTCTGGAGGAGCAGGCTCTGCAGTGAGATCCAGAGGTAGCAGGGTGAATTGGCATGCTCACACATGTCAGGGCTGTGGTTTCATGAACTACCTCCACATCTACAATGTAACTGATCTGCTGACTCCCCAGCTGGATGAAACCCCATTTCTGATGTGCAGGTTGTGTTACAGATTCTCACCTTCTTCCTGGGGTGATACATCTGCCTTTCTAGGACGGACTGTGGACCATCTTTTTTGCCCAGCATTGATCATGTAAGATCACTGCAAAAGCAAATATGCAGATGCTGATCTGGAATCATCCACATATTTACTGAGTTTTTTAAGTGGTATGTTAACTCTTTCACAAGAACTATCCCAGTTATCCCAATAGGCAGCCCTGAAGACCCTCCTGCAGCATACAATGTGGATTGGAGGTGAATTTGGCCTTGGTCCTGTGTTTTCTTCTGTGCATCTCCATAGGTGCAGACAGAGAGGCATTGCTGCAACAGTTGCAGCTTTACCAAAAATCCAAATGAGGGTTGTATTTGGGGAGGAGAGAGTAACATTTGAAGCCTGGAACTGGGTTCCTAAGAGTATGCCCATTCCTTGATCCACCTTACACCTCATTGCCTACTAGTGACAATGAATTTTCAGATACGCTTCCACTTGAAGTGCGTAATCTAGGTATCAAATGTCTTTGAACAAATAGAAGAAAATATCATTTTCTTGTAGCAGTGTGAAATAAATGTAATCCCCCTCCTCATAGGAACATCAGGATTCTTGTGCAGTTCATAAAGCAGGTAGTCACCTTTTGCAGTGACACGATATGTCTTAAATATTAAGCAAGTGAAAAAGAATCCATCACAGGGTAATTAAATATGTTAATTCCCCTCACTGTCCCAAAGGGATTGATCATGACTCTTAAGTGGGCAAATTTCGTTTGCTTTATTTAAAAGCAGATGCAGTATAATCAATGTTAAATTTCCTGATTAACCATAAAAGCCTGCTTGAATAAGTGATCCCTGGCATTTTAATAGGTTTTGATATAACTACAGTGTGTAAGCAGGGTTTATTAATACCATAGAAGTGGAAGCATAGTGTGATATGGGTAGAATTGGTTCCTGTCTTGTATAAATGTTAATATCCTGTGTAGATGACCTTGCACCTCCTTTCACATATATTTTAGCTCAAGGCAGCAAGTGAAATTTAAAGCCTAACTACAAATAACAGTATGGCAGAAAAAGTAATTTTGATTTGTGAGGAATCAAAGTAGAATTTTCTCTCATTAAGAATATGGATAAATAATTACACATCTTAAAAGCTAAACTGTGTAACAAAGATAAGGTAGTGAACATAAAAAGTAGACAGAATTATAGTTTCACTAAGTATGTGCATACTGTAACCAAGGCAAAGAGTTCCCTAAATCTTTGGGATTTATGGACAACCAGGCAACTCACTTTGCAGGTGGAGGGTCACATAAAAGCAGTTTCAATAACAACATTTTATTTTAAAAGCTTGCTAAATTTATTTTTTCTTTAATGCTGTAAAAGCTGCGATGTACTCTGTGTGGCATGACTGAAATATAACAGCACACGTTGCTGTAAGAGTTGTTTTGCCACTTGTTTGGGATGACCTGCATAACTCACAAATGGCATACTGGCAATAAAACCTTTATAGCACTCTATACAATTACTGATTCTAACCGTATGTTGATACATACACTTATGTATATCATAAACCACAGGCTGTGCTTTAGCATGCGTCTGAATAAGACAAATGTCAATGGGACTTAACAATAGCAACAAACTTTACTGACATAAAATCTGTAAACTTTAGTTTAACAGTATAATACCAACTGGAAAACTGGCTGAGAACAAATAACTAAGATCAGTCTGGCCCTTGCATGGAATGGAAGACTCAGTCAGTCTATCTTAAGAACATGTCATCTGCACTTGTTTCTTACAAAGCCCCTGCAGATAGATTGCTTACTTTAAAATAAAAGATTTCAAAGGTTAACAATCCTGTTTCCATTCTCATGGTGAAAATGATTCCGGGAAGATCAGGGATTAGAAGTGCTGACCTAAAGCTAGGCTTGTGCAAATACCGAGGAGCAAGGATTTTTGATTCTCCATTCCTGCCACAGAAGGGACTGCAGGAAGACTCACCTTCCCCACAAAGTGAATCTGCAGTGGGGCAGAACACACTCAAATCCATCTTGTCCATTGTAGCACTCCACATCCTCATTAATTGCTATACACAGCTGAGAATTGGATGGAAAATTCATACAAATTCATACACCTTGACATAGTTTTGGTGGGTTTTTTTTATAATCAAGGTGTGTTAGTTCAGTACAACTGACATCTTTTCAGGGAAGATGCAAGCTTCCATGAAACTGTACCAGTAACTATTTTGATAAAGATACTCACATCAGATGTGGGGGACTGAACTGAAGTCTGTGATCTGTAAGAGGCACTTAGCATGGCGGTTTTGTTCTTTTTCTTTGTTGGTGAAAAGTGACATGAAGTTTCAGGATGATTCCAATACGGAGTGATGAAATTTATGAAATCATTAAAATTAACACATGATGAAGAAATAGTTTTCTCCTCAAATTTCCCCAAGAGGAACCAATTAGTGAGGGTACAATTCTCACAGTGAGGGATTTCCTTGCCAGTAGCATGATGGTCATGATGACAAAATGTCCTTATAAGTGGATGCATCTTTAATTAAAATACATGAAGGAAATAACTGTTTCTGGAGACTTAAAATGGCAAGGTTCAATGCTCATGTGTTTATACCATAAAGTATATCTTAGGTAGCGCAGTGGTGTCACTTGTTATTCACCCTTAACGAGACAGACAATTCGAGGAATGTAGCAGAGAAAATATGTTTCATCAAGGTTATCAAGAAAAGTTAGAGAAAGGAAACATGACTAGATTAATTGTTCTTCCGTTAACACACTGTAGTTCCAAAGACACTATGCCTTTTATCTTGTACAAATATTGGTAGAAGAGCATATATCATTACTAAAGGGAAAACAGAGACAGCTAATTTGGAAACCTGCAGAGCAACAATGACCTAGACCACAGCTAGGGTCTTGTTTTGGCTTTCCAGCCTTCTTGATTTAAGTCTGTGGTTACATTAGTGATCTTTGATGTCCTACTGGTTCGGTCTTAGTTATTTAGACTGTAAAATTTCAAGGTCAGCATGCATTCTAAGTAGAATGTGCCCAATCATACCACAAACTCATTTTTGGCTTCTTCTGCTAATATGCTATAACTAATGTTTATGCACTAGTAGTCAGAATCATGTTTTTCAAAAAAAATTCAAAGACAGCTTTGGTCTATGGCATATCTGATGTTCCGTGGGATGTCACAAGAGGGGGTTTAATGGAAAATATGATGTCTTATCAGAACTAAAGCATTGTGGTATTCCCTGAGTGTAGTTGAATCAGAAATAATAATAAAATGATGCAGTGCATGGCTTAGTCTTAGGCACAGAGCTTTTCTTTTCAGACAAATAATGATGCAAATACTTTTCATAAATTGGATGCTGGCATACCTCCACTTCCCCATTTCCGGCTTGATCTCATTCCTTTCAAGTTTAAGTACAGTGGTAGGTTAACTGGCCAGCAGCTAAACCCCCACCCAGTCACTAGCTCACTCCCCTTCCGCAGCAGGGCAGGAGGAGAGCATAAGATGAGGAAGCTCATCGGTCAAGATAAAGACTTGGAGATCACTTACCAATTACCATCATGGGCAAACCAGACTCGACTTGTGGAAAATTAAAATTAAAATAGATTTGAGTAAAAAGAAATGAAAACAAACATTAAAACACCGCTTTCTGTTCCCCATTTCCAATATTCAACTCCCCTCCAGACTCCGAACTCCTGTATTTCTCCTTGAGTAGTGCAGAGGGAGTGGGGACGGGGTACGGTCCATCCAAAACAAATTACCTCTGTCCCTACATCCCTCTGATGCATTTCCCCTGCTCCAGTGTGGGTTCTCCATGAGCTGCAATCCTTCAGGAAAAAGCATGCTCCAACACAGGTCCCTCACAGGGCAGCAGCAGACTCTCCTCCAGCTCCTGGAACACTTCCTCCCCATCCTCTTCTCTGGCCTTGGCTGCTTCTCACTCTATTTTTCCCTCCTCCTCTGCCTGTCTGTCATTTTTACTTTTTCTTAAATATACTTTCCCCAAGGGGCTACCTCAGGCTGAGGTTCAGCTGTGCCCTGCAGTGGGTTGGTTGGAGACAGCTGTGTCTAGCACGGAGCATCCCCTGGCCACTTCCTGCAGAGGCCACCCCTGCCACTCCCTCCACCAACACCTTGACACCAACACCCGGTATAGATACAAAGTTGATGAGTCTATTTTAGCTTGTATTTTTCCTAAATGTTCTGTATGAACAGTGGAGATAGATGGGCATCTCTGAGGGGTAATTCAAGACTTGGCGAATTACCCACCAGGGGTGTCCACGTCTCTCCAGTTTTTCTATAATATTGCAATTGTTTCTGTTAAATTGAACAAAACAGATCTCCAGAGTAGAGCACACAGCACCCTCTGAGATCTATTTATCCCTTGTACATACTTCACTGAAACTGAAAAAAAAAAAGTATAGACACTGGATGGTACAAATATACCACTGAGCTACCTTAATCAAACAAAATTATATCTTTTTATTTGCTCTAAATTTGCCTACAGGTGCAATCAAATAAAAGCATATATACAACGGAGGACATTTGTAATACTAGCAGGGATGGCAAATGGGCTGTAAAAAGCATATAATCGTTTTCAAAGCACTGAACCAGATTAGCATGGATTAACGCATTTGTTTGAAAACCCATGGCAGGAAGCATTATAAGTGCTTGGCACATCATCCCTTAATATATTGCTTATATTTTCAGCAGTACAAAATAAGTATTGCATGAAAATAGAAACATTTTTTTGCATGTTTCAGTTTCCCCCAAAAGGACACCTGTAAACAAGAGTGGAGATCATTGTCTGCAATACTGAAAACACAATAGTGACAGGTCCATGGCTTTTTAACTGGTACACAATGGAATGCCGTTGTGGGTGAATGTAAGAGAGTTTGCATTCGCCAATTGTTCTTATTATTTGAAAAATAAGTGACTAACTATAAAAAAACATGAAAGATGTTTTGCAAGTTGAAAAATCAGAAGTATCAGGTGGCAGTTGTCAGAATGTAAGTTATTCACACCACCTGAATTTTCCCACCTTTTTTCATCACATTTTTTTTCCAAAGGTGAGTCTCTTGCCTTTCAGAGAATAGGTGGTGCTCCAGGAAAGAAGGAGGTTCTGGGAGCCAATATGACCAGTGAGAGTCTGTAGCAGCCCCTGCTTCATTTGCTTAAACAGTTGGGAAAAGATCGATACAAAACTCAGTAAGTAATTCAGAGGAAAGAATCTCTGTGAGCAGGTGTGTTAAATGTATTAGTGTTGCAACAGTTGCACTAACTCACACATTTTGATGCATGAGAGCTGTTCTGGGAGGATTTAACCAGCTAAATTCAAACACAGTAACTATGCATTCATGTAATGACTGTAATTTGCATTCAGTAATGTCCCAGCTAATAATCCCCAACCAAAAGCATGACTTGATGCTGAATGAATGTTGATATCTAGCATCCAGACCCAAACTCATGGTCCCAAATAAAGAAGCACCACATGACAGAAAGAAAACAATAACAACAAATAGAAAAATAGGTATGGAATCTAGGTTGGTCCCTTTTTAGGTGTTTATTTCTATCCCAGTAACTTTAGCTGGATGTTCCCTGTGCAAGAGGCCACAATCACAAAATCACAGAATGATATGGGGTTGGCAGGGACCTCTGGAGATCATCTAGTCCAACCCTCTTGCCAGAGCAGGTTCACCTAGAGCAGGTTGCATAGGAACGCATCCAGGTGGGTTTTGAATATCTCCAGAGATGGAGACTCCACCACCTCTCTGGGCAGCTTATTCCAGTGCTCTGCCACTTTCAAAGTAAAGAAGTTTCTCCTCATGTTTAGATGGAACTTCTTATGTTCCATTTTGTGCCCATTACTATTGGATCAAGTTTATAATTTAAAAAAAATTCATCACACATGATTTTGTGGTTGATATAGATTTTGATCTCAGGTTCACCAAGTTCTGTCTTTCCAGTCAGCTCTGGAAACTGAAATTTTTCATTTATCTGCAGGCAACAATTTCCCCATCATCCTGCCCTGAAATCATGTAAACCAGCAATTTACAGGTTGTCACATTGTGTTCTCAGCTCCCAGGTACTTATTTTGATATCTCCAGGGTTTTACAACAGAAGGAAAGAGTACACACCTTCAACTCACCTTGCTATAGCCTAAGATACTGCATATTATCAAAAAACACCAGGATCAATTCATAGAAGAAAATTGATGGCTATTAAGTAAGAACCCCACCACTTATAGATGAGGAAGTCCCAGAATCAGATGTCACTTGAGGCTGAAAGATTATCCAGAAAATACAATAACACTTTCAAACAAGATGTATTTTTATCACTACAGGCTTGTCCTATCTTCACAGACTTCCCCGTTGGCTCCTCAAGGTCAGAGACAGGTTGCTGACTTATAGTCTGACCTGGTTTGAACATCCTTATATTCATCACATTTGAAAAAAATGTATCATGTCTGAACACATGTCTGACAGTCAGGTGATCCTAAATTATAACCCTTCATTTACTGCTGAGCCCATATGTTGCCCTCAAAAGACCTTGTTTCTCCAGCTGTGAAATACATAATGTAATGTTGGAGATGAAATGACTGGTCACAGGCTTCCAGGTTCTTGAGTGATGGACTGAAAAGCTTGTAAAAGACTGAATTAAAATTTCACAAAACTATTAAACCACTTCCTGAGGGAATAACTTGAGCATTATCCGTTGTGCACATTAGATGAAACAGGCCTCCTTTGGGAAAAATAATATGTGGGCATGGCATTAAAAGTGGTCATACCACACATGCACAAGGGGCAGCAGTAGATTTAAAGCTTTATGTATAACATAAATTGTGACATTTCCTGATTTTCAAGTTCTTGCCTTAGCAGCTTTAATACTTTATAAGTAGTTCTACATAAGCATAAAATAAACACACAGAACCATGCCTTTGGAGAGCTGCAGAGAGATCTTAGAGTCAATGCACATAAATGTGAATACTCTGCAGAGAGGAGAAACTTTCTTTTCACTCAAAGTAGTGCAGGTCAGTACATCACAACTTGAGTTGATAGTATACTGTCATTTATCCTTCTCAGCCATTTGCACAAAAGATATAAATATATCTTACGTCCTGCAGATGCTTGACACTACCTCTAGAATAAGTAAGGAAAACTAAAATTAAATGATGGTATAACTAAAATCTGACTCACACCACTCTGTTTTCCCTGGTGCTTCCAATAAATGACAGACAGTAAAGTGGGAAGAAGTGAGTGCTAATCATAAAGGGGAAGCACTGAGAAGTGATAGACAAAAATGTGGGTGGAAGGGCTGAGAAAGAGAAAGGCAAAGGGATTTTACTGCTCAGGATTGCGCTGTTATTTGATGCAGCTTAAGAAGGGGCTGGATCCTTGAGCTAATACCACTTTCCTAGGTCTAGCATAGACCTGAGCAGTAAACTTAAGTATCCTTCTAGAAAGATCACAAAGCTGGCCCTTATGTTTAAAAAGTAAGAAAACGGTTTGTTAGATCACACTACTCTTTTCTTGGAACAGAGCGCCTCCGCTCGTTTGTCTTAATTCCTTTGGAAAGTTTTAAACGCCACTTTCCAGTAGTGCTGGTGTTGCGCACCTCCTTTGTATGTCTTGAATAGTCACTTTCTTGAATAGTCACTTTCTCTTTTTCTCTTTCCTTTTTTTTTTTCATTGTCACTTTGCTTGCAGATGTTCTGCAATTGTCTCCATTTGGCCCTTTCATATCTCTAAAACACATAAAATTAATTCTGAATACATTTCTGGAAGAGACCACTGAGTTATGGAACCACTCTGCTACAACCCCTGGCAAAAAAAAAAAAAAAGTTCATATTTCCTTTTATAGTCACAGAAATTAAGAGCATTGTCCAAGCTCTTGGGCTGTCTCGATATGGAAAAATTGAAGAAGGAAGAGGTTTTTGGTGGAAAATTCATGTCTTTCTCTGTCTGTAAAACATTCACGGGATCTAGGTGACAAACTTGGAATAAGTTTCTAATACCTAGTTGCTTAAAGATAAGCATTGGGATTTAATCAAGGTGGATCCAAAGAATACTTACTTCAGTTGTAAATATCTCTATAATGGTTTCACAGGTTAAAATGTGTGTTTGTTAATGTACACTAATCCACTTCAAACCAGAAAATGAAGTTTTACTCTTGGAGAAGGACTAATGCTTCTAGGTTTTCTAAAAGCAAACAGTGTTTTTTCTTAACATAGAAAAGTGGCCTGTATGCCAACAGCTACTTTCTTCAAACCAAATTGTAGCTGTGACTGTGCACATTATTTTGAAGTGCCATAAACAAAATTGCTGGAAGAAGCAGAAGTACTGGCAACACCAAAATTCTGTCTTGACAAACTGTCAAAACCGAAATCAAAGCTCTGGTAACATCTGGTGCTTCGTGACTCTCAACTAACAGTTGCAACGGGCCTCTGACCAACATGCAGATCGTTGTTTAAAAGTACAGTCCAAAATCAAATAAAGTGCTGTTATGTTTATAAAGTTCCTAGTAACACGACACTACCTTCTAACACTAGAAACTGTAATACTTACTTTTCCAGTAGGAATAAACCGGCTCTAGCACAGAGTGTTGAACTAAAGGGAGTAGAGTTCTTAGGTGACTATAATTGCAACAGAGTATAGCTTAACAACATTTGTCTTTCCATCCCTGACTCCCTTTCCTTAGCTCTAATACATATTTATCCTCTCACCTGTAAATTAACCCTTTTAAAGGTATATCATGAGCATTCCATGAACTCTTCCCAACAGAGCTTTCATTTTGTGTTGAAATGCCCATTTTAATTAAAAAAGAAGTGGGTTCATGGATCCACTATTCCAAATTTTGAATGAACTGAACACGAACTTTTAATTGCCTTTACTATTCTCAATATGCAGGAGTTTTACCTGTTGTGTTTTTTTTTTTCTTTTACAGTCCTAACATTTATAGGTCGAATGTATTTGAAAAAAGAGTTATCCCTTAAGAAATTTTTTTATACCATTAAAAACCACAATTTTTATTTGTTGGATCCATAGCTTAATATTAATTGGTGCTGTGGATTGAAACCAGCCAGCAGCTAAGTGCCCACATACCAGCTCATTCACTCCCCCCACAGTGTGGCAGGAGAGAGAATTGGAAGAGAAAAATGAATGCTCAGACTAAGCCCAGAAACACGAAAGGACATGAGATTTTATTAAACAACTGAGTAATCCCATCCTGATTAGCATAAGATTTTGCAGATGAATTACTGGAGACAAAGTTCCATCACAAAGAGAGTTTCTCTTACTATTTCTGATTGTTTGCTTGTTTTTCATTTATTTCTTCTAAATTGTGGCAATATTCTTAGGAATAGCAAAGAATTCAAATGGGCAAATAGCACTGAATGGTAAAAAGGTTAAACCAGTTCATACACAATAAGCTACCCTAATCGTTTTCCAGATAAAGTATTTGAACATATTTTTTTTCATTTGAGAGGGACCTATAGAGCTGAGAAAACAAGCTAAAGGCACTCATCCTCTGGGAACTCTTTTAGAAACAAGGATATCTTGCATAATTTTCTTGCTTCAGGGTTAGTGCCATCATGGAGTTGAAACTTCATAACAGTTTCAACAGTACTGTTGTGATTTCCACTGGTTCTGCTTTGCAGTTAAAGCAAACCTCCATAACATCCATTTGCAAGGGATCCTAGCAGATCTCTCGATGGGAATGGGGATATTGCTACTCAGCCCATGAAATGTGTTTGCATGACTGCAAATGTGATGGACAGCTGTGTTGACTGTGCCCTAGTTACACAGTCCTCCCAGGTTTTACTTGTGTCAGATTGGCAGACTGTCTTTCTCCTCCACATTCCAAATTATCTACCAATTTTCACATGAGTCTTAACCCTTTAGAAGTTATGCAGCATGAACAGAACAAACACCAGGCACACCACAAAGAGAATTTAAAAAGTGGCTCGTCTTAAGCATATTGATAAAATATTGGATACATGTCCACATTTTTTTTCTTGTAGGTAGCTTTTTTGGAGGGGAAAAAAACAGAAGGAAAGGATAAGGAGAATTTTCAGTGCACATAAAAGTATCTCTGAATGATAGGTGATAAGAAAAAGAAGACCTTTCCATGCAGAACTCCACAAATATTGTCTGGACTAATGGTGTCTAAAATTACTTTGAGTACATTGTAACTTTTAATTCATTTTTAAATCACGGTCACTATAAAAACTTCTTGGACCATGCAAACTATCCTAAAATGAAGACTTTTTCTCTGATATTTTCCCAGAGAGATTTTTTCATCAAGCAACCTGGAGACATTATAAATTCTGACACATTCCACCTGTTTTCAGTGTAATTTTAAGGTTTATATAATGCAACAGTCTGATTCACAAGGTTAAGAAGTATTTATCAGAGTCCCAGTCTTGTTAAAGTACACAAATAAGTGGCCAGGTTTTGAACAGTACTCTGCATGATCTTCTTAATAGCCTCTTTAGGACTTGCCTAGTGAATTGAAATGATAGCGGTTCTAAAGGCAAAGAAGAGTTCATGTGGATGAGAGGGCCTGGCAAATTTTGGTGCCTGTTTAGCTAACAAGACATACATCCAGTACCCACACCAGCCTGATTTTCAGGAAAGACCAATATTCATGGCCTCTGTCAGGTCCATCTGACTGCTTTCAGACAGCTTGCCTCTTCTGCACATCACAGCTGTGGCAGTGGGTCAGAGGGGTCCTTCTCTTTTTAACATCTGTAAGTGGCATATGTTTATCCATTCAAGGTTTTTACTTTTTCCTCTCCCCTCTAAATCAAGCAATCATTTGTAATTTGGGCTAATAGGGCTGTACCAGGGATACAGTGCTTCATCAATGGACAGATTCTGCATTTCCCACCAGACAACAAAGGAGGTACCTCCTGTTCTTCATCCAAACTCTAATAACCTGATGAATATCAGTGGATTTTGTTCTTCCCATTACAAAGTACCAGTGCAGTGCAGTCATTGTGTAATGAAATAGCAGAAGCAGCAAAAGGATATGCCAATCAGAAATAAGTTATTTCAGAACAGAGTGTTTTGTGACATGTTATTTCTGTAAAAAGTAAAAACACCAGATAAAATTTCTTCTTGATGGCTAATCGTAGATGAATCAGAATCTGTTGTAATTTGTTCTTAAAAATAACATAAAAAAATAAAGACATTATTTTAATGTTAGCAGCTGCTTCTGTAAAGGGAGATGCATGACGTTGGTACATACACACTATTGCTAAACTTGTCTTGGAAATTCAAGAGGAGGACTCTACATTCGAGCCTAATTATACCAAAAGCCATGCCAATAATACCAGAGTAATCTTGAACATAACACTCACAAAAAAACAGAGGTGTTCTTCTGGGACCTTCAATGGTATTAATAAGGGTTTCATCAAATCAAGAGATCTTATTAAAGAGATATGTTGTATACATCTTAATGACAGACTTATCAGGATTCCAAATGAGAATGGTAATTACCTTAATGGGATGCTGATTCTTTCCAGACATAGGACACTAGCTGTTGGAAGTAATGTCTTTGCCTTCTAAATTTACTTACTCTACTAATATAAGAAATGCAATTCCTGTTGTAAAAAACAAAAATAATCACTCTTTTAAAGTTTAATCACTGTAGAGCTCCATTAAAATATCTGTACTAAGCTACTATTTACCCCTCTTATTAAATCTGGATTGAGTTTAAATATAATTTATTGGATGGGATATAATGCTAAATTGGTAGGGACCAAGGCTATTGCCTCTGTGCCTGCAGTTTAAATCTTCTTGATTCTCTTAGAAGCACCTTCTGTTGCACTCAAGAAAATTCCAGTTTTATCCTAGGAGTCCATTTTTTTTTTCAATCACGTATAATGTATTTAGTAAAATTTAAGCTAGTTGAGGAAATGGCACGAGTAAACAACTGATACTAGACTTCTGCTGGCTCTAGGTGATAGGTCTGCTGCTTCAGAGAAAAGTGCTTGCAAAGTTCTCCTAAGAAAATAGCTTTAACAATGAAAACAGGAGAGGTAAAGGTGATCAGCTTTTACTTGTGCTTTTGACTGGGCCTGTGTTACTGCTCATTAAGTAACCTATAACTCTTAAATATAAGTATTAAAATACAGTTAATAACAGTTCTCTCAGCCATCACTGCCAAATAAAAGAAGGCCAAACGGCATGGGTTGGCTTGGATTTTCCCTGCTGAAGAATAACTGTATTCACTGAAGACAGGCCTTGTCTGCACAACATACTATTGAGTTCTGGACTCCATTTGATTCTCTTCTGACCTTAAGATATAAATTGTGTGAGTGTGTCTTAATTCAAAGTGTATGACATTATTTGAAGACTTTATATAAACATTATGACATTTCTATAGCATGAAAAAAGACTGCTTTGTGTGTCCAGTGACATATAAACTGGCATGTGGGGATGTTTGAGAGCATAAAACTCACTGGAGGAGTGCTGTATGGAGGAAGAGCTGAAGTGAACGGAGCCCATTTCCTCCTAGTCCCAGTGCTGACATTTTCTGCAAGGAGTTGCTGAATTTCTAAGAGGGGAAAAAAAATGAAATTCCTTTAAAAAGTGTCTTTGGCAGAGGAATTCTCAAAGTTGCAAAGAGAAGTACCACTTGTTCTGGGTGATATTGCCTCTGCACTGTCCTTATAGGACATACAGAATCACAGAATCACAGAATCTTCTAGGTTGGAAGGGACCTTAAAGATCATCTTGTCCAACCGTCAACCTAATTCTGACAAAAAATTAACACCCACAACAAACAAAAAGCAACACCATCACTAAACCATATCTCCCAGCACCATATCAACCCGTCTTTTGAACACCTCCAGGGATGGTGCCTCAACCACTTCCCTGGGCAGCCCATTCCAATGTCTGATAACCCTTTCAGTGTAAAAATTTTTTCTAATATCCAGTCTGAACCTCCCCTGGCGCAACTTGAGGCCATTTCCTCTTGTCCTGTCGCCTGTGACTTGGGAGAAGAGACCAACACCCACCTCTCTACAACCTCCTTTCAGGTAGTTGTAGAGAGCAATAAGGTCTCCCCTCAGCCTCCTCTTCTCCAGGCTGAACAACCCCAGCTTACTTCTCACTGCAAGTTGTTGCTCAGCCCCAGGAAGGAAAAAATGAGATGGTAAAAGTGTGTGTGGTCCCCAGCTTCTTCAGCTTCCTCCTCTGCAGTGCTAGAGCTCTGCTTCCCTCTTCCTTCAACCTTTTTCTCAGGACGCTTTATGGATCATGTACCTTTTAATCATCTTCTCTAGTGAAGTTTGACTTCACTCTCTCTACTGTTTTGTTGTGTGACACGGTTGTTTGGTTTTTTTTCTAGAGTCACCATGCATTTATTCTGAAGTAACGCAGAAAACAATTTGATGTGACTGATTTTCCTTCCCTCTCTTCTCAGTGTACACTGATAATGATGGGCAAAATGACTGTTATCTGAGTTGGGGCGTTGTTTGGTCCATTTCTTTGTTTTTCTGATGCAACAGACATCTGTGTATTGACGTATTCACAGCCCTGCTCAAGCCTTGCACAGCCAGTAGTGCAGGCAAGATTATGGGCTGGATTTTTGCATTCAGATAAACTATTGAGCTAAATACCTATTACTTATCTGCAGGCTAACAGTATTTCAGAAGTGCCAACTTGTTTATACTAAAGGCTATTTTGAAAGTTTTGTGCTCCCTTATTTACTGCACTCCTAACCCCATCCTATAAACCTCTTGCATCCTTTCGTGATATTTACACATCATGCCTACCTACAATCTCTTGTTATAGACTGAAGTTTCAAATATACTCAGGTTTAGATCAGTCTCTTTCATGACTATTAGATGGGAATGATACTGTTCTAGAAGCTACTATTTTTATTTTTTTTCAGTTTTGTAACATTTTCTAAATGGGCAGAAATAACTGGGCGAACAGATAATTATCAGTAAAATACTCCTGGCTTGCTGAGACCCTTGGAGCAAGGAACTAACCAGTGTTATAATAAAAAAAAAGAAAAAAAGGGTCTTTAAAGTCTCCCTCATCTGATAAGTGGGCAAGCGTCAATCATTCTGATGCAGAGTTATGATTAATCAAGTCAAAAGAAGAGTTAAACACAAGCAAGACATGATAAAAGTCTGGCTGGAATATGTTGCTCTTCTGAAAGCATTAGAACAGGTCTGTGGTCAGATTTTGATCAGGTAGATTTGCATAATTTCTGGCCAGAACAGCTGTTTCTCTGTCTTTCACAGTGCAGGGGTTTTTGCATGATTTTTAACCATAGGCGTATGTGGATATTTTTGTTTGGTGAACACCTCAATTTCGCACAGACCATATGATATCAGCAATCATGTAATTTTTTTTAACTGGCATTAAAAGAGTCTGAAAGACAAATAAGAAAACTTGGTCATACTAACCCATAAGGTGCTTGATTATTCATCTTTATTTTCACCCACCTTAGGAACTGCTAGAGCTTTCCTGGAGTACATTTTTTGTTTATTTGCAGTGGAGGATACAATTACAGAACAATTTTGTTCTTAGGCAGTAGAAAGATGTTGTGTAAGCAGAGGGCGATGACAGCTAAAGGTTTTTTATGTGGTTCTGTAATTCACTAATTAAAAAAGATCATTCTAGCAAACAGAACTGCCTCTTGAGATAATGCTTAATGAACATTTCAGTGACTGGATACCTTTAAACTCTGGTCAAGATTGCTACAGTTCATAAGATTGCATTCAACAAGACTGCGTATTATAGCACACAAATTAGTTTTAGCTTCCATCAAAGAATTTTGAACTGCTTAGCATATTTATATCTCTTGTATTTACATTTGCTGAAATAATTGAATTTGTAACAATTATAAGCCTGCACATATCGCTTTAACTGTGTGTATTTATTGTTACACAATATCAGTTTTACCTCATTTATAATGGAGTCCTTTGACATAACGCCTCCATGCAGGCACTGTTATCATTCTTTCGGGAATCATCTGTTTGGGGAGATATACACCCAGGACTCCTTACAGTGTGACACATACAATGCTGACTGACTGAATCTTAATAAAAAACAGCTTTCTGTGAGTGCAGCCTGCGGTTTTGGGCAGACTCCTTGCAGAAAACTCGTGGTAGGGTTTGATCAGGTTAAAAAAAACTCCTCAGGAGGACTCATGAAGATGACTAAACTTTCTTGATGATCTTCATCGATTCCTTTGTTTCTTGGAGGTGAATTAAGAACAATACACTACCCAAATTAAAATTATAATGATATGCCAGTGGCCATTAATACGCCAAAGCAGCTGTTCTTCTCATCTTCTGGGATGCAGTCTGGGGCTCAGCAGCTAATTGCTGATATTGCACCATTGCCAGAAAAGGCAGGGGATTTCTGTTTGTTCAGATTGTAGAATCTCTATTTAGGATACAATGATCTTTAACACTGAGGAGTTGAGGATTTTAATGTATTGTGGACTGGCAATTGTTGTTACGGTGGAGCCTCACCACACGCTTTATCTTAGCAACAAGCTTTGTAGGATGGTGCATATAGCAAGCCTCCAGTGAAACAATTGTGGTGTGATTTATACTTCACCAAGGCGCTTGGAAAAAAAAACAAAACAGGCTTATTAGGTGCAATATATGTAGAAATTTGTCAGAAATTTGTAGATCAGAAGTGACTGAAGGTAACTGTTATGGAAATAATATGATACTAATGTAGCTGTTCTTTCTTTTATTGTCAGGATAATTGAAATGCTTTAAAGAAAAAGCAATCTCATGAGTATGGAAGCAATGCTCCAATTTAAACACTCTATTATGCTTCATCTCTTTTTCCTTTTTTTTTTCCTTTTTTCTTTTTCCAGAGCCCTTTATGTCTGTGCCTAGAAGGGTTGATACAAACTTGGTATTCAGTCAGTAAAGTAGTACATTTGAGATCATTTGCTTTCTAATTCATTTTTTATTACTTTTCATCATCAAGATTGCTATATTCCTTCAGTTTTTTGGTAATGGTTCTTCCCATTCACAGAAGTTTTGTAATAGAGGACTGTATTCACCATATTTTGGGAACTTAACAGTGGATGCCTCAAAAGCACACAGGCATCAAGAGCTAAAGATTCTCACTGTTTTTCACTTAAGTATATGGAATTTAAGATGAACAAATAACTTAAATGCAGGGACTATCATTATATTTGCTTTTCAGGTGTCTGGCTCCCAGGGTGCCACTGTATCCAGAGTATATAGAAAAAGACACGTGGAAATGTACTCCTTGTCAGCCAGCATGCCATTAGCTAGATGTCTGAATAGCTTGAAAATGATTCTTCTCTTTATGGATAGTGCTTCACCATTGCATCAGATTTGATATTCCTCCTCCATTTGATTTAAATGGACCATTAATCTCAATTGGGTATAGGCATCTCAAAATCATTTTTGGACTTAGGCCTAAGTGCAAGACTATTGTTTCATACTGCGCTTTTTGCTAGATGTAGAGTGATGGCAGCATGAAAACTATTTGCCTCTGCAGTTTGGCTCTGATGGTTGCATGGAACTAACATTTGGTTTTGGAGCCCCCACTTGTGCTGGTGGCTTTGTTTTGTTTTGTTTGGTTTTGTTTTGTTTTGTTTTGTTTTCCCGTCACATCATATTAAATCACAGTAGCTTGTTCTACTTTTCTTTTTTCTTTATCCACACATTCTCTAACTTAATCCTGAAGGCTTAATATTTACAAAAAAATGCTGATTCTAGGTCTGAAAAAACAAATTTAGGGTAAAACTTCACATTTTCTTTGGTTTCACGTGTGCTTTTAATTAATAGCTGTTTTAACATGAATAATTTCACCAAAACTAGAGATTAAATAGAAGAAGTATCAATTAAAATGATATCAAGTAGGGATGCATAATGTTCCCTTATAAAATAAAAAGGCTGAAATAGTAAGGAAAGATAATCATTGGAAATTATTCTACCATGTGCCATATGTCCATTTTAGTAAAACCTGTATGAAAACAGCAGGAAACTATGTGAAACAGTGAGCAGCACTAACTAAGGAGTTCTTCAAACACGTTTACACTGACAAAGTCTGATGCTGACTCTTGTTTTCTGGCCGTGCAGATTGCGTGTTATCTGGGGCACCCATTTCCTAATCGGGTGGGATATTCCGATTTTCACGCAAGGCTAAAGCCAACTTATTTGAATCAGTGGCTGAACTGAAAAGGGACAGGAGTAGCCCTTGTGACTGCACTTTAGGAGCGCGCAGAGCCCAATTTTCTGCCTTCCTTCTCAGGCTGACACTTGACACATGAGCAAAGCAGGTTGAAACCCAAGGTGCACCGCTTTAAAGTCTGTCACCCTTGCTTTGTATAGCTGCCCCAGTGTAGATCAGGGGACGTTCAGACCTGTTCCTTCACATGACAGGGTGAGTGGTAAAAGAACCTGGACAAAGTAAGAAACCTTGCTTGCATTTTGCTGGCTGGGTTCAGATCTGTGTCCCCTGTGCTGTCTCAGAGTATCTCTCCCAGACCATTCCCAGGCCAGAAGCTTTCAATGGCCATTGCTGGTAAACAAATGAGCCACACGTGCTCCACTTTTGCATCTTTATGCCACTTCTTATTCTTCCTGTAAATCACTTTGGGTTGTCTGCTTTGTTGCTTTATCTTGCTGCCCTGAATGGAAAGCTTGCATTTTTACCTTTTTCTCCCTCTTAAAGAGAAGGAGGAGGAAAAAAAAAAGCTTTTCTAGCTTTAACTGGCCTCCTGAGCCTGCCTCCTGTGTAGACAGGTTGGCCATAAAGGTTAACGACTCTTTTTTGTGCCTAATCTGGTGAGTGGTACAGAGCTGTTCAGAAAAACAAAATTCCCCATCTATAGATTAAAATAAAAAAAAAAACCAAAACCACAGACTTTTCACAATAATTCTATACACTTGAATAGATCTCATAAATTGTGCATTGGCAGAATCCCAAATCATCAAAGCAATGAAATCTGAAAGTATTTCTCTGAGATAAAAGAATGCAAGTGCTTTCTACACTTCAGTTCTCCAGGAAATTTTGGGTCACTGGCCGTTTCCAGTGTTTCCCACTGCCATTTCTAGACATTGTGTCTATAAAATTCCATGAAGCGTATTTTGGGTGCTGAGTGTAAAATGGTGGAATTAACAGAGTATGGCTAGATTGATTCCCTTTTGTGAAAGGACACTGAATATAATTATGTACAGTGAACTTGAACTCAGCATATATGAAGTAGGAGACTGAAAATTATCTTTGAGATTCAGTTTAAACTTACAGGGTCTTGAGGGAATATATGGAGAAGCACTTGTCAGTCTCATAACATCTGCAGCAAGGATGCCTGAGCAGAAGGGCAAATTACCATATCTTCTGAGAGCGCTTATATATCTCAGAGTAGCCAAAGACGTATAGCGTTAAGAGATGCCTAATAAAATCCAATCTAAATGTGTGTAATCTATTAATCATCACGATTTGAGTTACTTAGGTCAGGATGAGCTCTGAAGAAGAGTTTACTGTTTTTAACTTGAAATTAATATTATGTGCCAGTGATCCAAGACAAACAAACAAAAAACCAGTCCTTAGTGAGCAATGTCTGAAGATAAGTACTTTGGATTCTGCTTAGAATTTGGCAGCTTTGAAAGTTCAGATCCTTTGCTGTTTGGAACAATATAAAAGAGCTGCCAGTTGTGCTTAAAAAAAAATTCATGGGAGGTAACTGCAGGCACTGCAAGACAGTCAGATCAATTACCTATACTCATCAGAGGCATAGAGTGGGGAATCCTGGCCCCGGCTGCTGCTCTAGGGAAATAAGCCAGGAGAAGGGATCAGGCTAACATCACTCCCCCCTGAGTAAGGCAGCTCCTGGTGGGTCTGTGCTGGGCCACACATGGGTCTGCCCCACTCAGTGCTGCCATGTGCTGGGACTGCAATGCAGAGTATCGGAGAGACACAGACATATTGGGATGAGCCCAGTAAAGGGATGCTGAGATGGTTAAGAGACCGGAGGAGAAGCTGAGAGAAATGGGACCGTTCAACTTGAAGAAGGAAAGGCTCAGGGGAGGACTTATCAATGTATATATAAATACCTGATGTGAGGGAAGTAAAGATAGAGCCAGGCTCTTCTCGCTGGTGCCCAGTGGGACAGTGAGAGGAAACAGACACAAACCCAAATACAGGATGGTCGTTTAAGAATAAGAAAAAAAGTAATTTACTGTGAAAATGGTCAAATTCTGGTATAGGTTGCCCAGAGAGGCAGTCTCTATCCTTGGAGATATCTTCAAAACCCATCTGGGCAAGGTTCTGGGCAGCTTGCTGCAGCTGACCCTGCTCTGAGCAGGGGGTTGGACAAGGGCATCTCCAGAGGTACCTGTCTGCCTGAGCGCCCCTGATTCAGTGCCCTGAGAGACCATCTGTGGTTCAGTGCACTGGGGAGCCCACTGCCCTGCAAATACGGGTCCTCTGCAGGAGGGCAGCAGGCATTCCCTGTCTGCTGTGTGGCAGATGGGCTTCAATTGGAAGACAGAATAAGTATGTGGAAGCAAGGAAAGAAAAGTAGTGGATACACAAGTGTATATCCCAGGTGCTGCAAGTGGTGTGGTTTGAATGAAAGAGCAAGACCTGCAGACGTGGTCCTAGAAAGCACTGATCTGCTGTTTCCCAGGCAAAGTCTGTTGCTCTTCAAAGAACCAGTCTGTAAATATTTCATGCTAGGAAGAAAGCAGTGAGATAGGATACTCTGTTTCCTTCTTTTTACTTCAAATCTCTGCCCAGAAGAAAAACACTACATGTGTAGATGTTCTGCACACACATACATTTTTCAAGCTGCAAAAAGCAAACGCATTTCTGTTACAGCAAGCAGGTAATGGTGAAATCTTTAAGAAATTGCTTCTTAGAGAGATAGATGTCACAGCAGGATCCAGCAAAATCCTAAAAGGATAATTCAGCAATAAACATTCTGGGGCATGAGAGTTGTTTAATTTTTAAATTGCTATCACAAATTTTTCTAACGAGAAAAAGCTTTCAGATTTTCAAGCCTGTTAAATAAATCTTTCCTGTGTCTCAACTATATGTGTTGGAAGTGCTTGAGAGATTTTTTGAATATTCCTTATAGATTTACCTGTTCCCTGATAGAAATCTCAGTGATGGAACACTGAAACCTTTGCTCATGCAAGCTGTCATACCGCTACCAGCAGAGCTATCTGTGTGTCAAAGGCATTGAGCTGAGCTAAGGGTTTGCAGAACAGAGCCTCCTGAGACCCATGAAAAGCAATCCTTTCAGAATGATGTACAGAAACCTTCTCAATAATCTTTATTTTATTGAAATATTTCTGATTTGACATAACCATGGTAATCTCATCTTCTGAAACAAAATCACTGACAAGATTTTATCTGTCATGGGGAAATTACTTTAACAATGAATACTTCAGTGCTGCTCCAGGTATGTATGAGGGTAGGAGCATGACCCTCTTTGTCAGTTCATGGCACTGTTTACAAAGATATATTTAGTAAAACAAAGGATCCAATGTTATTTCTGAGAACTGATTATTCTTTACAAAGTAATTGGCAAGCTGTTTATATAATCCACTACGTTTAATCCACCCACTCTGCAACCTCATCCTGACTTTCCAGGACACTTTTTGATCTTTGCTGTTGGGTCTTCTCATTCATGTGCCAACAATATAAGCCTTCATCATTCCCCTCTCCTGTGTCTACCTTCTTAATGATTTATCCCTTGCTTCTTGCTGACAAGGAAATTCTGCCCCTGTTGCTCTTTGTACCCTGGGGCAGAATCAAATTATAACAGTACATAAAAAAAGCAGCATTCATAGATATTTGGTAGTGTCATGAAATAACCTGAACATAATTTTGCCTACAAATCATGAGTAAAATCCTAACACTACTGAATCAAAGGAATTTTTCCTGTTTACTTCAGCTCAGCCAAGACTTTAGCCAGGTACTCTCATATCCATTGCCTGGACTAATTACTCAGAGAGAGCCACAACTATTTAAATCCAGTGAAAAATGAGGCATTGACTATTTTGCCAAAGAAGAATATGAAATAAATAATAATGACATTATAGAAAATGTTGATGGAATACTAGACTTGAAGTTCACAGTGGTTTAAACCTTTTTTTTTGTTTTCTTTGCGTTTTTGGGGGTTTTTTTGTTTGGTTTGGAAGTGAGATGTTAAAATACTCTGGCTTCTGGTACTCTGATTTCATTATGCATTTGATTATACAGGTCTAAATAGAGAACACTATTTGACAATAGGTCTCAAGGTGCCACAAAATAGAAGCAGTACCTCTTTTACACAGGATACTTTTGTATATAAGAATGCATCTTTGCAACATGTGTCAAACAGTTTAATTTTCTTAATAATCATATTTTAGTTTGGTCTATGGATTCTGAATATCATTACTGAATACAGAAAACCTGTTTTTTTATGACTAATGTTGACTAATCAAAGCAAAACCAGTTCTGCTCAGAAATAACCCAAAGTTAACAAGCAATGGTTTCTCCCCTGTACTCCCCAGCAGCAGGGGAAGTATACTTTTAAAAGAATACTATAACCTAGTTTTAGAGTGAAATAAGAATGAAATCACTTAGGAAATTAATCACCATTCTCAATCTTCTTTTAAAGAGCTGCCTTCCTTCTGCCCCAGTATATTGTGCTCAGCTGACTTTTGGTTTTTGAAGGAGGTTTTTCCTATCAGTGTGTGTATCCAGTTGAAGAAGCTTAACCATCTCTTTACTGAGATAGGAAGTTTCATACATTGCATTTTTACTCACCGTAAGTAGACCATTGCAGTGATCTGGCATTTGAATTTGGACAAAATATGCTGAATAACAAATATAGCAATTAATCAAAGGCTTCATTAGGGAGAAAAAAAATGAGGATAATCAATCTTCAAACGCTCCACCTTACCTTGCAGTTTTGCACTTTTGATTAACAAATGCAGTGCAACCCCCTGCTGTGCCTAGCAAATTTGTATTTCCAAAGCTGTCCAGAAGAAATGGGACAAAATCTCAAAGATCCAGATTTATTTATGCAGACTTCAACATTTGTTGAGGCTCCTGAATTGTGAGACAGGAGTCTTTTGAAAATGGGAGTCACCTCTAGAGATATCTGTGTTTCTAGGCTGACTGTGGAAGGCAACAGTATTCCTAAATTAAATAGGTTCCTACAGACCGGTGATAATTCACCCCATAAATTTAGTTGCAATGAATTTGAGACCAGCTCTCCTGAATTACATTTGCAAATCCTACCTAGTCTCTGGGTTTCAGAAAGTCACTATAAAATTCAAAAACCTGGAGACAGACCCCTATTGTGATCTATACTCCATTCCTTTTCCTCCAAGTCTGGAGAGATTAAAATTTTGAGTAGCTTTCTTAAATCAGACTCACACATCCAAAACTACCACAGCCAGCACTTCTGTTTTGCACTGTAGTTTTTACTTGGAAATTATGTCAACTGAAGCAAAAAAAAAATCATCATCATGTGAAAATTCATGCAAAATGACTTGTGAGACAGAAACTTACAAAAGGATGATATTTCTGTTTCAACTGAATCCCAGCCTTCTCTGAACTTCAAACATAGACTTTAAGTTTTATCCTGCATTTAATTTATTAATTCAGATTATACTGGCTTTTTTATTTATCTCTGCCTATAAAATGTTTATGAAATAACTGTGTTATATATATGCAGTTACTCAAATATAATTCATGCTTTACATTTTATAATTCGTATATTACACTCTTTCAAACCAGATTTCCATTCTAGCAATTGAGTCAGATTCCAAAAGAAAATTCAGATTACTGATTTAGGATTTAGCAACCTTATCATTCTTTCCTTTAATTGAAGTACCAAGGTAATAATGATTCTCTTGTCAGGCAGCTGGGATCTCAGGTTTTGTTAGCACCGTGTGATTTTACTGAAATTGGATTGAATCTTTGGCAGTAAATAGTGACCTTCACTCAAGAACATTCCAAAGTCTTTGTTAATGAGGATCTACAACTTATTCCTCATGTTAATTGTGCAATTTTATGTCTTTATTTCCCATGACCCACAGTTTTATTTCTTGGCATGGGAGCTCTTGCGCTTTCTTTGTATAAAACTTTTTGGGTTGGTTTCTAGCACTAACCTTTGCTCTGATATCCATGAGTTATATTTTATGAAAAGATATATGAAATAAAATTTTAAAAAAAGACATAAAGCAACGGTACTTGTATTTTATTTACTTGGAAAGCAATGCATCCAAAAGCTGCATGGACTTTTCATTGCTTCATGTCATGGCATCAAGCTCTGCAGTTTAATATTGTGGTTCATAGTTACCTTTCTAATCTAGAATGGAAACCAGTTGAATCTATATTTATGCTTTTATTTAATGCTAGATATGTCAGTACAACTAAAGAGGTTAGTATTTGGTAATTCACAAACTCGTGATTGTTCAGACTTTTTATGATTCGTTCCTCTATTTTCAGTATTAGAATTAGGCGGAAAATGTTTCTCATACAAAATTTAATAGTCTAAAATATTCTAAAAAATACTCTAAAATGTTCTAAAACACTTCCTATTTTATGCTGAAATAAATTTCATTGGTTTTTACACCATGGATGATGTAAGGATGGATATAAGAAGCTGTGACAGAAGGAAGAGGGCAGAGGAGCAGAGTCCAAAATAACCAGGTAGGCCACGGAGATAAATCTGGACCTGTCGGAGCCTATCATGTAGTATGCATGAGTGTTGTAATGACCAGGATATTATCTTTCTTTTCATCTGACATTGGAGGGAAAAAAAAAAAAAAAGAAGTTGGCCTTGACCTAAGAAATTACTTGGATGAAATTCCTGGATTCTTCCCAGGAATCTTTTTCAGTGGAGCTACGTTTTCTGATGAAGAGAGTAAAAAAAAAATAAAAAATCTTGATTAGTGATGTCATTGTAAATGATTGAAGATTTGCTGTAGACTAACTGGTCAACAAAAAATAGTGAGTTCAGATTAATAAGGGTCAAAAGTTAGTGTCATTTCATAGGTACATGGTACTTTTGCTAAATGTGGCCATGTCAGTTTATTTCATCCATTGCAGTGATCATTAGCACAAAAGCTGCCAAGGCAATTGGGAGGCTTCCCAACAGTAGAAGAAGGGAATTAAAGAGCATGATGGTGTGAAGAAAATGGGTGACTGACAATACTGCAGGAAAAATACAGTGTTGTGACCCTCCCATCATGTTTGTAGTCTCTAGCTCACATATCTTGTACCAATTTGTCCTGGCTGAATAATAATGGAGTTATGGAACCATAGAATGGTTAGAATTGGAAGGGACCATCAAAGATCATCTAGTTGAACTCCCCTGCCATGGGCAAGGACATCTTTCACTAGGTCAGGTTCCTCAAAGCCCTATCTAACCCGGCCTTAAACGATTCCAATGATGGAGCATCCACAACTTCTCTGGGCAACCTGTTCGTGTCTCACCACCCTTGGTGTAAAAAACTTATTTCTTATGTCCAATCTAAACTTACCATCTTTCAGTTTAAAACCACCACCCCCTGTCCTGTTGCTACAGGCCTTGGTAAAAAGTCTTTCTCCATCTTTCTTATAAGCTTTCTTGCTACATTGAAAGGTCTCCCCAGAACCTTCTCTTCTCCAGGCTGAACAGCTCCAATTCTCTCAGCTTTTCTTCATAGGAGAGGTTTCCAGAACTATGATCATTTTCATGGCTCTCCTCTGAACCTGCTCTAACAAGTCTGTGTCTTTCTCATACTTAGGGGCCCCAGAACTGGATGCAGCATTCCACATGGGGTCTCACAAGAGCAGGGTAAATGGGGAGAATCACCGTCCTTGACCTACTAACCACACTTTATATGCTTCTCGGAATATGATTTGTATTCTGGGTTGCATTGCTGGCTCATGTCTAATTTTTCATCCACCAGTATTTTCAAGTCCCTTTCCACAGAGCTGCTTGCCACCCATTCATACTCCAGTCTGTATCGATATTTGAAATTGCCCCAACCCAGGTGCAGGACCATGCTGAACTTCCCTTAAGAACATTAACTGTACCACTCATCTTGGTGTCATCTGCAAGCTTGCTGAGGGTACCCTCAATCCCACTGCCTACATCATCAACAAAGATATGAAATAGTGTTGGTCTCAGTGTGGACCCCTGAGGGACACCACTCCTTCCTGGTTTCCACTTGGACACTGCTGTAACTCTTGGACGTGGCCATCCAGCCAATTCCTTAGCCATCTAACATTCCATCCATCAAACCTGTATCCCTCCAGCTTTAAGGTAGGAATGTAGTGGCGGACTGCATCAAAGGCCTTATAGAATTCCAGGTAGATGATATCCGTAGCTCTTTCCTTGCCCACTGATGCAGTCACTCCATTGTAGAAGGCCAGTAAATTAATCAGGCAAGATTTACCCTTACTGAAGCCATGTTGTCTATTTAATCACTTTGCTATATTTCCTGTTTTGATGTATTTCCCACGAGGATTTGCTTCATGATCTTACCAGGCACAGAGGTGAGGCTGACTAATCAGTAGTTCCCAGGGTCCTCCTTTTTACCCTTTTTTTACAAAAAAAATGGGCACGTTTCCCTTTTTCCAGTCACTGGGGACTTCACCTGAGTGTCATGAATTTTCAAATATGATGCAGAATGGCTTGGTAACTACATCAGCGAACCTGATCTACAACTACATCAACATCAACCCTCTGGACCCTGGGCTGTATCTTATCAGGTCCCATGGACTTACGTATGTTCAGGTTCCTCAGATGTCTTCGAACCTGACCTTCATTTCCCCATTCCCTGCCTTGAGGTTCTGGGGCTTAAGAGATGTGGGAAGAGAGATCACCATTGAAAACTGAGGCATAAAAATTGTTGAGTGTCTCAGTTTTCTCCATGTTCATTGTCACTGGTTCCTATTTATCAGAGGGAGTATATTTTTTTTAATCTTCCTTTTCTGCCCAATGTACCTGTAGAAGCCTTTATTATTCTTCACATGCCTTGCTAAATCCAGGTCCAACTGTGTCTTAGCTTTCCTGGCACTCACAATATATGAATATGTCCTTGGATATTTTCTGCTGAGACATGTTTTTTAATCAGCCTCCTGCACTGTGTGTTTACCTTGATTTCTCTTCAACTCTCCCTCAGACTCTTCTCATTGGACTCTTACTCACTTCTTTTATTATCACTTCACACCCTTTCTGCATCTGTCCACTTGTGTACACTGTCCTCACACAAGAATGTTTTTAAAAGAAATTAATAGCATCATTTTTCCTTTCAAAATACCACATTCTGCTGGTGGACTGTATGATTTAACCCTCCCAGCCTTTATCCACATTTTCTTTATCAAATCTCTTTAGAGAGTAGTAGCCAAGAAGCCTGGATTGTCATTTTTTTTTCTGTTTTCTTTGCACAGTGTAGTGAGAAGCCCACTGGGGTTCAAATGATTGCCATGATAATATTATTACTACTAATAAAAACATTTTAAGTTTTTCATTATAATTTAATTCTCTTTTCTTTCTTCTTATTGCTCATAGTCCTCAAATTTTTCCTTCTATTTTCATTCAGCTGCAGTTTCAGTCTCCCTTACTCAGTTTGAAAATCAAATTATGTTTGTGTAAGGACTCAATGGTCAGAAGCCCAGTGTTTGATCAGGTTCAGAACTGACAGGACCCATTCATAGTCCTATATCACTGAACATAAACAGAAGAGGCCTTCTCACTTCAAAAATAGGATAAATTAAGGAATATTTGGGGGTATCTTGAAAATAGCAAAGTGGCCTAAGAAAATCAATCTTCAAAATAAAAGACATATTAAACTGAGGACCTAATATGTCAGCCTATACATCATCATCTGTGTATGACAAGAGGTAACAGGCATGGAAAAAACCAGACAGTTTATCACATAAGGAATAAAAGTGCTCTTGTATTTCAGTCACCATGTGTATTTTACTCAGACCTCAGGCACAACTGGATGTCAAAATATGGCATCTGTAGCTCACTCACTCATTTGGATAAACGTCTGTCAGAAATCTGGTCCAAGGGGTGTTTTTCCTTCAGGTTACAAATAAATTAAAAAAATGCAATAAATTAATAATAACTAATAATAACTTAAAACATTAAAAAGCAAAAGACCCTAAACCAAAATCTTCACCCCAGAAAGGACAGAGGGTGTCTCTTCACAGAAGCCACATGGAGAAGACACGGGGCAGTGGCTACCAGTTTTACTGGGAGAGGTTTTTTCTTAGTATAAGAAAAACAATTTTCAAACTGAGATCAATCAATTGTTTGAACAACCTCACCAGGGGTGTGGTAGAGTGCCCATCACTGGAGGTTTTCAAGATGTATTTGGACATGTTGTTAGATAGTCTCATCTAGGCTCCCTTTCCCATGAAAGATTGGATCAGATGATCTTTCAAGGCCCCTTTCAACCTGGGCTGTTCTATAGTTCTGTAATTCTATTGTTTGATTCTGGATTTCTACATTATTTTTCCCTATATAATTAAGACTTTAAAAAAGCACAAACATTGGCTTAACTTAGTGATGCCTTATTCCCTTGAGGGTCCTTACTGTAGTATTATAAAATAAGGGTCAGCCCTCAGTGGTACTTGGATGGAAAATCCAGTGACTAATTTCAACTAAATTCAGCAGACAGGTAGTGGTGGGAAAAGAAGAAAGATGGGGACTGAGGATGTGGAACACAGCAGCAAGACACACTGGCGTACAGAGAAATGACAGAAAGTAACTGATAGACACACTGGACATCATTAGTTCTGCTACTCATGAAACAACTGTTGATAACTAATATTTTAGAGTAATGTGTTGTTATTGGGTTAAATAGCTACACAAGAAACTCCTTCTTTATTTGGAATTATATAGTGAATTAATGAGTTGCAAATTGTAAACCAATCCAGCTTCAATAAATACCATTACAAACAACACTAGGTTTACCTACATGAATGTTCAAAGCAAAATTATTCTGTGACTACAATAAGATTTAGAGCACAGTTATGCTCCCTAAAATGTAACTACTTAAAAAGAAGCTTACCATATGTTTAAAATTATCTGTAGTTGCATTTATGATCTGTGATAACAGTGCATATATTTTCTGGATTGCAGCACTTTAGAGGTTTTCCATTTTATTTTTATAGTGTTAGTGTACAATTCACCTCTTGCAATTTATAGTAAGGCTTTAAAAATTCAAATAATAAAGAGTTTCTTTCTATGGCTGTGAGTAGTAATTTAACTTTACATTAAAATGTTCACTACAGAGAAGCCAAAAATAGCTATCGCTGGCAAGTTTAATAAACTGTATTTGCACTTCAGTGCAATGCCGAATTCCAAGTAGTGAATCCTGTTCTAGGATTATCATTGGTGTTACTGAAAAAAAGGGAATTTATGGTAACATGCTTACTCATGTATAGTATGGGACTTTTATTTTTATAAATAAAGAAATATAAGGCACCAGTAACCTGCAGTTTCAAAAAGTGTATCCCCCTGACCACAGCCTCTGTATACTCTGGTATGACTCTTCTTCTCTTTTCTCTGGCAACTCTGCACACAAGCAGGAGGTCAAGGAAGACTTCCACGTGAATGACATTACTTGCAAAAGCTCGTACTCCACAGAAGGACAGCTATTGCTAGAGAGAAAAATCATCTGTTTATGTAGATTTAGCAAGGCTGTGGCTGTATGGAGAATATCCATCAATGCAGGGCAGGAAACCTCAACCCAGTCTGCCAGCTGTCCATCTCATAACACTTAGGGGCAGGCAGGCAGTTGCATACCAAAGGGTCTCCTTGACCAGGCTCCATCAGCATTTGCCGTGTTCTCTCAGCTGTTCACTGCAACAGACCTGAGCCATGAAGTTAGAAAAGCCTCTCAGTGAGAGACTGTGACTCAGTAAAGTAAAGTATGCTATACAAACCCAACCAGTTAGTATTCAAAATTTAGGTGCAAAATCACTTTAAGAGATTTGAAAAAAATGACCATGTCAGCCAGGGCAAGGCTCTTTCTTTGGGGATCCAATACTAAATATTGGATCGTTGAGATGTAGTGTTGTCAGATGCCTGTACTGCTAATTAGCTACTTCACAGCAGTTTGTATTTGTGGATGTTTTAGGGACCAGTCCCAAAGAATGAAAGGAAACTCTGCAGGCACTGCTAAAGATTTTTAGTACCAACTGATTGTTATAACAGAAAGGAATCATCCTTTGTAACCCCTTGGTCTCAAAGGCAGATCATTATGTTCAAAGTAGTCATTTGTCTTTCCTGTCAATGGAGATAAACAGTTATCTTCAGAGGGTTGTTAAATTCTTCTTGAGATAGAGGTCTGAGATAGGTCAAATGAATCCCTTTTAGGAAACATTTGTTTCTGTCTGTCATCAATCACAAAAGAAATCCGAGTTGTGCAACTTACACCTGATACCCAATGCTTACAGATCTAGAAAGAAGAGCTTAATCCCACCCGAGATCTCTGTTGAAGGCAGCAGAAGTATATGACAGTCACTAATTCACACTAACACATCTAGGTTGTAGACGTGTATGTATATATGAATTCCACCTAAGGCATCCAAGATTGTGCCTCAATGGTATAAATTAACAAAGTAAGGAAATATATCTTCAATGCTAGAGTTGTTTCAGTGAAATTAAGTATTTTAAGATATCTGTCGTGGTTACAAACCTGGGTTCCATACTGCCTTGTTCATATCTGCTCAGTTTGTAACCATTCAGAAAAGATTCTGATCATTGAATCAGATAGGAATACACAATATTTAGTAATTACAAAAGCATTGAGTTCCAGATTTGCTATATTTTCACTTACAGAAAAATAGGGGTTTTTTGTATTAATAAGAGCTGGATTTTTAAATAATGTGTTCTTTTCTGCCTTTGATTCATAGGCTGCTAGACTGAAAACGGCACTGTAGCTTCTGACTAGAGAGAAAAGATATTTCTGATAAAACATAAAGTCTGAGCAAACAGTGTGCTCTTGTAGCCAGGAGGGCCAACGGAATCCTGGGCTGCATAGGGAAGAGTGTGGCCAGCAGGTCAAGGGGGGTCATTCTGCCCCTCTACTCTGCGCTGGTGAGGCCACAACTGGAATACTGTGTCCAGTTCTGGGCTCCCCAGTTCAAGAGGGATAGGGAACTACTGGAGAGAGTCCAGTGTAGGGCTACAAAGATGATTCGAGGACTGGAGCATCTCCCTTATGAGGAGAGGCTGAGAGAGCTGGTACTCTTTAGTCTGGAGAAGAGAAGGCTGAGGGGAGACCTTATTAATGCCTATAAGTATCTCAAGGGCAGACTGAAGGAGGATGGAGCCAGACTCTTTTCAGTAGTTGCCAGTGAGAGGACAAGGGGCAATGGGCACAAGTTGGAACATAAGACGTTCCACTTGAATATGAGGAGGAACTTTTTCACAGTGAGGGTGACGGAGCCCTGGAACAGGCTGCCCAGGGAGGTCGTGGAGTCCCCTTCTTTGGAGATTTTCAAGACCCGCCTGGATGCAGTCCTGAGTGGCATGATCTGACATGCTCTGGGTGGTCCTGCTTTGGCAGGAGAGTTGGACTAGATAATCTCTATGGTCCCTTCCAACTCTAAAAAATTCAGTGAAATTCAGTGAAATTCAGTCTTTCTGAAATATTCAGATTTTTTTTTCTTTAAATTATTCATCTGATAAAGAATATGTGATGAACTGATGTGGCGAGAAACTTTTATACTTATTTGTTTGAGATGATTTTACAATGAGCTCCTGAATTCCCCCTTAAGAACTGTGCACCCATTAATAAACTCATGATGACTGAAGAGATTGCACCTATATTATATGACATATCATATAAGCATGGACATTGAACACAGATACATACAGATTAGGCATGTATTTATGGGCAAACTTTAAGGTTCATAGGAAAAGGCTTTAATTATTGTGGAGACAGTCTGGGGTTCTTTCTTCTGCACATTAAATATCTTTGTATAAACTAAGAGTGAATTATTTTATCATTACTAATGAATAAGATAAAAAGACATCACTGTCCACCCATGGAGCAGTCTGTCTTCTTCGTTTTTACCATCATTGAAATTCAGTTCAGCACCCAGCTAGAAACTTTCCCCCAGAGTCTATGATTAGGAAAGACAGTATTCTGCCAAAGCGTTATTTAAATTCTCCGTTTCAACTTTATTATGTGAGATCAGACAACTTCAGAAATCTTTAACACCCAATTTAACACTTCATAATTGTTCTCTGTGAGTTTGAGCATTTTTGTAGTTCTCTCCACAGGAATTCCTCAGACATCCCAAGGGCCAGATTAACACATGTATTGATAGAAGTCTTCACCTGCCATGGGGTTTAATTGTGGCCCATCAAAGTCAGAATGTGTAGGGGGATATTTAGGAGACTATAAATCTTTATGCCCTTAGGATACAATACTCACATAATGTATCTTTGACTATACTGTTATGTCCCTTCATTATCTCAACTATCTAATTCCTTCCTGTAAGCGCTGGTTTTTTTTGCTGCTTTTGTTGGAACTACGCTAATTACAGAATCTTGATGCTCTGGATTTGCAAAACTTTTTTACTGTACTTCAGTTATAACATTTGCATTGGTCTTTTTTTTTTCCCCTTACTTTATTCTTTATTTCAGAGACTGTCACACATAAAAAATTCTACTGGCGCTTAAAAGGCTCGAGGACTTTAATGAAATGAATTTCATAAGAGTGCTTGTGCCTTCCAGCCCCTATGATAAATCCAAAGTACAGAGAGGTATGTTAGTTTTCTGATGAACAAATACTATTTTATATCAAGAAAATCATAGAATGCTGAAAAAAAAGGAGGTAAGCTTCATTCTCAATCCTCTGTGAGTCAGAGTAGGTATAACAGTTAAACTGTTGTGAAACGGGGTCCTAATCTAAAGTTACATTAAATTCCTCCTGCTTTAGTGGATTAAGATCTCTATTAAGGCAGATATTTGCACAGGTGTAGTTCTATTGGTGTGTATAACTACTGCATGAAGCAGGGTCCTCAGCTGGCTGACTAAATTAAGCTAATACTTTCAAAATCAGGTACAAAGTGACTTGTTCCCCAAAATAAGTGGTAAAATAAGAAGGAGGTCTCAGGAGCCCTACAGTAACACACTTTGTAAAGTTGCTGGTATTGTTTTCCAGGATCTAAACTGTAGACTTCATTTGTTGGTCACCTTTTCTACCCTTCTGCACTTTTCTTCCCCAGAGAATCTGAAAGCTCATGTATACCTCCACAATCCTCCCCCACTGAAATTAAGAGGTTTACTGCTAGCTTCAGTGGGACTTGGCCTTTGCTTTGTGGCATCCGGATTTAGGTATGCTGTCAGTCTTTGAAACATGACTCTGTTTTTCTGCATTGATGATCCCTTTTTTCCACAGTGCTGATTGCAGGATGTTTTAGTGGCATTTCATTATAGAGTCAGAAGGACATCTCCGCTGAGAGGCTTTTTTTTGTGTGTCTTTATGTTCCAGAGTAGGCAGTGTAAAGATAAAGCAGCAGAAGATAGCTGAAGGCTAACTTGTACTGGGTATTCCTGAAAGTCACATCCCCCCTTGCCCGAGCCAACACGAGCATCTTTTTTTTTCAACCAAAAGAAAGTTCTAAAAACATTAAGCTGGCACTGATAATGAAGGAGAAAAAAAAAATCCTGAAGGAAAATGAGAATACATTAGCATAAAAATGTGTGAAAGGAATGCTGCAAACTGGAACCATCCGTCTGCTTTCAAAAGCAGGTTAAAGAGTTTGGACACTCACACCAGGTAAAGAGCCTGCTGCAGCAGCTGCTTTTATGGCTCCTGCTGCTGCTCCTATGAGAAATCATTATGTAAAACTTGCTTCGTACTCCTTTTCTACTCCTTTTTCAGCTGAAATGTAGTGCTGACATCTTTTCTATTTATACTTTTTTTTTTTTTGCTTCTGCTAAGACAATCAGCTTTTCTGTTTTTCTTGAATTTGTTGTCCCAGGCACATGGATACCTAAACAGAGTGCAAGGGACAAGGTTTAATTGGATCACAATATTGCTATTTAATTAATTTGCAGTCCATCAAGAAACAATTTTTCCAGTGCAGTTCCTTTCTGACTGGCTTCCAGCTGGTGGAGCTCAGATGTCCGCTCACAGCTCAATGCCCTCTGTCCTTTCACAGCAAGTCTGTTCCAAAAACACCTTATCTTATTTCCAATTTTAAGGTTAACTGACTGAGAAAAGAAGATTATATCGGACAATAAGTGCTCATATCCTTTCTTGGCTTCTCTAGGGGATGCATTCTCCCAAATCTACTTCTGTCAGCTAAGAAAGTTTCTCATACTGAAGGCTTCTCAGACATGGGTGTTGACCTTGAGTTCCCCTATGGCTCATTACAGCTTGTGGCTTCTGCTCTTTCCTACTGTATAGATTTATAGATTTATAATAGGGTGTTTGGAAGGGTTCTGAGGTTGTGGTTTGGAAGGTAAATGGAGTTGATGTATTACAGCATTGTCTTAATCAGGGCTGGCGGGGAGGGGAAGGCCACAGGAGGACAGGAAAGGATTCAGTGGCCCAAGAAATGCCTTTCCAGCTGAACACACCTTTATCAGCTAACTGCCTATCACCAGCAATAAAACAGCCAGGACAACAGGGGTCTCAATTTAAGTTACCACAGTTTAGCTGCTCTTCAGTGCTTGTTATAGAGTGATAAAATGGAAAAATCTGTTCTTTATTAACAGGAAAACCTGTTGTGTTCAAGAAAACATTACTGTGCAATAATGTCCCTTAGGATAATAAATACTTCAGTGTACAGAGTACTGTGAAAAAATTGTTAGAGTTTCTCTTCTGCCTTAACATTCTGATGCTTATTTAAGTGTGTTTTATCAAAGATGCTCAGAGAGTTTTTCATATGGAAGCTCCTATCACTCAAGAAAGCACAGCAAGAAAGATGTCTTAAATCAGTCAAACATCTCTGTATCAGCTTAGAGCTTCTGATCTTCTGCAGATAGAATCACAGAACACAGAATCATAAAATAATATCTGCACATAAATTGATACAAATAGAACTTCCAATAGCTGGACTGTTTTCTACCAGCTTTCTACCAGCTCTCTACCAGATATTCCAATAATGGACCCTTTGACTTAATGATTAATGAACACTAAATATCATTCATGGTTTTCGCCTTTGGAAAGCAGAAATTATTCACTTAGTCAGAAACAAAACTATGATCTCTCAGAAATCCCCTGGCTGATACATCCTTAGCAAAAGCTACTTTATTCCAGATGTTACAGAACATATGTGTATATGCACAGCACAGCAAAGAAGATTTGTACAATATGTCACAAATTTCCAGGGAAGACTTAAAATGTCATTTCAGGGTATCTCTTGACCTTTCTAATTTCATCGTTACATTGCTTTAAGTGTCTTCTTTAGAAGGCTTTTGGTACAAAATCAACCCAGATATTTTATTTTGGTTTTAAGCCCGTACCTCTGTATTTGCCAAAAAGGCTGGTTTTTTAGATCCATACATTCTACTAGAAATCCTTAAGACTCATTAGGCATTTAGCCTTAAGACTTGTGGCATTTAGGCACACTAGGAAATCCATCACACATTCTCCAAAAAGGACAGCCACCTGTGCTTTTTAAGCACACTTGACTTCATTTACATCTCACCATATCATGGTAATATAAAATACCAAAACCAGCAGTATTATTGTGTAGAACCTCAAACAGCAAGTAAATCTCTACCTGGTTTCATTCTTCTCCAGTTACAAACGCCTAGACACCAGCAATGCATTGCAACATGATGAAAGGTCTGTCTATCAGAATTTTATATGACACTGAGCAACACAGTGCTGTAGCTAGTACATATAATCCAACATTTTGGTCTGTAAAAGGTAAGAAAGATTTAACTGAGCCAACTTGCACTTAGTAACTAAAACTAACTTTAGTCAGAACGGTTTTCTGAGATATCTATAACGTTACAAGAAACAGAAATTGTCTTAAAAAAACACCATCTCAAAATGGGGACTGCATCCATCTCATTAAGTAAGAACCTGTACTGTGATCTTCCATGTGTGTGTAAGATCTTCCAAGAAAATGTATCAGTGACATGAATCATAGATTCTGATCTAAAGAGGAGGTTACAGAACATCAGAACATACTGAGGTACACTTGTGGAAAGGGAACGGAGTGTGTGCTACTTAAAAATGTTAAGGTAGTTTAAATTCTAAGTGATGATAACAAAATATTCATGAGTTAAACCTGGTTTTACTCAATTTTTTTTCTGAGGTTTTTTTTTTTTAAAGAAAAAGCTAACAACATGAATATAACTGTACTGTTACAGACTTGTGATAGGGCTCCATTTGCAGTTCTCTTTGTGTTCATGACAGCATCTAGATAGACTTAATGATTTTGGATCTGGTGATCTGCTCAAAAATTACAGGGATATTTGATTACCTACAAACCTGCTTGTGTACCTGTGCAATCCTAACACTTTATTGGCTAGGTTTCCAATCCCATTCACCATCTGTGTTAAGTGGCCCAACTGTGCAGACACCTCTAAGCCCTTTTCCCTAGGGATTCACGGATTCACAGATTTGACAGAGTTGGAAGGTACCTCTAGAGATCATCTAGTCCAACTCTCCTGCTGAGCAGGATTGCCCAGAGCACATTACTCAGGAGTGGATCAAGGCGGGTCTTGAAAATCTCCAGAGAAGAGGACTCCACGACCTCCCTGGGCAGCCTGTTCCAGTGCTCTGTCACCCTCACCAGAAAGAAGTGGATAAACAGCTAATTAAAATAGTGTCTGAAAATTACATCTTCAAAAGAAGTAGTATATGATTTTGAAAGGGAATTTTTCATACACAAAATATTCACCCTTCCCCAAACCCCCAACCATAATAGATGTGTTTCTAATGCAGAGAAGCCCAGCATCCTCCAGCATCCTCTCATTTTGGTTGTCCTTGCCAATCAATTCCCGATGACAGCAATTGCCTTGTACCTGAGTCACTGTAGGAAGCTTGGGTTTAGCATCTCCTAATTGCTCCCAAGAGTGAACTGTTTTTAACCAGATGAAAGTAAATATAGAGTTTTCTCAATTAACAGGAAAACTTCATACTATTTCTTCAAAAAAAATTCCACTGTTTTTATTTCCTTACTTGCTTTTTTAACAAACACTACAATCTAAGTGTAGACATTCATCCTAGAAGGTGTAGCATAAACTGGAACATTTATGAAATTTATTTTAAAAAATGCATCCCTATTCTATATGTTTATACAGTGTGGAAAAAAGGAAATCCAGACATCTAAGACTGGACATTTTATACTTTTATTATTATGTAAATGAGTTTAATAGTTTGTGAACCTATTCCCTGAATATTAGCAAATGAAATATATACTGTATTTCTGGGTCTGAATTTGATCCCATTTTTATGGCAAAAAAGTGAAGTGGCAAAAAAATCAATGAAGTGTTGCAAAAGGAAAGCTAGTGCAGATGAAATCAGTTTACTTTTGCTAGCCAGTTCTCCACATTCACTTTAGAATCACTTCATGCTAAATTGCATCAGTAATCTCCACAAGATAAAACTTTAAATTTAAGAAAAGGAAGCTTCACATGAATAACATCCGGAAATGTTTAATGACTCCTTGAATCTGAATTAAAAAGTGAAGCTTCATATAAAGCAGTTTAGCTCAGCTGAGTTGACTTGCTCTTTAAGGTCCCTGAGTGAAACACATTATTCTACAAGCGTGAACTTGAAAGTGTTTTCCCTAACCATGGCAAATATATAGACAACTACTGTGCATGATATTGGTCACTGTCCAAACATCTTAATATTTACTTTTACAGCTTTTTCCCTTGTAATGGCATAGAGATTACTCTAAATTAAATTTTATGTACCAGGCTCTAAATTGTTTACACACAGAATCTGACTTTCTTGGAGCAGCTGCCTTTACTGACATATGGAAGAAATTGGCTTAATTTTGGCAATTAAACCAGTCATATTTCAAATATGGTTACTGGTCATTAGCACAAATTACCCTGGACTGGGTACATCTACATAATACATTTTTTGCCAGCAAAATCCATTACAAGCAACATCTTGTTTACTAGGTTATTTAGAGCATGAAAAGCAGCATCAAAATGTTACTTTATATAAAAGAAATGAAATTTAGTTAATATATGTGTAATGATCAATAAACCAATAGACTAGTAATGTGCAGATGAGTCACAATTCTAATGTGAACCCAGTAGTTGCAGCAAGTTGAGTGATTAATCTGTAAATGTAAGATGATTTGAAAATTGTCCACTGAAGCTGAAGAGGCCAATAAGAAAGAGCATGCTCCGACACTTGATTTGTTAACAGATTGTTCTAGATTTATATCTGCAGTGCAAATAGCGTTAAAAGGCTATTGTATTATTAGGCTTCAAGTAATGCTAAGTTTTTACGGGTCTTTAAGAAAGCTTTGTAGTAATGACAAATTTTTGGAAAGCAAACCTAATGCAGATAAAGAGGCCTCAGACTTACCAAAGGACTTCTCAAATCATGCCAAACAAAATGCCCTAATAAATGATACAAACAGTGGAATTGCTCCAGTATCAGTCAGGGCCACTGGGAACATTTCCATTCAATTTAGTAGGTGTTGGACCAAGCTCATTTGAAATTTGGGAGCAATGTTAGACAGTAGCAGTGTTAAATCAGTCAAGACAGTTAACAACTTTTAACTAAGCCATTCAGGCTCCTGTGATGATAGGAAAAATCCAAAAACAAACAAACAAAGAAACCATTGAAACATAAGTCTGATCATCGATGTCAGTGTGCCTCTATTTTCATGTGAAATTTTTATTTCATTCACATCTCAAAATACTGATAAATTCCCTTTTTATTCAGGAAACTAAGTGGACTAGCTAATGCTTCCTACAGAGCCATTTCAGGGTTTCATTCACTTTTTAGTTCTGATGCAACATATAATATGAAATGCTTGACCTGACCCTTTTGCTCTTTTCTTGTCTAGAATATTATACATTATATGGCATCAAGTTGCCTTTGTTCCTGCATGATTAAGTAACATAATTTGAGATACTTAGAGGTCATGACACATTACTGGAAAGATTAAGATACGGCATTATAAATGAATAACAACTATAAAAATAGCTTAGTTTTGCTCAATTTTTTTGGACCAAAACTATAAATCATAATATTTTGGCAGAGCTAGCATAGCTATATTAATTTAATTAGTAATCACTGTATTTCAATTATCCTTGTGAAGAGAGATGTTTAACAAAATCAGAAGTGTTTCCCTTCCGTGAGAGGCAGAACGGTATTAGAGCATAACGGCTTCTTTCTTGTAACTAATCAATTTTATGAAAATTTATAGACCTAATGCAATAAAAAGCCAAAGGTAAGAAAAAAGATCATAAACTAATGAAAGTAATAATATTAACAAAGTATTAAAGCAATCAATTATTAAAGAGACATAAAGGTTAACTGCCCATGAAATGAACATACTAATTCAATGTTATTTTATGATGCACTCACAATTTGTTTCTAAATTTACTTGAGTGGCTCAAGCGAAAATCTACTTACTCTTAGTTGTGTTATATTAAAAAATACCTACCTACAGGTCAGAGTTATAGTAAGCATACATGCTGGTGATTCTGACAGCACTCTCTGTTTGTCAGGGTAGAAGCATATCCGTAGCACTACCCCAAGGTCTGAGCTGCTTCCCTCTCCCTTTGATATCCATTCAGCCCAAGTCAATTTTGCTCTTAATTTGGTACCTAACTTTGTGTGAGGTGGATCCAGGCCCAAGCTATAAAAGTTTCAAACACCTCCACTTCAGAACTGTGCTGACAGTGACTGACCACATGGGAAGATTAGAGTATGCAGGGATGAAATGAGGAAAGCCAAAGTCTCGTTGGAATTAAACGTGCCAAGGGATGTCAAAGTCAACAAGAAGGTTTTTCAAGTATATTGGAAGCAAAAGGAAAACTAGAGAAAATGTGGGCCTGCTGTTGAATGAGATGGGTGCCATGGTGACAAGAGGATGCAGAGAAGGCGGAGTTGCTGAATGCCGCCTTTGCCTCAGTCTTTACTGCTCAGGCCAGCCCTCAGGAGTCCCAAACTTGGGAGGTAACAGAGAAAGTCTGGATGAAGGAAGACTTCCCCTCGGTTGAGGAAGATCAAGTTAGGGAACAGTTTAGTAAACTGGATATCTGCAAGTCCATGCACCCATGAGTGCTGAGGAAGATGGCAGAAGTCATAGCTGGGCCACTCTCCATCATCTTTGAAAGGTCTTGGAGAACAGGAGAGGTGTCCGAGGACCAGAGGAAAGCCAATGTCACTCCAGGCTTCAAAAAGGGCAAGAAGGAAGACCCAGGAAACTACAGACCAGTCAGCCTCACCTCCATCCCTGGGAAGATGATGAAACAGCTCGTTCTGGGCATCATCTCAAAGCATATGGAGGAAAAAAAAAGCTATCAGAGATAGTCAACACGGATTCACCAAGGCATATCATGTCTGACTAACCTGATAGCCTTCTACAATGGCATGACTGGATGGATAGATAAGGGTAAGGTGATGCACGTTGTTTACCTTAACTTCAGCAAGGCTTTCAGCACCATCTCCCACAGCATCCTCATAGGTAACCTTAAGAAGTATGGCTTAGATGAATGGACAGTGAGGTGGATTGAAAACTGACTGAAGAGGGTCAGAGGGTCGTGATTAATGGCACAGAATCTACTTGGGGTCTGTAACAAGCGCTGTTCCCCAGGGGTCAATACTGGGTCCAGTCCTCTTCAATATATTCATCAATGACCTGGGTGAAGGGATAGAATGTACCCTCAGCAAGTTTGCTGATGATACAAAACTGGAAGGGGTGTGCACACCATAAGGCTGTGCCACCGTACAGCGAGACTTGGACAGGCTGGAGAGTTGGGCAGAGAGGTACCTGATGAACTTCAACAAGGGCAAGTGCAGGATGTTGCACCTGGGGAGAAATAACCCCATGCACCAGTACAGGTTGGGGGCTGACCTGCTGGAGAGCACCTCTGAGCAAAAAGACTTGGGAGTCCTGGTGGACAACAGGATGACCATGAGCCATCAGCGTGCCCTTGTGGCCAAGAAGGCTAATGGCATTCTGGGGTGCATCAAGAAGGATGTGGCCAGCAGGTCGAGGCAGGTTATCCTCCCCCTCTACTCTGCCCTGGTGAGGCCCCATCTGGAGTACTGTGTCCAGTTCCGGGCTCCCCAGTTCAAGAAGGTCAGGGAACTGCTGGAGAGGGTACAGCAAAAGGCTACCAAGATTATTAGGGGACTAGAACATCTCTCTCACGAGGAAATGCTGAAGGATTTGGGTCTTTTTAGTCTCGAGAAGACTGAGGGGGCATCTGATCAACGCCTATAAATACTTAAAGGGAGGGTGTCAAGAGGATGGGGCCAATCTTTTTTCAGTAGTGCCCAGTGACAGGACAAGAAGTAATGGGTATAAACTGGAACATAAGAAGTTCCATCTGAACATGATGAGGAACTTCTTTCCTGTGAGCGTGGCAGAGCACTGGAACAGGCTGCCCAGAGAGGTGGTGGAGTCTCCTTCTCTGGAGACATTCAAAACCCGCCTGGAAAAGTTGCTGTGCAACCTGCTCTTGGTGGAGCTGCTTTGGCAGGGGGATTGGACTAAATGATCTCCAGAGGTCCCTTCCAACCCCATATCATTCTGTGATTCTGTGACAGCAAGTTGATCACCTTCCTCCCAGCAATGATCAGGCTGAAATACCTGTAAATATAACAAAAGGGTTCTTAAGTAAAATTATTCTCCTTGAAGAAAACTGAAATTGTTTACAAAACTAATCACCCAGTTTAATATTGTCTGTTTGGGACAAGAATGCCGACATGCTTGATTGACTGTTTGGTTTGGTTCATCTTCATTGAGATGCCGTTATCTCAGCTTTATGAAGATTCATTCAAAGAGAGGTAATAACAATACATATTAAATTTGAAAAGCAGAAATTATAAAATATCCTTGCTGAATTAATGAAGTATTGAAAGATACGAACAACTGTGCTATCCTTTGTCTGGTTTCACAGGATCATCCAGATCAGGAAGGACCTCGGGGGTTTAGTCCAGCCACCTGCTCAAAGCATGATGAGCTGTGAGATTACACCAGCTTGATTAGGGCTTTATAGTGCTCCCTTATATGTGTGTAATATACCAAACATATTTCTGTCTTTCAGATACACTTCAGCTGTGAATTCCCTTTATTAAAATGAAATATGTGTTGTAAAATAAATGTGTTACGGATTATTGAAGAAAAAAAGTGTGCTTTTTTATATAATTAGCATACATGTAATAGATGGACAGATATATACATAGATGCTAAATCAGTGCAGCGGCAGTTTGTGGTTTTGATTTTGATTGATAGTCAACTGTCCTCATCCTAGACCCTGGCCTTGCACATCAAGTTTTTCCAGAGAGCACAAAGTATAGCTGAGTGCTACCTGAGGGAAAAGGGTGTGTGGGTACACATTTAATAAACCACAGCGGGTGAAAGGATGAAAAAAGGCAGGAACAGTTGCTAAGTTCAGTGTGAATGGTAAGGCTGTCATCCCTGGCCAAGGAAATAGTTTGTCTGCCATGCCTCCTATGTTATCTGTGCTTGTTTAGCTGGGCACTTAAGAAAATTAAGGCTTCTTACATCTGTTTTCCCCAAAGATCTATGGTGCTATGTTTTTTGATAGCTTGCATCCAATCTTTACTTTCTCAAAAATGAGATAAACTCTGCCAAGGTTGGTGCTTAGGGAGGGCCCAAGTGACTAGTGTACCTTTGCCATGTAATAAACTAAATGATTAGTTTGGCTTGCCTGTGTTTTTTTAGATACTTGAGAAATAGAAAAGCAATGAGCACTTGTGTTTTGGGGCTGAGTGGAGCAAAAGTACTACAGATTAGTGACAACTCTGGGAGGCCCATGATTGCAAGTGGACTTAGTTTTTGAGTATCGCCTATTAACAGCACATAGACGCTGCTGGTTTCATTTGCTATTTCATTACAGGCCGGGGCGTAGAGGTGCACCCTTCCCAATAGCCGTGGGTCTGGCAGCATCAATGTTTTGATTGGTTTTGTCTCACTCAGGTTCTCACAAAATGGTACAAATTTCCAGTTTGTACCAGCTTTCCTGTTTCTACTCTTCCTCTGACTCCTCTCCCTCCATGACAGAGGGAGCTGCTGCCACGTCCCTCAGGAGAGGTCCAGGCAGCATTTCTTTTTAGTCCATACCCTCCTTTCTCTCTTCTTTCTTATTGAGAGGAATTGGACCTGGAAACTATCTCATGTCTCCTCTTGTTCACCTCTGTGATTCCTGATGTGTGAGCATTTTCTCACTCAGGTCTGGCAGTAAGAGATATTTGTTCAGCTCGGGGGAGAGACACAACATATCACTGCATTGTTCCTGGAATGTAATGGTAGGACATTCGCTCCAGAGTGAAGTTGCCCCTTACCAGCTCTCTGCTGTGAGAAATCACTCAATTTGTATACCATCACAGGATAACTCCACTACTATGAGATACTTACCACCCCTCCAGTATAATTGTGTTTTCTGAAGTCATCATCACAGAAGGTGCTTCTGCCTTCATGTCTCTACCTGCCCAGGTCTCATTATTCAGTCCAAAACACATCCCTGAATTGCACTTCTTGACAAGGGGAGAGTGGGGGGAGGAGGGGAGGGGAAGACAAAACAAAAAGAGGCCTTACTTATGTGAAATAAGGATAATCTAGTTCCTGGAAGGAACTAGCATCTTTTCCAACAGATGGCCTGCACTAGTGGCTGCGTAATTCCCTTCCTATTGAGTAAGTGTAGAAATTACTAGGTCTTTGAAAGCTGATTTGCAAGATTTCTCATTCAGCCAGTTGCCTCTGTATTGGTCATTATTCGCAAATAGATTTACAGTTCTGATGATGTCCTTTCCCAGTTTACATAGCAGATGACCAGCATTGCATCTTTGCTCTCTAAACTTTTTAGGTCCTCAGCTGAAGTAGAACTTGCAGATTTTCTCCTGCAAGTGCACAGAACGAGAGCAATGGTGAATGCTTCTCTCCCTTTGCAAGCCCTTGCAATCATACTTTCTCAGGATTTAACTCTGCAAGACTTTTTTAGTGCACCAGTAGACCTGCTGGACCTAGTACTTTTCATCAGAGGTTGCATTTCCAACACAAAAACTTCCAGGTCTGGTATTTTTTCTTGTTATCCTTGTTCCTGCAGCAGAGACAGGTGGATTGCACAGACACAGGTGTCTGGCATCTGGCTTCAAATGTGCTCATCTATTCACATCTGAGTGAGCAATGCATCCCAATGAACTGGATGCAAAAAGAGTAACTCTAAATGGAAAGATTGGCATTTTCTCCCATTTCATACTTTCACTGCCTACTGCTGAGATCACTGGTTTGTACCTAACACCAAGGAGTAGCACAGGCAGATTCTGGATGGTGGAGTTTGGAGTTACAGCCTCCTAAGCAAGACTCCTGGGGGAGAAAAGCAGTGAGTCTCTCCGGTCTCCCAAATCAGCAAAACCAGAACAATAAGTTAATTCCAAGAGAATGGACCCTTTGAAAGGCAGCATCTCTTAGCCCCCATCTAAAAAATCTCTAATGTAATCTGGCATGTGACCTCTGAAAGACTGTCAGCCGTCACTCATCTTAGGTTAGCTGTGGAAATTGCATACTTTCTCCAATAGTTTAGAGGGTTGGTTGTTTTGGGGTTATTTATGTATTGAGGAAAGCCTTTTCATTTCAAGTTGGGGAATTCTATAAAAAGTCTGAAATTCATTTTTTCTCCGCAGGTTTTTGACCTGTTCAATCAAAAAGCCCTTGAATGGCAAGCAAAAGCTTGATCAAAATGAAGGCATTCCCACTGTCATCAAAATGTCTTAGAAGGAGAAAAATAAAACTTACCCACATCTCTTCTGTTTGTTTACTTCACACAGAATGTTTAAATTTCCCATGGGGTTTTCCCATGGGGTACTTTAAGAAAGCATAGCATAGGCCTTTTGTAGACAATTCAAAAATAAATCCACAAAGTTATCTACTTAATTTCCAGCTGATAAAAAGATATACTTGCTATTACAGCGGAGAATGACTGCAAAACCTGAAGTGAAAGCTGTTTCACCATGGTCAGCAAGTATTTGTTTACATTTCATAGCAGGATTTTTTTAATCAAACAAACGAGTGAGGAAAATGTCTAATGGAGTTCCCTCAGTAAAAAAAAATTAATACCTCCTTTTAGTTTTTAAGTGTCACAGGCAAACTTGATTAACTTCACAGGTCAGTCACAGTATATATCCCAGATATCTCATAAGAAGGGACTCAGAGTAATTCTGTGGAAAAGAATGCAGGCACAGACATTGAAGCTGCACAGCGTTTATGAAAGAGAATGTTAGCTTTGAGCATAGCATCTTTTGACAGCAACTGCATAGCCACCCAATCATCTGACTTCTCCTCCAGACCAGGAACTGGGACAATAGATATCCCAAGAGGAGGAGCTCTGCCCTTTATCTCACCTGCTGTTTGAACAGCAGATTCTAGTTCTCCATCCTTCACCACAGACCTGAACAAAGGCTAGCACCACCTAGAGAAGGATTCATCTCCTTAAATTTCCTCAGCTGTTTAAAACCTGAATATCTAGTCTGAGGTGGCCATTTGGGATGCCTTCATCGTAAACGGAGATTAACAAGTGCATAAGACTGCTGAGCTGAATCATCCTCTGGAAGTGCCTGCTCCTTTGCTTCTTCATTGTCTGTAGAGGGAGAGCCTAAATGATGTTTTTATCCTAGATACAACTTTCATAAAATTAAAAAGTTAACCTTACTAGAAAGAATAAACAGTGAATATGCACAACATCAAATAGGCGGTTTTTATAAACCAGATTCTTTTTCAGTATTGCAAAATAAGATTGCCCTAAAAAATCCTTTGCAGTTGGAGCCAGGGGAGGTTTATGTGACAGTATGTTCTGTATTTTCCCATAAGAAGAAGAGTTTATACCTGCCAATATTCTAATGAAGAAAATGGTAAGAATTCAAAGTTTCCATAAAACCATCTGTACATGTGCTGCCTACCTGATCTATACTGTACATGCACAGATCAATTCTTGCCTGTATGTCCCAAACGAGGCTAATCTTCATGTGGGTTGCTGTTGTATCTGCACTGAATTCAAAATGTCCACTTTCTGTTTGATTTGCTGTACGCAGAACATGGAGTTGCTTGGTGTGCAGATAGTAACTACTTGTTTTACATTCCTGGATGACCAGAAATCCAGTACATTTCACAGTCAGGAATCTGGTAGGTTGTTGCTGAAAGTCATCAGATAGTACATTATTGCTAAATGTAATACAACTGACACTATGTGTTGAAGATAAATTTCTATCATCAAACGAGAGAACTGTTTGAGTAAAAAAACAAACTGAAAAGCAACTACTTTGCAGTAGAAGGGTACTGAAAAAAGTGTCCAACTGTGTACTGAAAGTGTATACAGTCTGGGAAGAGCTGCAAGGAGAGGTATTCCACTGAGATGCATGAAGAATAGGGACATTGAACCTTGGTGGTTTTTTGTGCCTCCAAGTGGAATGAATACATAACATGAGCCAGAAGGTATAAAAACCTCTTTGCAAAATCTGAGTGGAGTTTAGATGCCGACTAGGCACAGAAGAAAAAAATCTACACGTACTCTGTCATTTTGCAAAAGAACTACTTCCCACTAAGCCAGTGCAAGTCCAGGATATCAAAACCAAAGTAAGGTCAGTCCCTAACATTGCATGAAGTGCACAGTACCTAAGTCTGTACATAGTCTCCTCTCTCAAATACAATCATTTCAATGGTTAACACCAATTCAATACATACTATATCCCAGGAGTGATTACTTGTTCTAAAACAATTACTCTAAACTGCTTGGTGGTCACTGCTGGGATTCACCAGCTGACTGCAGCCATCTGAGGCAATTCATATTACTCAGATGGGAAAGAATATTGAATGAGGAAGAAAAGAAACACTCATGCAGTGCAGTTCAGTGTGCTGTCCACCCGCCCAGCAAGTCGTATGAAGCAGGTTAGGAGTGCAAAGCAGATGGCATGGGAAGCTACAACTCAGTGGACCTCTGCACTCAACAGATGGCATCAACAGGATGCAAGAAAACCATCAGTGTCCTTGTGGACTCGGGAGCACAACAGGAAGGTTTCCAGACATAGCTAGGGGGGTCGTGCCACCATATTAATAGCCAGCACATGTCACGGTAATTCAGCACCAGCTGAACAACTTTCAGAAAAGAGTTCTGTATACATTCCTCCTTTATTTGATCCAAACCTTTAAGGGCAAATGTCCTTGTTCTTTTGAAAGCTGGATACACATCCAAATTTACAGCTAGTTGCTTTTTCATTTGTGAAAGCTAATTTTTGTCATAACCTGACAGAAAGAAAAGTAATGTGAGGTCACACTGTTGAGGAGTGAAATTGGTATGTTTTCATTAATGTTATATTCAGATAAAGGCATAACGAAGATGTTCTGGATGGTTTGTAGGGCAATAGTGCTTAACTGGTTTCAATTGAAGGTCCAGTTAATTTTCTGAAAAAATGTTCTGAAACCACCTCCCTGTGATTCATGGGAGGAATGAAAGGCGAGATAATAAATAAAATAATGAGAAATTAACTAAATGCAAATTAATTTATAAAAACATGGTGTTCTAATTACAAAGATTTTAATTGCAAGAATTAATAATAAGAAAAATAATTAGGGATGGAAATATGCCTGAGGATAGATGCCAACAGCAGTCAGATGTTATCTCATGACACTATCAGTTCGCAAAATAAGACTTAGGATAAATTTTAGTGATTATTATATTTTCTCCCTTTTTGATTTCCTTGCTTGTGAAGTGTTAATGCAACCGTATTTGCAGTCAAACCATATAACATCTACTGATGTAATTTGATATGCAGATTGAGAGGATAAAGATACAATCCCTGCCTCAATAAATATAAGGTCTATATTCCAGTCATGTAACAAGGAGAAGGGTATGAGGCTTTGTGTTCTTGGTAAATACCTTGAAATTACCTTTTGGACACACTATTATCTGCATAACAAATTTCTGAAATGATTTTTCATAGATACATACTCACAGCTCCTCCCATCTACAACTAGTTCAGTAGGACGTGTGGGTGATCTTGGTGTATGAAGTTTGGATGCTTGTATTGTAAATAATGCACAGATAGATTTTATTTAGATTTTTAGATTCTCATGACAAAGGTGCTCATAATTCACTTAGCAAAGTGGTGCTCCTGTCTCACATTGGACCAATATCTACAACTATAATATCGGGAATAATTTGTGCAAATAGTCAAATATGTCCTGTTCACTGCAAATTTTCAGAGGTTGATCCACACTTCTGGCTTTGACATTTGGTCCTCACATGGCTGTATTCATGTTCTTTACTGTATGCTTGGTCGGACCAGACTTTGGACCAGTATCTCTGGAGATACTTGACTCTCCCCACGGTGAGGAAATTAGGCAATCTGCAAACTGGTATATTCTTCTAAGATTATAGTTTACCAAAATTTATACTAATCCATAGCTGGATTAGAACCACTGGGGCTAAAATCATGAAGTTTTCAGAAACACCGTATCTTAAAAACTACAGTGATTTCATCAACCTTTAAAATTACCAGGTTTCCACCAAATGAGATGAATGAAGGCTTAGAGCTTCAGTGTATATTTTTGCCAAATACACTGAAGATGTGTCTCACCTAATTAGAACCTTCTGAGTCAAGACCATAATTGTCTTTGGTTCTCACTAAAGCAAACCCAGTGACAATAGCTGTACAAATGAGTCTTTTGGGAAGTCTAGGAGTCATGACTCTACTCTTGGAAGTCTCTCTTTCACTTGACCAGTTTCAGGTGGATAATGTCAGTATGGGATGACACTTTTCAATGTTTCTTGTATCTGGTAACTACTAACCTTCATGCTACCGCTCTTTTTGGTAGGCAGTTCGGTGGGGTTTTTTTATAAATAGTAAGAGTAATACATAAGTAATTAAAGTAAGAGTAAAAGCAAAGTTGTCTTTATCATAGCCTGAAAAAATCTTGAAGTACTCTAATCTAAAACCCAAAAGAAGGAAGAATATAAGGTTTCATGGTTGATGCAGACATCTATGAAAACGGACTGTCTTCAGTCTTTCCATGGTATTGGGCAGTACCACTCCAGTCACTACAATTACACTTTTAACCCTAAGGCACTTGAGACCTGCAAGTCAGGTTGTTAGCAACAGTAAGGTAATTAAAGGAGAAAGCAGAGTGGTCATCTGCTGGTTTTAGTAATCCATGCTTGGGTCTTGTTTTTCTCTGGAGTTCATTCTAAAATGCAAGATGCATCATCAGGTTTATGATTTTTACAACATCTGCCTTGACAAAAATATGGCCAAAATGAGAATAATGTGGTCATGGTGCCAGAACAGTGAGAACAGTAATAATGATAGCCTCTCTGTTTATTATGATCATCATTTTATTCTCACTATTACAGCAAACAGTATAATTTATTGCAGTAATACAACCTGGCTATGAGTGATTACACAAATACATATTTTATATAGTTCAGGGGTTTTACATATTCATGCTTTCCTGATGAAAATATATTATGTACCAACAAGAGGAAGGTCCTAGATGAAAAAGAAAGAAAATTTCTTCTACTTGGCAGCTATCCATTTGGGAACCAAGCAGGGTATGAGAAACGCATGCAAATGTGACACCTGCCTGTTGATACTGGGATTTCTATGGATCGTCTATTAAAGCGGCACTTTGTTACCATCACCTGCATCCTGATCCTGAACTGTGTGAATTTAACTTACTTACTAACAGATGAATCTAACTTTAAAATATATCCAGCTGCTAAAGACAGAAAATAATCCCTCAGATAATGCATCTCCAGTAATCTCTTATTTCAGAGTAAAAAGAACCTGTGTTCATTTATAAACCAAATAGACTTTAAAGCACTGAGCCTTCATGGTATTTCTTAGAGCTTTGAGATTTTCTTTCTATAAAGAAAAAAAGAAATTAAGAAAAATAAAATTAAAAAAAAAAAAAAACAGCTTAAAGTTGTAACTGAAAAATATCTTCACATGGCAATCTCTGCTTGGTCTCCATTTCACAAAAGATGGACCTAATCCTGAAAACGTTTGAGCATACAAGTAATTCTATTCATATTAAAACTGTCTGCAGTACTCAGTGACACTACTTATGCAAGTCTGAAGCAAGCTTTTTCACTTGATCAACCACTTACAAGATCAAAGTGTCTAAATTTTAAAATACCTTAACATAGTATAGATTTTCATTTTGTCTTTTGGAGGAAGTCAATTCTGATATTGTTTTGTAGCCCAGATTTTTACAAATTCATTTTCCATTTAAGAAAACAACTCTGAAGGGAGCTAATAAGCCTTGCAGAGGCTTTATAGCAATCTGTTGTGCCATCATTTTTTATAAAGAAGAATAAGGTACATCGTGACCTCAGTCATAATTCATGCTAATACAATACACATTCTAAGCTCCTCAAAGAGACAAAACATCAAATTGCTTAGACCAAAAGGGTCTGGCATCCAAAGGGAAGACCTAAAATATTTTTGAAAGCTATTTCTTTTTTACACAAATGTATCAATGTATTGTAACTAGTGTTTGGAAGGCTCCTTTAACACAGTTGTAAAATAAAACTAAACTACAAAATTTGAACAAGTAAGCAGGCTTCTAAATTAATATTAAACTTAAACCAGAGCTAATGTTTTATATATATTTGTGACTGATGAATTTTGCTTGATGAATTTCACACTTAGATCTGTCACGCTAGCAAAGCATGTGTATGTCTTTCCTAAGCGAAAATCATTAGGATTTTTTTTTTGTTCTGTGGATTTTTTTAAATCCTGAGAATAAAATTGTGAACTTCTTACAAATAATACAGCTTTGCTGCAAGCATAATTTTCAGGTGTACTCAGTCAGCTTTAATCTGATCGTACTCTTGTTGTTGGCAATTGTAAAGCTTTCACTGAAGCAGCACTGTGCTCGTCCTGAGAACATTTGAAATATCACCTGAGAGCTGCTTTCTGCTGAAAAAGAACAGTATCTGAGTGATGAAAGAATAAGAAAACAGCTGCTTTCGTAGTTCAGCTGAAATCATTCATGAGGCTCTGGTAATAAGAGAAGAAGGAGGTGTGGCCCATGTATTAATTAGTTAATACTTTTCTCTCAATTACACTGGTTTTCTGCATGCTTCTGGACCGACATGTGTGCAGATTATATCAGTTCACCATACGTTATCTGGCTGTGCATGATCCCTGACCCCGTAATGGGCGGATGGATGTCCTGGCAGCAGTGACAGTGCCCAAAATCACAGAGCTGTGAGAAGGAACAGCGCTGCTCCCAGGACATCAGAACTCCACAGGCACACCTGCCACAGAAGCACGTGGCAGGGCAGGGCCACACAGCTTGACTTTCCAGAGGACAAAAACTTTCTTTGCCCTCATAGACAATGAAGGATGGTTTAACTTTTTACTATGTTGTGAAGTTGAACCAAAGTGTTTACAAAGTGTCAGTAATGGTGATGTTTCTAAGAGTGGTTCTCTGCAACGCTTTCAGTAACAACTCTCTTTCTTACAGCATCCCTGACAAAATGTTTTTTATTGGTGAGCGTGTTCCCTGGCAAGTTCCTAAGCATTGAAAAGGAAATAATGACAGTAGCAATTTAGAAAGAAAAGAATGACCGACACATTAATTGGTATTTCTTTGGCTTTGAACATTCAAAGATACTTCCAACTGCATTTTACATCAGGCCTCCTTTTGGTCTTTAACTTTCTGTAATCTATTGACTTAGTTTAAAATAATAGCAGAAGTATCATGAGATGTAGAGCATTATTGGCTGTGTTGAGAATAAAGTAACACTGAAGAATACAAGTATCTGAAAAAAAAAAAAAAAGTGGCATTCCACAATGCTTTTCTTTTAAAGATGATGGGGTTTTTTTAAGCATAAGATTAACTTTTGAGAAGCTGTGCATACAGCTGAGGAAACAAACTACCACATGTTTAACACACTAATCTTAAATGTTGATATTCACATAAGTTGAGCTTTGCCAATTTAGGGTCATCATCCTTATTTCTGTGTTAAGTACATAATTGCAAATACCAGGAAATCAAGAAACACAGAAGTAATGTTCTGTCATGAACCCTTCTATGTGTCCATTGCACTCTTTAGAAAGTGTCTCCATTCAGAACTGAGATGATATCCCCATAGAGAAAAGCTATACAACCTTTCCCTTCTTTTTTAAGCTAGCACTGCACTAACAAGGTGTTCATTCTAATTAATTACTTTTCTTTAGAGGACAGAAGTCACAAAAGTAAAAAAAAAAAAAAGGCAGCCTCCAAAAAGATGTAGAGATGTATACTAGTATCTTTCCAAGAATCAAACCTCTCAGAGCCTGTTTCTCTTCTGTAAAATGGTGACAACAATGTTTTTGTCACAAACAAAATTCATAGATGAAATGGACAGCATACTTGCATACTTGCAGTCCCATGTTTCTAATGAACAAGGAAGACAAGAAGGTGGCTTGAAATGCTTTATGGTCTGACAAGATTATCACAGGACTGAGACCCTGGAGGATGTACTACAGAGATTGTTCAGAGCTAGTTGTGATTCAGAACCCAAATAAAAGCTCAAAGGGCTATCTTCAAACTAAAACAAGTTGCTTTTCAACAAACAGAGCTTTAGTTTTTCATTCTAATTCAAGTTTTCTTCTGACTTTCTAGGACATATCCATTTTGTCGTTCTTCCTTAATTGCAGGCAAATAATATTGACAAAGTGCTTCAGTACGGTACGTCCTAATAACAAATGTGGAGGCAAATGACTTTTATACACTTCAGTATTCTTGTTCCATGGTCTAGAGAGTGGATCTGGCAGATGCCAATTTTTTTTTTGCTTTGGGTCTCTGATACCCCCAGTCCTGATCAGGCACAGGATTTTCTAAGTGAGAGTTGTAAAATGCAAATATGTTTCATTTAAACCAAGGCTTTTAGGAACTTTACCCTGTTTCTAGTTGTTGGTTTACACCCTAGCTGTGCAGGTCAGGAGGAAAAATCATTTTTCCTTTCTGCTGCTTGGCTCTCAGTGAAAGAAAAGGCTCTCCGGGTGACAGAGCAGGTCCCTTGGCCTTGGGGGTTCAAGACTGTGGGAAGTGCCAGAGCACATCCTGCTGTGCGGCTGTTCCTTGCTTGTGTGGCAAGTCCCAGATTGCTGCATCTGGGAGTTAGCCTCTTCCCTTTTTAGCACTCACCCCGTCCCTGGGTCTTCCTCGCACAATGCCAGTCGTCATTTTACTGCTTCTTACAGATCTTGGACAAATACATGATGTATCTGTGTGCCAAGAACCAGCCCCTGAGGGAGTTCACTGAAAGGATTTGATGATGAATGGGAACGATTTCAATTTACAATGACATTTTGAGACCTATCAGTTAGCCATCTTTAATCACTTTAAAATATCCCTTGCAGAGCTTTAAAATAATTTTAATTTGTTAATTAAAGTGCCATGTAACATCAAGTCAAATGCCTTCCGTAAGTTTAATTCAACACTGATCTTATGACTCATAAAGAAACCATTTAAATTTGATCTCCATGAACTTGCACTGACTGAACAATTATGGTTCCATCTTCTGGTTTTTAAGTTACTAGGTCTGTAGCACCCAGACCATTATTTTGCCTGAAATATTACTCAAACTAACTTTCTTCATGTGTTTCCTCTTACTTAAAAACTGCTTACATTAAAATAGAAGTGTCAACTATTGAACTGTTGCTCTGTTTCTTTCCCTCTTCCTTTGTTATCCTTTTATAGCCGTATTTATTTTACATTCCTAGTTTAAATGTTTTTAATTTCTTAACAAAAATTTCTTTTAAAGTATCTATAAAATTAGGCAAAACACATGATAGCAATATAATTATTAAATGTCAGTTGTGAAGACTACAAATATTTTCTACTTAGAAGTGGGAAAAGCAAAATTTTACAACTTTTCAGGTCAATTGTGATTTTTCAATAAGTGTACACAAGCACTTGCTCTTCTTAAAAAAGTAACTGCTCTGAAAAATCTTCAGACAAGTCTTTATGGTAGAAAAATTAAATTATGTCTGCACTGGTTAAATTTTTTGCACAAAGGAAGTTGAATTATACAGACTGTTAATAGTGCAACAAAACCTATTAACTACCAAAAAAGCACAGCTTTGAAAGAATGATCTGTACTTACCTTTGTCATAAGTCTTGTGCCCTTACTTTATTTTAAAAAGTTGAAACTCTTCAAATAAATTATCTCCAACTTTGCACTCAAATTTACATTGTGTTGTCTTTTCCCTTCTTGGACAGAGATCATAACTGAAATTTTTTGTCTTGGAGCACCTGCATTTTAAATCTGGAGATTAATATAATGCGGGAAGAATTTTTAAAAAAAAAAAAGTGATATGTATTCTCCATCTATGTTTAATTTATAGCCACCATTAGCAGTAATAAGACCTTGATTTTCACACTGGAAATAGAACAAACCATGTGCTTAAGTGATTTCAGTTCTGACTGGTGTGTAAATAGAAAATAACAAATTATCCTAACATAGTAGATAATGAATATCATTAAGAATGGTAAAAAAAACCAAACCTCTCTCTCTTATATCCTAGTTAATTTTGCTCTTAAACCTGTATAGTGATCACTCTACTGTTCTGGTGTTTAATTTTGGTTTTACTTAATAAATCTGGTATACAGCAACACAGACCTTTCAACTTTAGAGCTGCCTGTGGGTATACTGAAATGATAGAAGATACAGTACTACTCAATCACCTAAACATGGTCAACTGAATGAAAGTTTCCTAGTAGGACTAAGTTTCAGTATTTCATAAAATGACTTCTCTATCACTGTCATCCCCAGATGACTTACACGCACCAACTTTGACATTACAGGTTTTGAAAAAACATCAGGTCAGGATTTGTTATAACACTTCTGAGGAAGAAAAAAATGTTGTTTGAGAAGTGTCATACGAAATTTCAGGGGATGTTACAATGGAATGCAAAAGAAAAAGTCAGCTTATAATAGAAAAGTAGCTCTATTATTATTTGTAAAATGATTGCCTGTGTTTCTGTAGCTGAATGTTGTGAGAAAGTGAGTAGACAGGCTGAGAGAGTTGGGGTAGTTCCGCCTGCAGAAGAGAAGGCTCTGGGGAGACCTTATAACAGCCTTCCAGTACCTAAAGGGGGCTTTCAGGAGAGATGGGGAGATACTCCGTCAGGGAGTGGAGCAATAGGAGGAGGGGTAATGGTTTTAAATTGAAAGAGGGGAGATTTAGATTAGATATCAGGAAGAAATTCTTTACTGTGAGGGTGGTGAGACACTGGAACAGGTTGCCCAGAGAAGTTGTGGATGCCCCATCCCTGGAAGTGTTCAAGGCCAGGCTGGATGGGGCTTTGAGCAACCTGGTCTAGTGGGAGGTGTCCCTGTCCATGGCAGGGGGGTTGGAACCAGATGGTCTTTAAAGCCCCTTCCAAGTCTAACCATTCTATTATCCTATGATTCTACGATTTTCAGAAGGTATCCTAGAAGACAGGAGTATAGACAGAATGCAGAAACGCTCTTTCAAGTCAGCTATTTAAAGTGTAGACAAAAGATCATTTGTTGATGTCAGCACGACAAAAGTCTTAACATATTCTTAGATATTTTAGTAATAAGAAGAAATTTTTGTAGAGTGTGTTCTCTTTATTAAAGCATAAGCAAATTATCTTTTTAGACATGAAACATACAGAAATAAAAAGAGTATTAAGAAAGGGAGAATTAATCTTGATAGACTTATCAATATGTCTCTTAACATACCAAGGCTAGGCAAATCAGTTTCTCTCCCTTTCACATAAAGGATAATTGTTATTTACTCTACCTAAATCTTTAAAGGCATATTAATTAAAAGATGCTACGTTGAATGCTTGTATTCTGAAACTGATTTGTCCCACCTAAATTTAGACCATGAAGTGGTCTAAACCACTCAAGGCATACCGCAGGTATTTCCAACGGGGAGTCCAGACCTTGGCTCAAATAAACAGTCTTCTGGACCTGTTTCTCTGCACCGATAACTTCTGTCGCCTCCTTTCACTACTCCCCTAAATGAATCCAAGTCTAAACACCAGCCTACCAAACCTGAAGGAAAGACAGACGAGTGCTTGCGTCTTTAACAAATTTTATCTACAAGTGATTTCCTGATAACACATCCTCATCAGGATGGGGAGCGGGTGGGTGATGGCAGCCTGCTGAGGTGCTCCCAGTCATGCCCTGGCACCTTGGGGCTGGAGCAGCACACCACTCCCTGAGGACAGAGTCTGACTAACACTCCAGTGATGGAAAAGGAATGAAAAAGACTGTTTGGAGGTGAGAAGAGAGGATAATAACTGAGGAAAAGGTGGAAATGAGAATATTGATAATTTCACTCTACCGTCTTGGTCTCACTTGCATAACTGTTAACACTTAGCATGAGCTGATCGCTTTAGCAGAATTTGTGTGACTTTGTTTGTATACAGCTACTGTAGCTGCATATTGCATAGACATAACTTTGACGATGCCTGCAGACTTTTGTAAAACAGGGAGCTTTGGAGACACAGTCCTAATAGCATTGAGCAAATGAGAGTTCTTTGGCTAATCAGCAGATATCCTCTTGTGGACACCTTGCTACTGTTGGGTTAATTAGAAAACAGCTGGCACTGGCTGGGGGGAAGAGGGAGGTGCAGGGAGATAGAGTTTGCCGAATCCCTATGATGTTTTATTATCTTTCTCTAACCTTTTAGCCTTAATTGCCATTTTCGGAAGTCTAACACAACTTAATGAGATGCATGTTTTCAGAGCTATACCCCTCAAGTGGTAGGAAGTGCGTTTGCTTGGGTAAATGTGTTTAATCCTCTGGGTTTTCCTGTGAACTGTTCAATTTAATTGGATTACACCAGGGGTCTGACTGGGTGTGATGAGGGCCCTCTTCACAGGCCCTTGATTGCTTCATATTTTGTTCATCCACTTTTACCTCAACCTGGTGTGTTGTAAAACATGAAAGACTTTATGTCTTAAGACTTAGTAAAACAGAAAGTTTGCAACTAGGGCAGGATGTGCTGATTTCTGAGGGAAGAGAGTTAAGGAGAAATGCAGATACATAAGGTTCCTACAACATTAGCCAAAGTATCTGACAGCACTATATTTTTTTGAGGTTATGAACTGAGTTCCTGCATTGCCTGGTGTGTAGAACAAGTAGGAAGGATACCTAGAAAAGATGGGGAGAGCAATTAGAAGATCAAGAGCACCTGAGCTTAGAGCTAGTAAGAGAGAACGCCGTAAAAGAAAAAGAGGGAAGACACTGAGTAAAGAAGAGCTTAATGGATGCCAAGCCACACAGAGAAACTTTCAACCACCTGTCAATTTGGTGGTGGAAGAGGAGCTCCTTGGGGAGAGAAACCCAAAGAGGCAAAGATTAAAGCCCTCTAGAAACAACCACAAATGAAACATTATGTGGATCATGAAGTCATGCAAGAAACGTATGAGAGATGTGGGTTTTGTAGTCTAACTCACATGCAATCAGAAGAGATGTAAATGTTTTGGAACACGGTGCAGAAACAGCTGAACTTGGGCATTAGAACATGAATGGGGGGAGCTGACACATGCTGTGGCGTGGGCAGATGGCCTATCCCAATTTTGGGAGGAGGATTTCAAGGAGGAACTCACACATACATCATAGTCATTTATTCCCTTTCCACCTCCCAACACCACGCCGCCTTCCTGGAGGAGGTCACTGCACAAGTAGTCATAGTCACACACACAGAGACCCCAGGGCTATTGCAGCAGTTGCTAGAGAGACATAAAGACAAGGCTGTCACTAAAAAATAAAAGTAGTAATATTTTACACTGCGGGACTGGATTGGAATTTGAAATGAAGAGGCTACAGGATTTCAAATCATTCCCAGCATTTTCTGGGAAGACAGTGAAGTTTCAAGTGAACGCTTTTGAAGTTGCCACACCATTACCTGTAAGGTTAAAGGTGGAGTCCCTCAGATGAAAGAAATCTGACCTTTTATCTTAGGATCTATGCGTCTTGGTGGCTAGAAAGCAATTTGAAGAAAAATGCAATAGGATGATTTTCTAAGAAATAGAATAATTTTCTGAATGTACAGTCATAAATATGATGGAGGTATGAAATCATAAAATCTTGAGTCTCTTAAAATGCTTTCTGGTCCTCAAAAATATTATAGGTGAAAGAACTGACAACCCAGTAGGTTAAAGATATTAGCCAGAAATAACAGTAGGAAGGAGCCGAACTGCAAGAGTGATAGTATGCTTGTGGATACCACCTACTGTAAGCAAGGAAAAGTTGCTTAAATGAGGAGGCAGAAACAGAAACAAAAACAAAGACAAAACAACGTGGGAGGTTTTTTTGCTGTCACCACACATAAGTTCTCACAGAAACATCAAGTATTTGTATCTATCTACTCCTACTATTTGAATGACTGCAACTTGAATATTCATTACACTAAAGCTGTACAATAGCTTAGTACATTCCTGAACCATTTTAGTTTTGTCCTGTACATGGTAATTACAGTGACATTGTCACCGTGGCAAAGACTGTTAGGCACATACAAATAAAAAAGACGTGTGATGCAATTAATTCAAGACTGATCAGATGAAAGCTGTGAAAGTCTGCAAAGGAGTGATACAAAAACTTGAGACAAATTAGAAATTCAAAGGAGGAAGAAAGGAGAAAAATTTCATGCAGGTGTCATTTGGAATAAAGAGCAAACTTTGAACTACAATTTAAGACAAATTAAAAAAAAATGAAAAGGAAGATAGGGTTGTAACCATTTTCTTAAGAAAAGTGTAAACATAGTTTGTATTTGAAAACATAAATTTATCATTTAGCATGTTTTGAAATGAGACCAGAGCAAAAGAAAAAAAAAAAGGAAAAAAACAAATTGATAGTCTGGTTGAAAAAACATAGAGCAACATATAGGAGTTGTGAAAACAAAATTATATGAGAAGAGATAAGTAATATAAGGCAAATTTTTAAGGTTCTGAATTAGTAAATTTAAGCTCATTACATTGGAGAAATAAATCAAGAGATTTGATAGTTCTGTGGTTAAGGCACAGCATTATAGTATATGTCCAGCAGGGGAAAAGGCAGAATTTAGAGAAAAAAATCAATCTTTGGCTATGTCTGTGTGTGGTAAATATAATAATATTGCAGATGTGAGTAGGGCTCTTTGCAATTGTGTTCATAACCTAATTAGGGTGGTAATTAGGACACAGGTAAAACCACAAAAGGAAAAAAAAAGGATGTTAAGTTTCAAAGAGTGAGTTTTAGAAGAATGTAAAAGCACAGGATGAAATCAAGTAGGATAAATCAATAGAGATAAAGGACACAGAGGGAAATGGAAAACATTCAAAGATAAATTAATGTATGCCCAAGGGTTATGCATGTAATCTAGCTAAAAATACACCAGAAATAAAGGCAGCTGATGTTGATGAACAAAGAAGCACAAACCTGAAAATATATACTCTAGCTATATCCAAGGGACTGTGTAAAATGAATACAGCTGAAAAACAAAAGGTCAGAGATAAAGCTAATAATACATTTAACAAATAGCAAGAACACATTTTCAATTAAAATATATATTTCTCAAGGCAGAAAATAAAATATTCTTGGGTGTAGAAATAATCAGAAGATGGTAAAACCTAATATAATTACAGGGAGTGGGATATTAGGTATAAGATGCTGAAAGAAATAAGAAAAATTGTCAAAGATATTTTGAACTCAGAGCAGAAACTGTTTTGATAGAGGACTGCAACTCTGATATTTACTTTTTTACAGTAATTCATTTGCATACTGCAAGGGACTATATGAAAATCCTAAAATTAGTTCTAAATGCCTCATATAAATCCAGTCATTTAAGCAACCACTTTGTGGGTGCTTGTATAGATAGTGTGTACAGTATTAGGAGATTAACCTCTTGCTATTGATTTCTGTCCTGGTTTTGGATCCAATACCTCCTTGGGAAAACAGCAAAAGAAAATCACAAACAGCCCAAATCCTCACAGACACACTGTGTACCTTCTGTGTACGTAACGTTGACTGATATCAGGAGAAGTTATAAAAGCTCAAAGTCTTCCAAAGTTTCAAGACAGCAGATTGAGAAAAACTCTAGAAAAAATTAAACTACATTTCAAGCATGGCTGTTAAAGGAAAACAGTAGCAGATTTGACAGAACCATACTGGAGTTCAGAACAATTACCTCTCTGTGTGATAACAAGCATGGCCAAAACCCAGCCTGCCTGATTCAAATTTTTCAGTGAGGGCACTTAAGATCTTAATTTTCCTGAGAGACTCTTTTCTTCTTCCACCAAATATAAATGGAGCATCTATACTGGGAAGGCCAAAAAGGATCACAACTTTGCTGAGGTGCGTAAAGTTGTGGGAGGGTAAATCAGGTCCAAATACAGGTTATTATCATAATTACAAAAACAATTGCTGTCTATTCATAATAATGAAATGAGAAAATTGAATGACTATCTGCCTGAATTAAGTTGATAAATGCACTACAATATAGTAGGTAGAATGAATCCAGTGAGATAGCTGGTTGAAAGTGAGTAATTGATAATCATTTTACACCAGTAATTCGTACTTGCTATAGCCCATAAACTGTCTTTCTGTGATTTTCCCAAGTATACGACCCTCTCTTTTTTTTTAACCAAGTCAGAAAATATCTTGGCTTGACAGAAATTCTGTTCATCCTTGATAAAAAATAATTAAAAGCTAAAATACAGGGCAAGAAAACTTCATGTTCCAGGAAGCAAATGTTCAGAAATCTCTTTAGCTGGAGGAAGGAGAGGGAATTAAGCTTATATTTCCATTTTGAGTCTGATCCTTTTGGTCCTTGCATTTTTTTTTGTCACTTCATATTAATGAATCAAAAATAAAATCAGATTTCTCTTCAGAGCTGAAAAGAAACTGAATTAAGCTTATAAAATTATCTAATGAAACTCAGAAAAAAAAAAGGTGGAAATGGAAAGTATTTAGGAAACCCTTCCCAGATGGCAAAAGAGCACAAAACATCCTGGGATGAACCAGTATAAGTATAGGGGGGGGGAAATAACCAAACCAGTAAAAGGCAGTTTGTCATCAGGAAAAAGAGTCCAAAATGGAACTGGTAGGAAATGGTTGTGAGGGTTGTGAGTAGGGTTGTAGCTCTAAGAGCTACAAAAATGAAGAATGGAAGAGTGTAAGAACACCATTGCTGTCTCTATCTGTGGCGGGTTGACCCCAGCCAGCAGCTAAACACCCACCCAGTCACTTGCTCACTCTCCCCCAGCAGGATGGGGGAGAGAACTGGAAGAGCAAAAGCTGAAAACCTGTGGGTGGAGATAAAAGCAGTTTAATAGGTGAAGAAAAGCTGCATGTGAAGGAAAGTAAAACAATGTATTAATTCACTACTTTCCATCAGCAGGAAGATAGCCATTTCCAGGAAAGCAGAACCTCAGCAAGTGTAATGGTTACTCGTGAAGACAAACACCATAACCATGAACATCAGTCCCTTCATCCTCCTTTCCTTGGGCTTTTATTGCTGAGCGTTACATTATACGGCCCAGATATACCTCTGGTCAGTTGAGGTCAGCTGTCCAGCTGTGTCCCCACCCAACCTCTTGCTCACCTCCAGCCTGCTCACTGAGGGGACAGAGTGAGAAACAGAGAAAGCCTCGATGCTGTGCGAGCACTGGAGCTAAAATACTGGTGTATTATCAACACTGTTTTAGTTTCAAATCCAAAACACAGCACCATATAGGCTGCTGGGAAGACAATTACCTCCATCCCAGCCAGGCCCAGTACAGTTAGAAAAAAAGCATACAGTACATTTTCAGTACATTTTGAAAAAAGCATAAGGAAAGAAAAGAGAAATTTAAGTTAAAAGATAATGGCATAAGAATATATTTTTTTCTGGGACTTAAAAAAGGCTTTGCAAATCTGGAACTGCTTTTCATTCAAGTAGTCAGGACAAAATTAATTGCTTTTAAGGTGCAGCCTGATAATTTTATGAAAAGCATTATATCATAAGAGTCTTGAAATATATAATCGCAGTGACACATATCTCATCTATTCCTTTGTTGTTTATTGTTTGGAGAAGTTTTTTAAGCAGGAATATATTAACATCCAAAAATTGCTTTTACTCCCTTTTCTCTTCAAGAATGCTAAACAAACAGTAAATCCGAAGCATAATGTCTGCAGGTAATTTGGAATTAACTAGGCTACTTTATACCTGCTGTCTCAGACGCTGGTAGCTGTTTAGCTGTGGTAGCACAGCTCAGAATGGTGTGGGAAATGACACCCATCAAGAACAGCAAAATAGTCTGTCAGTTAGCATGCACTGAGCTCCCTGCTGCTGCAGTCTGCCAATAATTTAAAATGTGTTTAGCTATATCTGCAGGTCAGATATCATCTAAAGGCAAAAGAGCAAAGGAACTTCCTTCCCAGCCTGTGTGTGAGCAAAGTCCACTTCCAGGCAGCTGAAGTACAAATAGTGTGGAGCAAGATGCTCCTTGAGATAGTCTGCCCAGTCACATCTCATTGACATTGCTCAAAGCAGAGATAGAAAACAGTTTCTTTTATCTTCTGAAGTGTACGAATTGTCTCCTGTGGTTCTAGAAAACTTAATCCTGTGCACTCAACCTATTTACAGTAGTTGCAATAGGCTGAAGGAATTTAGAGTCTCTTCTATAGAAGATAGAAATACTCATGCCTCGCCACATAGAGACACTTTTAAACTACTCCTTAAGCTCTCTGACAGTGTCCTCACTCCTCAGTGACTTCTATCCATGTTTTCAAAGGGAGGTGGTGAGGCATATAATTTATAAACTGTTCTGATGGGGTATCACATTGTTTTTAAGCGGACATCAGGAGGAAGATAAATTATTAGGGCTGTTTTGTAAACAAAACCTGACAGCCAAACAAAACTAACTCCACAAATGGGGGGGTGGTGGTGGTGGTGCATGTGTTTCCATATTTTTCATGTTTTGATATTTTCAGAAAACAAAATTTTAAAAAATACTTTGCCAAATTAAAAAAAGACTGTATAGTTCTTCATCCCCTTGGTTTTGAGAGTTGAGTTAAAGTGAGTTGGGAATTTCCTATGAAGCCTGGCTTCTGTCGAATGACTTCATTAATATGCCTCAGATAAAACTTACTGCTGCTTCCTTAGAAAAGGGCATTGTAATACCAAGAGAAAATGTATTCCTACCATATTCAGAAACAAGACACTAAGATCATCGCTCTGATTGAAACTGAATACAACAGTTTTCGCCCTGGGATTCTCTTCTACCTGATAAACACTCACAAGAAATATTTCTTTAAAAAAAGCTGCATTAAATCTCTCTGAATTACATTCTCCTAGTAGCTTTCCCCAGATTAATACTTCTCTGCTCTGAGGTGCTACATATCCTCACAGCTTTGGAAAATCTGTGCTGTAAGGAATGAGGGAAAACTAGAATTTGCACCCTGGCACTCTTCCAGAGATGCTGGTGCTCACTTTTGCAGAGCACAAAGACTGGCTGAAGCTTCAGACAGAAGAATCAAACCATCCTTCTCTTCACTGAGAGTACCGTGTGCAAGTGTTCCCTTTGATTTTGCTACTTCTTCACAACCAGCATGAAGATTATATGTTGAGAGGGGGTCACTCTTTCCTTTGTTGACAGCTGAAAGAACAAGGCTGAAAGAATCAGTCACAAAGGCAATTCTTAATTTTGGGTTTTCCCTGAATCTCCTTTTCTCTTAAAAAAAAAAGATAATTTCAGAAACCTGAAAATATCAGAAGCAGATAATGCTTCTAAAAGTCTTTTTTTTTGCACTAGGATGCATCAGTTTCAGTTTTAGGAGTGTAAGTTTTACTCCAAAGAAAAGATAAGATATACCCACAGCAAAGGAAAAAGTCTGCTATGCATATAATGAATGCACACAGTAGAAAGTTTTCTCTTAAAAAAATAGAAAAATAAGGTATCGGCTTAATGAGAGATAATTTCTGAGGTCACATATATATGGTACAAAGAGAAACAATGTCATGCAGCTCATTTTAGATCTCAGATCTTTTAACGAATCTGTAGGGAGAACAGTGCTGTGTACAGAAATGCCTAAAATTCATCATTATAGGATCAGATTCCCAAAGCTTCATGTTCCCCTGCATATGAGTGTGATAGATACTCCAGCTTCTATTACAGTAAAACATATTTAAATTCAGGGAAGGTTTTGTTTTATGTAAACTTTTCCCTTCAAGCGTGTCATTTAGCTTTCTCAACATCTTATGTGGGACCTGTCATTCCCTGATTGCACCTTTGGAAACCTAGTTTTGAATAAACTGATGTTTGTTAATGTTCTCTCAACATTTCAGTACCCAGAAGAAACTACCAGAAAACAGACAATACTGGGAAAATGAGGCACAAGAACAAGTTTCCCAACACAAAAGCTCAAGAAGTCCACTCAGGAGTTAAGCCACATCCCTGGCCTAATTAAATGCTGTATCAAATTCAGAATTAACATACTCATGATGTGTTGATGTGGAGTTTGATATAAAAGTTTCATGCAATAAGATATAACCTTTAAGATTCTTTTCCAGTATGTGCAGTAAATAATTTAGCTTGTCTTTGGTTCCCGTGCTCCTAAACAGGCAGTAATGCTCATTGGTAGTCAGAGAGCACCAGGCTATGTTCTGCTTTCTCTGGATCTGCTCTGGTATGACCCTGTTATCACTCGATATACCAAACGTCAGTCAATAAGTATCGCTCAAACCCAGCCTTGTTTCAGAAAGGAATTTGGCATCAGCTGGCTACAGGTAAGGAAGATGGGGATACCTGAGATACCCAAAAGTTTTGAATGGGCATGAGGCAAAGACAGTCAATGACCAGCATGGCTGGCAGAGCCAACAAGGCAGGTAGACCACAGCTGACTTTAGCAGAGCCATTTGGTTGTCTCTGTCCCAGACTCCCGCTCTAGCAGTGTCTATCAGCTCGGGCACAGCACCAGACCCATGCTGGCTCTGTACATTAGTTTCATTCTGCTTCTTAGCAATAATCCCTTGGACCAGGATCACTGCTGGAAAACAGCACAGAGGCACGGAGAAAGAAAGCTCTATGAGCTGTCACACTGTGCCAGTGAAACTTTTTACCTCCTCTCCAAGCCAGCTGTGCCAGACTTGGACTAGCTACATGCAGAGCCATTTGGTTGACTCTGCATGGGGCAGGGAGACCAAGTGGTGTTAGTTTAGGCTGTGTAAAGTGTCTGAACCGCTTCTGGGCCAATTTGACCCTGGAAACTATAGAGTCACTTTCCCACAGCACTGTATATTAGCACACAAGCCCTGCCAGACCAGACCTGGCTCTCTCTGCAAAGAGCCAATTCAGTGTCCCTGAGTCTGCCGTTCAACTAACCCACAACTTGTAAACCACCCACAAATAATTGAGGGTTGACAGGGTAGAATTCATTTCATCCATGCAAATTCTCATTAGTCTGCAATTTTTAAACAGGAAACTGGAGGGAGGGAAGGAGCGTAAAGGCCATTTTACTGAAGTGAATCCAAGTGAAACATTAAGAAAGCCATTACATTAAATTGCAGGAATAATACATGAAGCAGGATGGTTTTGGAAATTAAACAAGACTCTGTTCTCATAGGCTGTGGTATAAATTATACCCGGTCATTTTCTGTGTGGCTTCTTTGGTTGGGATAAGTGGAAGAAACTTACTACAAGGACTGGAACAAAGTGGATGCCTTATCACAACTGTCAAACCAAAAATAATCTGGCCAAATTCTGCCACTCATTTAACAACAGAAGTTCTGAAAATAAGTCTTGAAGTTATTATAGACCAGCCTTCTCTGCTTAACAGAGCTGCTTTACACAATCACTCAGTTATGTCATTTTTGCATATATATGAAAATAACCATCCAGTCTTCAGGGGTCTTAGTATTCATTCTCAACAGTGTATTTAAGTGCTTTGCAGTGTCTTTCATCTTAGAACAGGGAACATAAATACTTTTCACAGTACCCACTGGCAAGCCCTACTTGGTGTGGCATAACTAGCCAGCTGATTTTTAATAGGTGGTGGTTGGGCAGCTGTTCTCAAAAACACTCAATAAATGGCAGCATAATTCCTGTTTCCATGGGGATATGGCACCAAAATAAAAACATTATCTTATATGTGTCAGGCAACAAACCTCAAAGGGAACAGAAGAGAACTTCTGAGATGTCAAGATATAGAAAAGGATTGATTGGAAAGGCAAAGCTACTAATTATAAATAAGAAAAAATGCTTTGGTCTGCTGATGCTTTATGAGAAATAGCTGAGTTGCTAAGAATATATCTGACATTTCATAGGGGCTTGGTCTGTTTATTCAGCACAAAAGGGAACGAATCTGTTGTTTATAGCTTAAAGCATCCAAATGGCAACACCTTTGTGCCCTGGAGAAAACTAAAGAAAAATATATTCCTTTTCTCATTTTGCCATGTCACTTAAAAACATCTGTCCTGAAAAGAAGTGATAAAATTACAATTAGCATTCAATTGCATTAAATTCCTGGACAGTACCCACTCTAACAACAAGCCACTGTTATCAGGAGGGAGAGGAGTTGAGTGCATTCTTATGCCAGCACGGTGGTGTCCTATGAAGGTGCCAATAAAAAGGGAAAAAAAAAGATCTAAGTAAAGCTTTGACAGTACTTATGGTATAACTTTGAAAAGCAGCCTCCAAAGTTTATTTTAGAATTGTCTACAGGACACAGATCACTTATGTTAAAGTAAATCCAATCCATAAGAGGTCACCTAAAAATAAATAACTGATTTTTATTCCAGTATTTCTATTCTCAGTGAAGTCAATGGTCAGACTCATTCATTGGCAGCAGGTAACATAAGCATATTTATGAAGAAAAAGTAGGTATTTTAGAAATACCTGTAGAAATAGCTACAGAACTAAAGATACTTGTCTTGATATCTCTGAATGGACAAAACCTCCTGCTGTGGATTATTTGTGGGGTGCTCATTTTCCTCTCTCTCTCCCGAAGGAAGTCTGCTGACATAGGGTTTGAGCGCTAATGAGTTCCTGCAATTCCCATAACTGATATAACAGATGCAAAACCCCATCCGAATCAAACATTTGGCTGCAGGAGGAAGAGGAAGAAGCATCTGCTTTTTGGCAAATGAAGCACTGCTCAGCATTTCAGTGCAGGAGGGCAAAAAACCACAGTGAAACCCAGTATTAATGTACAATAGATGTAGCTATTTTGAAGCAATAATGAACAAGCAAAGGCATACCTCTTAAGAAATACAACTCAAAGCAACTGTGAAAATCCTCTTTCTCATGCATGCTGACACTAGAAGTAAAACCTTTGGATTCTGTGTACAAGACAGCAGCATGATGCAGCTTTATGTTTAGACAATGCTGCTACTGGCTTGAAACATTCTTGTGAAAACATACAAAATTAGAGATAATAGGAAAAAAATGGTTTGACTCTCCAGACAATTATTTTTCATTTTCAATATGACAACCAGCAAAGGGTCCGTTTTTAACCTAACAATTCCTCTTGCGAAGATGTCACAGATTTTATATGAGCTCTGGGAAATGTATCACTTATGTATAGCTCTTAGCACTTTTTCACTCGCTGGTGATATTGTTACTGATATCCTGGTGATCCTGGAAGAACAGAACACCATGCAGCCCTGAATTACTATAAATTCAGTTCTGACGTGTTGCTTTACTGACTTATAACACTTTACAACATGATCCTTGTCATTGTGCAGTTTTACTTGATCAGAAACAATGTCAGTGCTTGAAAGGAGGCATATGAATTAAGGCAAGTGTCTTAAAGAGCTCTTTGGTTTGCATTAGGAGCAAGGATTTGAAAAAGAAAGCTGTATAGCCTTAATATTTGATTTGTAAGAACTTCTATGTACTTCTTGAAGAGTTTTCCTAAACCCTTACTGAGTTCGGTTGCTATTATTTTTTCCAAAGTCTTTTGGGCTCTTAAATTCCTACGGCTTCAAACAGAAACTTGAATTACTCTCAGTTCAGACTGGATATTAAATTTGCCATTTACTATTCATTTCTAAAGATGCCGCTTTTAATAGGTTGTCCTTTGTAATTTATTTTCTAAAAGAAGCGATTTAATTTAATCTTCTGTGAATTCTTGATACTGGCTTAAATTGAATGGAAACTATAATGGAAGGCAGTAGAAACAGAGTGGGGGGAACAGGGGATGGGGGATGGGATGCACAGGGGATATATTTTCTTCCTTGGTTCTAAACCATGCTCTCATTCTCTATAAATTATCTTCTGTTTCAGTTTAGTATTCGCCTCTTATTATTCTGTATTTACATTTGCCTGTATTTTAGGACCATTATTCAGGAATTTTTCTCTCAGCCCTTCTACAGGGTTGTGATCCCAGTATCTGTTGATTACTCCACCACACAGCATGACAGAGGCCTGGTCTCACATCCTACCTTCACAGGACAGAAAAAATTATATATTCTTAAATACAGTCTAAAATAATCTGGACATGAGAGAAAAGTTTACAGGGAGTCTCACACTTTTTAAA